>CAWUFW010019384.1:0-188086 GCA_963921515.1 Calotriton arnoldi
GGCACCCTCTCACATAAAAACCAAGCACTCTGCCTTCAGGATTGTAAAGGCCTGCCATAGGAGTGACTTATAGGTTTATATGTGTGTGCAATGGTAGTGATATAGGTAGCCTATATCACAGTAAGGGGTGCATGCACCACCTTACCCAGGCTGCAGTAGCAGACTTGTGGTGCCATTTTGGCTGGCCTTCCAGGGGTGGCATAATACATGCTTCAGCCCCTGGCAGGCCTCTGGGGTACCTATGCCCTGGGTACATAGTATACCATATACTAGGGACTTATAAGGGCACTCCAGATTCCAATCAAAGATGTACCTAAGGTACATAGAAACCATTTTAGAGAGGAAGCAGCTAGGCTGGGGTTCTGATTAGCAGGGCCACAGCAAGACTAAAGTCGAAAAACAGTGAAGCATCAGCAAAAAGTGGGGGTACCCATGTGAAGCAGATCCTACTCTCCTACACTGGCGCCCTCCAATGTTTATAGGAAAGGAAAAATTATCCCCAGTTGCCAGCATGCACCAAGGGGACGGGAAATGGGATAGAAAAGCGAGAGACAGTCTAGGTTCCTGATGCTGCCTTCAAATATGCCTCAATATCTTCTAGTGTGTCTTTTCTCTGTTCAGCGTTGTGTTACAAGCAGGGTGCCTCGATAGAACAGGTCAAACATTTTGACTGTTTAGTTGTAAGACTGTCTGACACCTTGACCTGGGGGCCACAAATTAGGAAGAGCAAAACAGCTCTCAATCAGAGAGTAGTGTTAATTGGGAGGAAGCACTAGGCCACCTTAGGAGGTGCGGTGTCACTTGCCCTTAAAATATATGAAGCCAAGGCGGTGGTGGCAGACATCTATGGAGCAGAGATATGGGGATACGTTGATGCAACCGCCCTTCCACTAGGAGAGAACACATTCATCAGGAGTCTCCTTAATTTACATCTGAGTGCTCCCCTTATTCTGCTGAGGTTAGATCAAGCACTAAATCGCATAGCTGGGGTCTCCTCCTTAAAACTACGGATGTACTGGGTACAGCTTTGGTCAACCCCAGAGCTGGCGCCCTATAGGGAAGGACTAATATCAGGTGACAGCCAATTTCGTACATCATGCTCAAAACATGGAATGGTGAAAATAGGGGAATTATGGAACTCCCCGGTAGAAATCACTAAAGGTGCAGCCCAGAAAATGAAAAAAGCTAATTGGGAAATTGTTATGCTATGGGTCTGGCATGATCAAAATAAAGGGAGCTTAACAGGGCAGTTTCTGAGACAATAATGTTCTCCTAAATTTAATTCATGAATGGACAGAATATATCCCTGCAAGCAAAGCACCTCTATGAACAGTTTAGACATGGGGCTCTACCACTAATATTGTTTTCATCTAAATGGAACAAACCCGACTGCTCTCCAGTACATTGCCCATTGCCTGCAGGTAAAGGAAACGGAGGACCGTTTTTTCTTTTTTTGCCCAGGATACACATTACCTTGTGAGAAATGGATTATTGCAGTGTGCAAGGTAGAGGGTGTGAGGCATTACTGGGAGGCATTAAACATTTTTGAAGAGTGACCTCAAGGAAACAATCGTGTTTGCTGTTGCACATTTGTTAAAGTGGGCATGTAAAATTTGATCGAAAGGGCGAGCCCCAGGAAACCTCCAACTAGACACAATATGAGCAGGTACAAATTCTATATTTGTACAGTATATAACAGACTCCACTGGCCCCCTGTGGAAAAGCGTGTTCTTTTTAAAACTGTGTGTATTACTCACCGGATTTTCAACTTCCAATCCACAGAAATTCTGGCAGATCTTCTTACTCCGTACACGCCATCCCGTCTCCTGCGCTCCTGTAATCAACACCTGGCGGTTATACCGCGGGTCAAGAAAGCCAGAGCTGGAGGACGCTCGTTTCGAGCTTTAGCTCCGAATCTTTGGAACTTCCTCCCGGGGAACATTAGATGCATTCATGATCACATAGCTTCCCGTAAGGCTATAAAAACCTATTTGTTCTCTATTTAATGGATTGGGGTGTTGGCTTCGCCGGTCTTCCGTTTGCTGTCTGTGATTAGCGCTGGGACGCCCCTTTGCTGGGGAAGCCATGCACCCCACAAATTTTATAACATAACCTTTGTTTACTAGAGGGTCTACCCAGAAAACTGCAGAGAACATGATCTTGTCATAATAACTGTAAATAAGGAAAAAATACCAATAAGTGTGCGTTTGCTGCCATATATATGCTTTTATATTGCACAACATACAATTCACTATATACCTAAAAACCTTTAGTCAATATCCTCTCTCTCATGTAGTTCTTAGGAGACCTTATTTATGTGGTGTTTGTTTGGGAAAGCTCATTAAAAAATAAAAAAAACAATTTTAATACTTCAATATCTTACTGTTTCTCAATACAAATTACAGTCTCAATGAAAAGTATTAAAAACCTTACTTGAGGCTTGAGTTTTCTGTAGTGCAGATGTTTTGGTAGGGAACTTAGAAAACTGACCTCTTTTCTCCTCAGAACAGACCTCTGAAGAGGGCTTCAAAACACTTGAGTGTTATTCACAAAACATCAACAAACTGCAAGATGAGAAGAATACTCCTTGATGTGCAAACAATCCTACAGAGGAGGACTTTTCTGACCAAAATTTCTTGTCAGGCAGCAGGCACATAGATGAGACATGCTCCTCCAAGGCAGACAACAGTTGATGTGCGCCACGCGTTTTGCGCAGGCGCAACAAATCCTGGATAAGTCAAAAAAGTGGCAAAGGCATAGAACGCTGACTGATTCAGTTTTGTAGTCGGCAGCCATGATGGATTCCCGTGACTCGTCTGCAACAACACACCTTCAGAAGAAGGATAAAAAGGAACTGAGCAAACTGTAACTGAAATCTCCAGCACGGATACTTCTTGGCTTTAAGCCATTTGTTGGTATAGTTTCCTCAGATGTTGGCATTCACAAATGTTTTTCTGACATCTGGTGCCAATATTCTGGTTTTTGACAGTATCTAATGGAGGTGGTGGTTTCAAAAAGGTGGCAGCATCATAACTACCTGTGGAACTTTCTGCTGTTGAGAGCCAGGCCGGCTCTGGCACCATCCGCTGACCGCTGAGACCTGCTCCAATCATACCATCTCTAAGCCCCAGCGGCGAGCGTGCATCTGTGTCGTCGCTGCAGCCCTGTTGTTGTAATTCCTCATGCTCATTTTAGGCGGTGAGTAACTGCTTTGTCTCATGCGCATGTTCATCACCATTCTCCACTTCTGCATCATACCAGGTTTTCACTGCCTTTAGCATTTTTCTGGCCCTTGTATGCTTGTGCATTTGGCATGTTTCTTCACCTGCTTATCATGGCTTTCTGTGCCTCTTCGTACCTGGTTGTCGCTGCCTTGAGCGCTATTGTACTGTATGCATGCTGGCTGTGTGTTATCTTGGGGCACAGTACCTCTTCTTTCAGCCTTACCAGCAGGTTCCGGACAGACATGACTAGGGCAGAATTTTCTAAAGGGCCTTTGCTTCTTTAATAGCGCTTTGACTCCACATAAGCCATCTGTCGGATGCTTCACTTTGACTGAGGTGCATGTGGCATGCACAGCAGTCTGCTGGACCTCGGCAAACTCCTACGGAGAGCACGTTGGTGCTTTATGTTATGGATCCCCTAACTCGTCACCAGTCTGCTGGACCTCGGCAAACTCCTACGGAGAGCACTTCGGTGCTTTGTGTTACGGATCCCCTAACTCCTCACCAGTCTGCTGGACCTCTGTAAACTCCTACGGAGAGCACTTTGGTGCTTTGTGTTACGAATCCCCTAACTTGTCACCAGTTGTAGCGTCGTCCCCAGCCCGGGAGCATGCAAATGACCACGCCACACATAGAGATCTGTACTTCATGTGTTTATTCTTCAGAATGCAACTGTTAACAGCACACACTGCGACATAAACTTTATTAACCACACCCAGAGATACCACACCCAAATGATTATTTCATTCTCATACGGAGTCCATCAGGGACCAGAAGGGACCCGCTATTCATATCTTCAAGAGACTACAGTTTGCTCATGGTTTCATGCAGCTTTAGGGTTTCACACAAGCAGGGTCTCCTCTTTCAGTAGATCTGGCTGTGAGTGAAACCCTGTGAGTGTTTGCACTGTTCTCAGCACCAGAGAAAATTAAGAGAATGGACTGTGAAGCCTTAAGGAGCACGCATATTGTTTATAAATGCTTTGAAATCAGTATTATACATTTTAACATAATATCTGTTCAGCTTATGAATAGTTTTTTTATGAAAAATAGTACAAACTGTTTTTGAACCATTTTAGTTACTTTTGTAATAGAAACAAGATTTTGCATCAAACATACTCTCATATTTCACATATAAAATGTGTAGAATAATGTCCAGCTAAAAAATAAACAAAAGAATAGCATGAAGTTAGTGCAGTACAAGATCAGTTAGCAAAACTGTTTACCTTGTCTCAAATAATATTTGTTCCACCCTGTATTACACACGGTGTGTGTTTGGGGCCCTGTTTCTTGCATCAGTGACAAGAGGAGTTTTTTTACCCGGATGTGAACACGCTCTTCTACTTTCAAGAATGTGTCGCCCTCATATGAAAGTCTCAGATCATTGCATCTCAAAGTGCTGTGAACATGTTACATTTCTGAGACGTGTTCTTCACTAACCCCGCCCTCTGAGTCCCAGTAAATTTGGCTCCTGCAGTGTGACGTCATCAGCGAGGGACAGTGGAATGGGCGGGTATAACTGGAGTTTTTGTTTTAGATGGTAAGAGCTAAAGGGCTCTCCAATGAACTGAGGCATCTGTTGTAGAGGTCTATGTGGAGTCTGAACTGACAGGATCAATTCCCAGGGGTTCATTCAGACATTCATCCTTCACAGGTCTATAAAAAGAGCCCTTTGAGCTGGGCAATTGTCAGCACCTAGAGACCTGACAAGTGATACAGTGTGCAAAATAAATGTAATAAATAGTATTGCTAATGAGGGGGGATGCCCTGAAACTGGTCCCAGGATACTGGTTTCCGGTCCAAGAAGGAACTGACTAAGCAGTTAGGGCTGGGCTCTTCCCAGGAGGAGTAGGGTCAAGACTGATTTGCATATGGCTTGGTCTAAGCTGAGTTGGCATGGTGAGCAAATTTAACCCAGATATATTGACTGGGGGTGAATGTTTAAGTTGTTCTGCATTCCATCCATCATTTGTGTGTCTTTTGCTTTCTCACTCTAAGTGCGCCAGGTATGCCCAGACACGGGTCATGGGCTCACCGTGCCACTGGATTCAAGATAGTCTGGCTAATGAGGGGGGATACCCCCAAAACCTGTCCCAGGATGCTTGTTTCTGGCCCAGGGGGGAGCTGGCTTGGCAGTTTAGGCTGGACTCTACCCATGAGGAGCAGGGTCAAGACTGATTTGCATCTGACTGGGTCTGAACTGGGTTGGCATGGTGGGCAAATGAACAATGGATTTAACCCTGATCTCTTAGCTGGGGGTGAATGTTCATTCGTCGATCATTTCTGTGTGTTTTGCTGTCATTTTAAAGGCAGAACAGACTTTCAGGCTTCCTTTATCTTAAATGTATATGCAAATTCAACTTTGGATTTAAAGGTGCATCCAAAGTCTCAACCTTCCTTAATTTTACGTATCAATCACCCCTAAGATCTCCCTTAGGTGCCCCAGTGGTAGGGTGCCTTGTAGCTATAAGCAGGGACATTGTAAAAGGTGGTTTATAAGCCCTGGTGAGGAAAAAGAAACTTCCAATTCAATGTTTCCCCATTGTAGTGAATGGCTCATAGGCTACTATTGAGATATTTTATTTAAGTATGAATATTGACAGGAACCACCTAAAATATTCTACAAGGTATCTAATTAATATTTAAGATAAATCCAACAACTTGTCATTGTTATTTAACTTTTTTTTGTGAGCCAAATTCCAGCTTTCCAGTGCCCTCTCCTGATTGGCCAGCCTTCCCCAGGCTGAGCCAGAGCTGCTTAATGAGGTGTGAAGTGTCCTGTCAGAGTAGACAATGGAATTCCTGTGGGTGGATACCTTTTGGCTGTAGAAGCTAAAGGGCAGGAAGGGGGTGGGGGAGCCAAACTGGTCTTCAATTGAGAATGACAGTTTGGGACCAGCCCAGGCTGACCCCCACATCCAGCACCCCCAGCCACACAGTAATTAGATTAGTCAGGGGGTTGGAAGGGCTGTGTTAGTGGAACCTAGCCACACCAGTGGGTTGGCTTAGCCAGATCTAACCCCCAGTGAGATAGTTTCTCCATGTTGGATTTTGAGAGAATAGTGTTTTCTGGGACAAGAATATGGCACACTTTGGAAGAAGTGGTCATGCTCCTGGTTGGCACCCTGCATCCCATTGGTCAGGGGTTCCCCCCCTGCTTGACGCCCAGAAACTGTGAATAAATATGGGAGAGCTGCATCGATCCTCATATCTGCTGCCTGAAACAACAAGGAGAAGAAGGGCTGCCCTGATGGAACCCTGAACTGCACCCCAAAGGACTGCATCTGATGCACACTTGGAACTACAACTTTAATGACTTTGCCTTGCTTCAAGAAGGATTAAGGAGTGGACTCCCTGCAAGCTACAGCTTAACTGAGACAAAAACAACAATTGATGGACCGAATGCAGAACAATGTCATACATTCACCCCGTACAGAGATCTTTGCCTAAATCCATTGTTTGTTTGCTCACCATGCCATTCCAGTTTAAACCCAGCCATATGCAAATCAGTCTTGACCCTGTGCCCAATGGGAACAGTCCAGCCCGAACTACCCGGCCAGGTCCTCCCTGGACTGGAAACAAGCATCCTAGGACCGGTTTCGGGGTTTCACCCCTCATCAGCCAGGATATCTTGACTCCAGTGGCCTGGAGAGCACGGGACCCACGTCTGGGCATACCCGTCCCACTCGGGGTGACAAATGCAAAAACAACAATTGATGGACAGAATGCAGAACAATGTCATACATTCACCCCAGTACAGAGATCTGGGCCTAAATCCATTGTTTTTTGCTCACCATGCCATTCCAGTTTAAACCCAGCCATATTCAAATCAGTCTTGACCCTGTGCCCAATGGGAACAGTCCAGCCCGAACTGCCAGGCCAGGTCCTCCCTGGACTGGAAACAAGCATCCTAGGACCGGTTTCGGGGTTTCACCCCTCATCAGCCAGGATACCTTGACTCCAGTGGCACGGAGAGCACGGGACCCACATCTGGGCATAACCGTCACACTCGGGGTGACAAATGCAAAAACAACAATTGATGGACCGAATGCAGAACAATGTCATACATTCACCCCAGTACAGAGATTTGGGCCTAAATCCATCGTTTTGTTTGCTCACCATGCCATTCCAGTTTAAACCCAGCCATATTCAAATCAGTCTTGACCCTGTGCCCAATGGGAACAGTCCAGCCCGAACTGCCAGGCCAGGTCCTCCCTGGACTGGAAACAAGCATCCTAGGACGGGTTTCGGGGTTTCACCCCTCATCAGCCAGGATAGCTTGACTCCAGTGGCAAGGAGAGCACGGGACTCACGTCTGGGCATAACCGTCACTCTCGGGGTGACAAATGCAAAAACAACAATTGATGGACTGAATGCAGAACAATGTCATACATTCACCCCAGTACAGAGATTTGGACCTAAATCCATCGTTTTTCTGCTCACCATGCCATTCCAGTTTAAACCCAGCCATATGCAAATCAGTCTTGACCCTGTGCCTAATGGCAACAGTCAAGCCGAACTGCCAGGCCACGTCCTCCCTGGACTGGAAACAAGCATCCTAGGACCGGTTTCGGGGTTTCACCCCTCATCAGCCAGGACAGCTTGACTCCAGTGGCATGGAGAGCATTGGACCCACGTCTGGGCATACCAGTCCCACTCGGGGTGACAAATGCAAAAATAACAATTGATGGACCGAATGCAAAACAATGTCATACATTCACCCCAGTACAGAGATCTGGGCCTAAATCCATCGTTTTTTTGCTCACCAAGCCATTCCAGTTTAAACCCAGCCATATGCAAATCAGTCTTGACCCTGTGCCCAATGGGAACAGTCCAGCCGAACTGCCAGGCCAGGTCCTCCCAGGACTGGAAACAAGCATCCTAGGACCAGTTTCGGGGTTTCACCCCTTATCAGCCAGGATAGCTTGACTCCAGAGGCATGGAGAGCACGGGACCCACGTCTGGGCATACCCGTCCCACTCGGGGTGACAAATCCAAAAACAACAATTGATGGACCGAAAGCAGAACAATATCATACATTCACCCCAGTACAGAGATCTGGACCTCAATCCATCATTTTTTTGCTCACCATGCCAGTCCAGTTTAAACCCAGCAATATGCAAATCAGTCTTGACCCTGTGCCCAATGGGAACAGTCCAGCCCGAACTGCCCGGCCAGATCCTCCCTGGACTGGAAGCAAGCATCCTAGGACCGGTTTCCAGCATTCCGTCCATCAATTGTTTCTTTTGCACAGGTTAACTGAGCTCACCTGCATCGTCTCCACCAAGAAGTCCCCATCCTGGAGTGCTTCGCCGTCAAGTAGACTTTTAAGGATTTGGCCAGGTGCACTACGGGAAATGTATTCCAAACATCGCAAGGACCATCTCAGAGATTCTAGACCCCTGGATTGCTGTTGTGGACACTTTGAACCCTCAAGCAGGAACTTCAGGAAGAAGTTCCATTAGTTTGGTGAAGTTTAGAGCAACTTTTGTGAAAAGCTCTATTAGCTGACCAGGTTCATTGTGGGAATCGTAGTCCCTGAACCCAAGAGGCAAACCAGAGCATCTGAACCCTTGTCTGATGCTGTGGACCATCATGCATCAAGAAACACTTCTGGAAGTAGGTGTAAAGAACACTTGACTGTCCCGGTCCAGCATGACCTGTTTTACCCTTTTGAGCACTGTTGGACTTGGCCCTTTTTGCAGGGCCATCCCTGACCTTTTTGCCTTCCTCCTGTACTTTTTCTGACCTGTTGTTGTTGGTTTTATGACTCTAGGCACTTTACCACTGCTGATCAGTGCTAAAGTGCATATGCTCTCTGGTATAAATTGATGTATGGATTAGTGACTCCATGTTTGGCCTATTTGATTCACTGTCAGACCCTAGTACAGTGCACTGAGTGTGCCCAGGGCTTGTAAACCAAATGCTGCTGGTGGGCTTGCAGCACTGGTTGTGCCACCCACAGAAGCAGCCTGTAAAAGTGTGTCTCAGGCCTGCCATTGCAGAGCCTGTGTGCAGTCTGGTACTGCCATGTTGATTGGGCAAGTGCACCCACTTGGAAGTCCCTAAACCTTCCCTTTTCTTCATATCAGACACCCCTAGGGTAGGCCCAAGGGCAGGGTGCATTGTAAGTATAACGTGGGACATGCCCTGGTGTGTGTGGCATGTCCTAATAGTGAATTACAGCCATTTTCGTTTTTCACTATTGCAAGGCTACCTGTTCCCCATAGGCCAGAATGGGCAGTTTGATTATTACATCTTATAATCCTAACTGACCCAGGGAACTAGGTAGAAATTCGAGGTTAGTATGCCTGAACTCAGTATGATAAAATACATCTTTTAGTGAAGTTGGTTTTAACATTCTGTGTTTGAAAATACCACTTTTAGAAAGTAGGTATTTTCTTGCCTAACTATCCAAGCCTGCCTCTGCTAGGTTGTGTATTCCTTGTCTGGTTTGTGAGTGACAGGGGCTGGGGGATTCCAGGAGACAGGGTGAGTCAGCACAGGGCTGAATAGAGAGATCTGTATGTAGATGGGTGGGAGGAGTTGCACCTGAATAGGGCTGTGCCTTCCCTCCACAATGCTGGCTCCACCTCCTGTGGTGCGCCTGATGTCCCTGGCCTACACTGTGAAAGGAAAGAAGGAGTCTTGTCAACAAAGTGCTCCAGGACTGACCAGAACTGGTTTGGACTAGGCAAAGGCCTCTCTGCCTTCAGAGAACAAAGGGAAAATGAGTACAAAAGAGGGGACCCAAACCCCAGAACTTTAGATCACTTTGGGAAACAAGAAGAACCTTTGCTGAGGAGTGGAACCAGAGAGAGAGACTGCAGGTGGAGACTATCCCTATGCTGAGTGCTGTTTGGGGGATTGGCCTGCAGTGGTTGCCTGACTGCCAAAGAAAGGAGAAAGGACTTTATGCTACTTTTCATTCAACTTGTAAAGGATCTCCAAGGGCTTGAGAGAGAGCTTGCCTCCTGCTGAAGTCTCAGGGACAACAGACTTCACTCACCAGCTCCCCAAGAGTTCTTTTGAAGTGCCTGCTGTTGTGTTGGACCTTCTGAGGGACTGCGTGTCGCAAGGAGCTGGAAGCGCGACTCACGAAGAAGAAGCGTGTCGCCGCCGCAGCCGCTGTTGTCGCATCGCTGAGGAAACGTGTCGCCGCTGTTGCTTCGCAACACAGAAGCGCCTCGCATCACCGGAGAAGACGATCGACGTCGCATCAGAAGCCGCTGCATCATCGGAGAAGCGTGTCGCCGCCGCAGCCACTGTCATCGCTTCGCTGGAGAAGGGTGTCACCGCTGCAGCTGTCGCATCGCATCGCCGAAGCGCCTCGCATCACCGGAGAAGAGGTTCAACGTCCCATCAGATGCCGCCGCATCACCGGGAAGCGTGTCGCAGGGCCTGTCGCGGCTCAGAAGAATCGTTGAGTCACCGCACGGCCCATCGGGCGTGCACGCATCGTGTCGCATCAAGAAGAAGACGCCATCTTTGTTTCATTGCACCGGATCTTCATCGCATCACGGCGTTGCTGGTCGCATTGCAACGGAAGCGCAGTAAGAAACCAACGCATCACCTCCCCACGCCGAGAAGAACCTACGCATCCCCTACGCATCAGTAGGGACCCGACCGTTTCTCAAGGACTTTTCACAGATGCAACGCTAGTCACACGCTGCCCTAGCAGCCATATAATGCTACATAGAATAGGCACAGCAGCTCACATTCATCAACAACACACAGGTATTGGCGCATCCCATACGGCACGGCACTCCACACGATGACTACATGATTATCCTATTATTTGGTATCTCTGTTTCTTTTGTTATTTCGTTGTTTAGTTAGTTATGTTTCAATGTTTAAATTGAAGATGTCTCGCAACTTGCAACCATGCATATTTCTCATGTTTATGGACCACTGTGCAATGTATTTCATAGGAGAACCACATAAGTGCTGAGTGCCTCCACGAATACCGATGTAATTGCGCGATGCTGACCACTGTCGGGGAGGTACACACTTGAAAGGCACGTCAAGTTTTGTAATCTGACATACTGGTACACATGGGCAGTGGCTGCCACCGTTAAACTGTAGGTGCACACTAAATCCTGAGCGGCAAATACAGAACCCACTATGACTGTATGATAGTCATACCCAGCTTTAAGTACATGGTAACCTAGCACCAATGTTTTAGCAATAAGCACTAAGTGTTCTAATGTTTTGTTGTATGTGTTGGAAAACATGAAAAAAATGCAATAAAGATACTTAAAAAAAAAAAAAGTACTCAGAACAATGTCACATAGTAAAAAAGACAGTCACAGGGAGAAATTGTTTGAGATAATTTTATCTGTGTTGCATTGCTTGGGGATATCACTAAAACATTTTGCCTCTTTTTGTTTTCTATTTCCCTTTCCTGTTAGTTTGGCACACACGCACCAGCATTTGGATACAATCATGTATCGACATTTGATAATATTACTTTTTTATACTCCGGAGAATTCAAGAGAATAAAAATTGCATTTAAAAAAAAAATCAGTAGGGACCCGACGCATCACCGTTCTTGCGTGTAAGGAACCGACGCATCACCTTCCCTGCAACACTTTCTTTGTATAGCATTACGCATCCAAAGGTACATTGAACTCAAAGTGTCTCATTTACCATCTTAAGAGAACTGAGCTAATTCTACCAGTTTTAAGTGCAGTATTGTGGATTTTTGTCGTTTGTGGTCTTGTGTTAAGTCTATATAAAGAATACTTATTTTTGATATACAAGCTGTGTGGTGTCCATCTGTAGTGTTGTCACTGGGTTACTGTATGTGTTCACAAATGCTTTACACACTGCCTCTGAGATAAGCCTGCCTGCTCATGCCAAGCTACCAAGGGGGTGAGCAGGGGTTATTTTAGGAGTGTACCCCCTTACCCTGACTAGACGCAAGGGTCCCTATTTGGTCAAAGGTACCTACCTCTGCCAACTAGAGACCCCCAAATCTAACAAGTGCTATTTGCTTCTAAGTGCTTATTTTACTATTAATCTTTAAAAATTCATATCTCTAGTTCTCTACATTCGATTTTAGTCATTTTGGTGTCCATTTGTTCATAAAAATATAATCTACTTTATAAATTGGAGTGGCATTTTATTGTGTTTTGTGTCTTCCTTATTTAATGTATTGGTGTTTTAAATGCTTTACACACCTGTCTCCTAAGTTAAGCCTGCCTGCTCGTTGCCAGATACCAAAGGGTTGAGCAAGGGAATAATTTATTTAGACCCTAAATGAAACTTTTGTTGTGTTGTGGCCATATTAATAGTGGTAAGTCACTACTTATCACTACTAATAATCCACTTTCCAACGTTTGGTCGGTTGAACAACTTCAAGCATAAGATTGTCTTAAAGTCAAGTGACAAGCCAGTTGTGCATCAGGCCAGGAAGGTGCCCCACCTTATGCCTAAACCCCTGCAGGAAGAACTGGATAAGCTTCTGCAACTAAGTGTGATAAAGAACATTGAAGCATGTGAATGGCTGGTGCCCAATCTTCTAGCTCCAAAGGATAATGGACTTCAGAGGGCTAAACCAGTGTATAAGGGTGGACCGTCATCCTTTGCCGAACATCAATGAGGCTTTGACCATACTAGCAGGGGCAAAAGGTTTTAGTGTCATTGATCTGTCAGCAGCTTACCACCAGGTGTTGCTTCATGAAGGTTCCAGAGCTCTTACCTCTTTGTCACAACTTTGGGGGCTTTCAGGTTAGGCAGAATGCCCTCTGGATTAGCTGCAGTCACTGCTTGTTTCCAAAGGTTGACCAAAGAGGTATTGAAAGGTATCAAATCTGTGATGTTGTCTCAGGATGTTATCCTAGTGTTTGGAGAAGACAAACTGAAGCATGATGCCACGCTGAAGTGCAGTGGCCTCACTTTGAAAAGAAAAAAATGTAAGTTCAGGGGGGCATTGTTTCTTACTTGCAGTGCACAATCTCTAGAGATGGAATCAGGCCAAAATTGGAGTTGGCCAAGTCTATCACAGCTGTGCCTACGCCATGTGACACAGACCAAGTGAGATCGTATGGGAAATTTGTTCCCAATTTTGTGAGTGTGGTGCAACCCCTGAAATCGCTCTTGAAGAAAGGGGTGAACTTTAAATGGTCTCCAGAGTGCTCTTGTGGAAGTCAGGTGTAAGATTGTGGAGATGCCTTTATTGGGGCATTTTGGTGTGAGAAGAAAGACCTTTCTCACTATCGATGCCTGTATGAAAGGGCTTGGTGCTGTCCTGTCTTTAGTAGTTGAAGGTGAGGAGACGGTTGTGGTGTTCACCTCGCGTTCACTTAAAGGAGCTGAGTAGTGCTATTCTGTTGTGTAACAGGAGGCTCCTGCCTGTGTGTGGGCCATGAATCACATTAAGTTTTTTTGGGGGGGTTTGCCCTTTGTGGTGAGGCGTGATCATAGGCCTCTTGTACAAATATTTACTTGCAGGAATGCTAAAAATACCAATCCCTGCATAAACAGGTGGGTTGAGAGTCTTATGGAATTCAATTTCCAGATTGAGTATTTGTGTGGCAAGAGGAATGTTCCAGCTGACTGTCTTTCTACGATGCCCTCGGAAGGGGGTAGCACACCAGAGGCCGAGTTGGGCAGGGCCGGCCTGGGATCACACACCAGCCCTGTCAATTAGGTCTGACCGGCCTGGGGGGGGGCTGCTGGGGAAAACACCACTGCTGGTGCGCTTTTATTAGTGGGGGCCGATATTGCAGCATTGCTGCAAAACTGGCCCCCACTACCAAATAGCATCCCCCACCAGTCCAAACCCGGCCCCCACCCTTCTGGCCACCGGAGAAAGGATGCCCTGTGCCCGCTACGGCCAATCTGGCCCTGGAGTTGCCTGTGATGTGGGTCATGGAATCAGCCTTGAATTGGAAGCTGACAAAGATCCAGTCCGTAAGCAGGTGTCAGAATAAATCATAGGAGTCTGGTCCAATTTGAGTGGAGTGTCTCAAAAATGTGATGTCATTTTGGAATATTAAAAAGGAACTGAGCATAGTGATTGGTGAGCTCTAGCAAGGGGATAGACTGATTCCCCCAGCAGGGTTGTGTGAGAGCATCGTGAATCTGGCCCACGAGGGGCATTTGATCAGAAATCTTGCTAAAGCTAGAATAAGAGAGTTTTATTGGTGGTGGTTTTGTGAAAGATTATCTACAGTGCGCTGGAAATTGTAAATTTAAAGTGGTTCGAACGGTTCCCTTATCCTCAGTTCAAAATCCTGATGAACCTTAGTGCAAACTAGGTGTGGATTTTGTGGGTCCTTTAGTTTTGTTGTCACTCAATGAGAGATGGGTCCTTGTCTTAGTGGAATACACTTCTAAGTGGGACACGGCTTGATGTGTACATTCGGTCACCGCTAGGAGTGTTTTGGAGTTCCTGAAGGATGGGTTCGCATCAGAGGGTGTTCCCAAGACCACTGTGATGGTCAATGGGGTTCAATTCACATCACAGAAGAGTGAGATTTCCTCCAAGAATTGTCTATTGTTAATTTCCGCACTGCTCTCTAGGCTCCTCAAGCAAACGGTCTGCTAGAAAAGATGAATCAGCTCAATCAATCAATCGAATAGTATTTGTAGAGCGCATCTTATCACCCGTGAGGGTATCCCGGACCTGGGGGCGGGGGTTTCGGCTGCTGGGATCGTCTGGTCAAACAGCCAGATTTTAAGGCTTCTTCTGAACTCCTCCACGGTGGGGGCCGTGCAGAGAAGGAGAGGAGGCTGTTCCAGGATTCATTTCACATTTATGGGCTTATTCATGAGAGATTTGCACCGCCAGAGCGTCACTTTCTTTTACGCTCCCGCCAGTAGCAGCTGCTATGGGGCATTGATGGTGGGGAGGGGGGAGATTTACAAAAAAAGAAAGAAAGGGAAAATAAAAAGAACATTTAACTTACGGTCCCGGCAGCCGCCTCTCATATGTCTTTTTGTCCACGATGCAGGAAACAGGAAGCACCCAGCCTCCCCTAGCCAATCATGATGCTGCTGTCACCAGCATGACAAGAGCGTTGTGATTGGTCTGAGCACCGTGGTTCTGTGCTCAGAGAGGGGATGGGAGGCTGTGCATGCTTCCCACCCAGGCTGTGTAATACAGAAAGTAGAAAGCACCCACCACTCCTTCCCCTGCTCTATGGGCAGCCCAGGCCCGCCCCACCCCTACAGATCCACTAGGGACAAATACAATGATAATAACATGGTGTTATTATCGTTTCATTTTCCTGTGGGCGACGATCCTCTGCCTTAGCGGAGTAGCGGCTGGCTTCTGCGGCGCAAGCCTCTCAATCATATCTACGAGGCGATGCAAAACCATTCTACGTGACTCTGCGTCGCCTCATAGATATGGAGTAAGACAAAGCAGCAGAAGAAGCTGCCTTGCCCTACATGGGTTTTGACGCTGCCCCAAATTTACTAAATTGCGTAAAGCTGGGGCAGCGCTAAAACCTTACGCCTCCCCGGAGCAGGCATAAAAACGAGAAATATTTTGATTTCTCCTCGATTTCTTCCTCTTTTATGTGTGCTGCATTCTGCAGCGCACATAGAGAGAGGAAAACCCCTCTCGGGGTATTTTTTGTGCAGGAAGGTGCCAATTCCTTCACAAACCCAATAACCCCCTCAACGCAGGCACCCTTGCGCCATGGTGCAAGGGCGCCTACGTTGGTGCTAGGCAGCAGGGTATTTCAGTGAATATGGTGCATGTCTGCCCTTTCATATTGGTGTAGGGCAGGGCAGCAAGAAGACTTGTGGGGCTGCCCTATGCCAAGTCCTCATAAATAAGCCCCCAGTGTGCACTACAAACGTTGTGGGAAGTTACTCTCACTTCTGTGGGTGCTGATGCGTTACAGTTAGTTAATATATTGTGAGAAACCAGGCTGGGGCACATGAGAAGCATCAGGTACTCCTTCTTGGACCAGTGCCGAATGTCACCCCTTGGACAGTACCTGATGCTTCTCTTGCGCCCCAGCCTGGTTTCTCACGATATATTAACTCACTGTAACACATCAAAACCCATAGTAGTGAGAGCAACTTCCCATGTGAAAAGTGTTGGAACACTTCTTAACACAGGTGTCACTGCAGCTTCTGTCCACAGTGCATGGACGCTGCATGGACCCTGCGTGGACCCTGCGTGGACCCTGCGTGGACCCTGCCTCCTTCATGGAAAGGTAGGAATGAGGACCCTGCATGGACCCTGCATGGACCCTGCCCCCTTCATAGAAAGGTAGGAATGAGGGCGCTGCATGGACCCTGCATGGACCCTGCCTCCTCCATAGAAAGGTAGGAATGAGGACCCTGCATGGACCCTGCATGGACCCTGCCCCCTTCATAGAAAGGTAGGAATGAGGGCGCTGCATGGACCCTGCATGGACCCTGCCTCCTCCATAGAAAGGTAGGAATGAGGACCCTGCATGGACGCTGCCTGGACCCTGCGTGGACCCTGCGTGGACCCTGCCTCCTTCATGGAAAGGTAGGAATGAGGACCCTGCATGGACCCTGTATGAACCCTGCATGGACCCTGCCTCCTTCATAGAAAGGTAGGAATGAGGACCCTGCATTGACCCTGCATGGACCCTGCCTCCTTCATAGAAAGGTAGGAATGAGGACCCTGCATGGACCCTGCATGGACCCTGCCTCCTTCATGTAAAGGTAGGAATGATAGCCCTGCATGGACCCTGCATGGACCCTGCATGGACCCTGCGTGGACCCTGCCTCCTTCATGGAAAGGTAGGAATGATAGCCCTGCATGGACCCTGCATGGAGTGTAAGCGCTCTATCAAGTGAATGTGTAAAAATACAAAATACACAAGTCATTCTGGGTGCTAATGTTAATGACCCTCACTCACATTTCTGATAGATAGCAGGGTTCTGAAAACAGACAATTTAAGAGCAAGTAGGGCATTTTTTAAACTCCGAAATTCCACGCAAATCGCCCCTTCGCTTCTTAGTGACATCATCGTTGTAGTTTAGGAGGACCCCCTCTTACTTGTAGGCCGGTGACTTATGGAGCCCAGAGGTGGGTCTGTGGTCCGGGTCTGTGGTGGCCTCTGAGGTGCAGAGTGCTGTCGGGGAAGGGTTTGTTTGTGCGCGAGGTGTCTATAGTTCAAACATATAATTAAGAATTTCTCCAAGTCAATCATGAACTTTAAACAGAAAAAGTCGGAAACATTGATTAAAGTTTGCCTCTTTCTGTTTATCAGCTCTGGTGTCTGAGTGAAAATGAAGCTCGAACTCTGGGAAATGTCCAGTTACATGAATTCACTTTACGCCCTCCAGGCAGGGCCGGCGCTAGGCATGGGCAGTGTGGGCAGCTGCCCAGGGCCTCGCGCTCAGATAAAAAACAGGGGGCCCCGCTTCACTGTGAAATGACTTGTTTGTCAGGGCGTGGTGGCATTCCTGGGGGTGCAGGGGTGGGGGGGAGGGACAAACAGATTGGGGAAGGCACAGCAGCCGGGCCAGCAATTATCTTGGCTCACAGTGTCAGAGGTGAGGCAACACCTCTGTTAAGTACCAGCCATTCCCTTTCTGCATTTTGTTTCTAGGCGACAGAAGGCCCCTTTGTTTCCAGGACACAGGTAAGGAGAGGTGGGTGAGGGGAGGAGGGAGCAGCCAGATCAAATAGCTTTTGTTCACTTTTGCATCACCCGTTTTTTGATGGGAATGTGCATTTAAAATGTATGTTGAACTGCTGTGGTAGGGCAGTGTTTTATGAAATGGTTACTGCTTCGAGGCCCAGGGAGGGGGCCCCCTTGCCCTGGGCCTCTAAGCACTAGAGCAAGCTGCAAGGTCCAGGTGTGGGGGCCCCCTTCCCTGGGCCTTGTAGCCATTACTCCCTCTTTCCTTTATTTGTTCCCCAAAAAAGAAAAACACTTTTGCTGGAAAGGTCGTCTTTTTTGGACATTTTTCATTTCCAAAGTGCACACTCGGGACGGACAGAAATAAAAGGTTAAAAATGTGAAAAATAACTAAAGCAAGACAGAGCGGGTCGAAAAGGGGCCAGATTGATTTTATTAACACCCAAAACATATTAGCGCCACTTTACAGAATTTGCCAGTGAAGCGCTACTTTTGTTTTCTTGTCTTTCTCTGAACAGCACTGTTTTCCCCGGGTGGGGAAGTGCACCATTCCTGGATGTACTGCAATACCTGCTTGATGGGTGGATTGGAAAACAAAGTGCATACAGCGGCTCTGTGTTCATGTATGTGGTCTTGTCTTTTTAAACCATACTGCTTACGTTTTGTAAGGATATAAGCAATGGACATTGAAACAGGTCCCTTCTGGCCCTGTAGTCATGTCCTTAACTTTTCATGCAAAAGCACTCATTGATTACTGAATAATAAGTGCAGAAGCGTTAAGGTAACCAATTTGTTCCTTTCACATGCTTTACTTAATCTTGCATTCTCTATGAGTGTTTGCTTTTTCCAGGATGTTGTCACTTTGCTTTTTTAGGCAGCATATTACTGTAGTCTAGTGCGTAATTTGAATTAAGTCGCATCCAGGTCTTTGTAGCGGGTGCAATTGGGTTGAAGTTGAAGGCAGTGCGAGTTTCTCTCAGTTTGGCAGTATGGTGTTCAGTGGGAGGAGGATGTGGCACTATGACCAGAGCTGCCGACTTGGGAACAGGGGAACCAGGTTCAGCCTTCATGACCAGTCCCCCAGACCACTCTCTTGAGGGAGCACATTCCCGTGCTAGACCTTAGAAGGCCCTGCTAGACCTCAGAAGCCCTGGTGTCTTAGCACCAGCAGGTGGACCCTAGCAGTGGCAAGTGTGGGTTAATCTTGAAGGCCTGTCCACCACAACCCCTATTGAAGCTCACCTCAAGTCTTTTGGGCAGGCCTCTGATGCAGCACACCCTAGAGCAACAGTGACTCTGTCACTGAGGTCACAGGACCCTTGAGCAAGGAGGCTCTTGGGCGGTGCGACCGGTGATATCGCACTGAGCGCTCACTTCGGGTGGGAGCGTCATGTTTGCAAGTATATTATGTTTTTGAAAGCGCTTGCTGCCTCCTTCCTGGCCTCCAGCAATTTTCGGCAACAATAAAAATGTCATGATAACTCCGGTGATTAATGTTCTTCCTAGAGAGAGATGGAGTTTTGTCAAGTGGAAGTTTTGACTCATGGAAAGGTAGCGCAGAGGGTTAATGTGCCTGCTGCAAAGAACATTTACCATGCAGATCACAAAGTGCACATAATGTAAATAGGTCAGTCGGTTGCTGCTTTTGTCATTGAGATCCTTTTGTTACTTGCAGTTTATAAGTCAAAATCCTAACATTGAACAATGAGCTATTAACTGTCATCTAACAGCTGCATGCAAATTGCAAGGTATAAATTAGAGCTTCATGGTTATTTCCCTAGTCTTTGATTATCCTAATGTTGCAAAAAGGGTTTGTTTGGGTAGAAATCAATTCAAACACAAGGAGATGATGGACGGAGCGCTGAAACTTTTCAGACACTCACCCCCAGTCACAGATCTGGGTTCGATCCATCATCGTTCTTTAGCTCACTTCGCCACCTCAGTTCAGACCCAGCGATATGCAAATCAGTCTTGACCTGGGACCGGTTTCGGGGTAACACCCCTCATCAGCCAGGCTAGCTTGAATCCAGTGACAAAGTGAGCAACTTGTGTTTGCTTTATTTGCCCTAAGTTGCCAGGGTATGCCCAGACGTGGGTCCCTTGCTCACTTTGTCACTGGATTCAAGCTAGCCTGGCTGATGAGGGGTGTTACCCCGAAACCGGTCCCAGGATGCTTGTTTCCTGGCCAGGAAAGACATGGCTAGGCAGTTTGGGCTGGACTGTTCCCATGAGGCACAGGGTCAAGAGTGATTTGCATATAGTAGTGTCGGAACTGGGGTGGCAAAGTGAGCTAAAGAACGATGATGGATTCAACCCAGATCTGTGACTGGGAGTGAGTGTCTGAAAAGTTTCAGCGCTCTGTCCATCATCTCCTTGTGTTTGCTTTATTAAAGAGAACCCCCAACCATGGTATTACGTTCTAAATTCAGAGTTTGTGTTTCTCCAGACCAATCACTATTAAACTATACTGTCTACTAGTATGATTGTCATGTGACTCCTACACCTTGTAGTCCATTGTCTTATGTAACATTTCCTATACAGTGATTTACACACGCATGATTGATTGTCTCTGTGTAATGTGTGTGATATAAAGTTCTCTGACACCCTACACTAGTATCAGTGGCGCTGTAAATCAAATTAAATGCATCTGAGCGAGAATGTGGAGACTCGAGGGGCACTGTTAAAGGGTCGTAGTGAGGGAATCCTTGGCAGAGGGAGTCATTGGGGGCACCAACAAACATTGCCGCACAGAGCTCCACCAGCGCTAAAGCCGGCCACTTCCACTTCCTACAGTTCTAACACCAAATTAAAAACGTTGATTTGAAAACCCCTTGAATCTGCAGCATACCTTCAAGTCGATGTATGATTTAACAGTGGTCTCGGTTGTTCTAGGTCTTTTTTTATTTATGTACAATCTTTGTTTGCAATGGTGTCTTGTAATTTTGTATTATATGCGTTGTGTTTTTGCACTTAACATAATTCTGGCGAGTAAAGAGCCCACAGTCAAAAAAGATTATCCTACGACTCTTAGCATGTGCGTGTGGGATACTGGTGAGAAGATTTATGTTAAAACAAATTACTAAGTATTAATGTCATCCGAAGGTAACACAATAATGGCACAGAATGATAAGGGAGCCTTTTGAAATTTGCGATTATATCCATGGTGTGAGAGGTTTTCTCTTGTGTAATTTTATATTTTGAATGATCCCGCTCCTCATTACCTCAACAGGATCTCTCCCCTTTATGAGACAGAACTGGAATTTTTATCATGCACTCAACTGGAAACAATCAGTTAACATGGAGTAAAAAACATCCATCTTTTTGAGACCTGCAACTAGCTTTTCCATCCAATGTGACAAATGTAATACATTTAATACAGTTTTAAAATATTTGGACTTATTTCATTTGTATATTTATCTTTTTGTCCTTGTTACTGATATCCACGTTAGGTCTCTTCAGTGATGCCAAATAAGATCAATAGTCCTGCGATGTCACTTTCTGTGATGTCACTTCTTGTGATGTTACATGCAAATTAGAGGGGCCTCAAATCTTCCCTTTCGCCCGGGGCCCCAGAAGTTCTAGGACCGGCCCTGCCTCCAGGCACATAAAAGAGGCGCTGGGCTCTGCCCTGCGCCAGAAAAGACCATCTTAATACAGCGCTGGCTGCGCTGTCATGTTTCTATGCAGTGCAGAGAGGACAGTGTCACTGGCTGGTTTCTGTGCAGTGCAGAGAGGAGGACAGTGTCACCGGCTGGTTTCTGTGCAGCAGAGAGGAGGACAGTGTCACCAGCTGGTTTCTGTGCAGCGCAGAAAGGAGGACCTTCTCACTGGCTGGTTTCTATGCAGTGCAGAGAGGAAGACAATGCCACTCGCTGGTTTCTGTGCAGCTCCTGGCGCCTGATCACACACTGTGTCCCTCAAGGCGCACAGGTACAGCCCTGAATCCCCCACTTCACTGCTCTCCTTCCTCAGGTGAAAGGACTTCATCGTCGTATTGTGGGGGGCACTGAAGCCCCTCTGCTCCTTCTCCCCGAGGTCCTGCAGCAGAAGTCGGGGGGCTTCACCTGGGGGCTGGAAGTACCAGAAGAGATTGGGGTACACTGTATCCTTATAGGTGCAGTTTATGAACAGGGGGCTCCCCTCCGACACCAACAGCTTCTCCGGGGACTGAGACACCGACTGCGCCCCACTTTTACCTGAAACAAAGAGTTAAAAGTGTAAAAACAGAGCAGGACGTATTTATGCATTAATGCCCGGGGTGTTATCGGGGAGACAGACACAGAAAGAATAAAACAAAGATAAAACCTTTTAACACATTGTTCATTTAGAGGCTCAGAGGACCCTTGAATGGTTGTCAATATTCATGGTTTTTAATTGTCATCTGAGGTCCAAACGGATACTTATTTGCATCTCCATTTGAATATTTAAATCTGTAATAATTTTGTACAACAAACATCACATGGACGCTGCAGATTACAAATGAAATGTTATTTACCGCCATAAATCTGTTTATTTAAACCACCTGAGACTGTTTAAAATATTACTCTACGGCACACAGATTAGCCCAATAAAGTATTTATAATAATGCGCGGGCTCCTGCTCTCTGCCACAGATGAGCACACAGGGGCCTGCACGGGCATCCCTGCAGCAGGCGCATTACCCCACCAGACTATGTACAAACATCCGAGAACTCTTATTTTCAGCTGCAGATGGACTAACAGCAGCGGTGCAGGATATCAGGTAAAATAAACACAATAGAACATGTTACACACCTGGAGTCCCATGTGAAATAAACACAATAGAACATGTTACACAGAATAGAACATGTTACATACAAATGAACATGTTACACACCTGATGTCAAAGGTAACATTAGCACAACAGAAGATGTTACACACCTGACATTCCAGGTATAATAAACACAGGTGAGCATGTTACACAGAATAGAACATGTTACACACCTGACATCCCTGGACTCCGTTCGGAAATCAGTGAAGAATATCAGGTAAACTAAACACAATAGAACATGTTACACACAATAGAACATGGTACACGCCTGACATCCCCATGTAAAATTAACACAATAGAACATGTTACACACCTGACATCTCAGGTACAAAAAACACAATAGAACATGTTGTACTCAATAGAACATGATAAACACCTGACTTTCCATGTAAAATAAATGCAACAGAACATGTTACACACAATAGAACATGTTACACACAATAGAACATGTTACACACAATAGAACATGTTACACACCTGTCACCAGGAGCAGGAGGGTCATGTACAGCAAAGGAGAAGACATCTCTGCAGGACGGAGCTGAGATCACAACTGGTGCATCCGCTGCCTGCACTGAGTCTGAGTGAGCTCAGCCCCTCCCTGGCATCATGCCCAGGGGTGCCAGCTGCTGACTTCCTGCTGACGTTGTAGCCGCAAGAGGAGGTGTAATGTGCTGTTTATCATCCACAGGCTGATAGAAATGGAACAATTATAAACATGTTTTAAGATCCCAGTCCTGTGCTCTTAGATGATGCACCTGCTCTGATCCTCAGCACAAGCGCCAAGAAGCTGCTGCAGCGCTATCTGCGCCTCTAACAAAAGAAGAGACATGGAAGTAACAGTGTGAGGCGCTCATGAAGCTAACGGAAGACAACAATACGGGGCGGGGTAAAGAGAGAATGATCTTAGGGCACTGACAGCAGGTGTTACTGTCACGGAAGTAAAAGGGCACTCCTTTTATCAACCTCAAATGGATGAAAGGCTGAGTAACCCCATCCATTTCTAATGTTTGGCCTGAAGGTGAAAGGCAGGAGTCACACTAGCATACTGTCTCACTTGTGCACTACCTCAGCACTCACTGACACACTGCCCTACTTTCACACTACCATACCTCTCATTAGTTCATTATCCTACTTACACACTACTTTACCGCTCACTGACACACCATGGGGCTGATTCACAAAGCTTAAGTTTCACTTTTGTGTAAGTTTACGACTGTTTGGTATTCACAAAGGTGAACTTAGACCAAAAGTCTAACTTTACTCCTTTTTTATATTCACAAAGAGAAACACTTACACTTTTGAGCAAATTTACTACTTTTAAGTTTAACTGGGACCAAAAGTCCTGAGACTCAGTCAAACTTGAGACTAAAACTTAAGTTTAACTGAGACAGAAGTCTAACTTTACTACTCGTAAATGTCCTTTGTGAATATTGAAAGTCGTAACGTTAGACTTTTGTCTCAGTTTTCCTTTGTGAATCGGGTCCTAATTTTACTACTTTTCAATATTCATAAAGGTAAACGTAGATCAAAAGTCAAACTTTACTACTTTTCGGTATTTACAAAGGTAAGTTACTACTAGTAAAGTTAGACTTTTGGTCTAAGTTTACGTTTGTGAATACAGAAAAGTAGGAAAGTTACACAAAAGTGTAAGTTTACCTTTGTGAGTCGGGCCCAATATTACTTGCACTGCATCACTGTTTACTAACACACTGTCCTACTTGCATCACTGTTCACTAACACACTGTCCTACTTGCATCACTGTTCACTAACACACTGTCCTACTTGCATTACCGTACCATCCACTAACACACTGTCCTACTTGCATTACTGTACCATCCACTAACACACTGTCCTACTTGCATTACTGTACCATCCACTAACACACTGTCCTACTTGCATCACTGTTCACTAACACACTGTCCTACTTGCATCACTGTTCACTAACACACTGTCCTACTTGCATTACCGTACCATCCACTAACACACTGTCCTACTTGCATTACCGTACCATCCACTAACACACTGTCCTACTTGCATCACTGTTCACTAACACACTGTCCTACTTGCATCACTGTTCACTAACACACTGTCCTACTTGCATTACCGTACAATCCACTAACACACTGTCCTTCTTGCATTACCGTACCATCCACTAACACACTGTCCTACTTGCATCACTGTTCACTAACACACTGTCCTACTTGCATTACCGTACCATCCACTAAGACACTGTCCTACTTGCATTACTGTACCATCCACTAACACACTGTCCTACTTGCATTACCATACCATCCACTAACACACTGTCCTACTTGCATTACTGTACCATCCACTAACACACTGTCCTACTTGCATTACTGTACCATCCACTAACACACTGTCCTACTTGCATTACTGTACCATCCACTAACACACTGTCCTACTTGCATCACTGTTCACTAACACACTGTCCTACTTGCATCACTGTTCACTAACACACTGTCCTACTTGCATTACCGCACCATCCACTAACACACTGTCCTACTTGCATTACCGTACCATCCACTAACACACTGTCCTACTTGCATCACTGTTCACTAACACACTGTCCTACTTCCATCACTGTTCACTAACACACTGTCCTACTTGCATTACCGTACCATCCACTAACACACTGTCCTTCTTGCATTACCGTACCATCCACTAACACACTGTCCTACTTGTATCACTGTTCACTAACACACTGTCCTACTTGCATTACCGTACCATCCACTAAGACACTGTCCTACTTGCATTACTGTACCATCCACTAACACACTGTCCTACTTGCATTACCGTACCATCCACTAACACACTGTCCTACTTGCATTACCGTACCATCCACTAACACACTGTCCTACTTGCATTACTGTTCACTAACACACTGTCCTACTTGCATTACCGTACCATCCACTAACACACTGTCCTACTTGCATTACCGTACCATCCACTAACACACTGTCCTACTTGCATTACCGTACCATCCACTAACACACTGTCCTTCTTGCATTACCGTACCATCCACTAACACACTGTCCTACTTGCATTACCGTACCATCCACTAACACACTGTCCTACTTGCATTACCGTTCCATCCACTAACACACTGTCCTACTTGCATTACCGTACCATCCACTAACACACTGTCCTACTTACCTTATTTTACCACTCACTAACACACTGTCCTAGTTGCACTACCTTACCTCTCACTAGCACACACTGTCCTACTTGCACTACCTTACCTCTCATTAACAAGATGTCCTACTTGCACTAACTTACCGATAATTAACACGGTCCTGCTTCCACTACCGTACCTCTCTTTAACACTGTCCTACTTATGATAACTTACCTTTCATTAACACTGTCCTATTTGCGGTACTTTACCTCACATTAACACTGTCAAATTTGCAGTACCTTTCCTCTCACAATCACCCTGTCTACTTGCACTATTGTATCTCTCATTAACTTAGTCCTTCTTGTACCAGCTTACCTCTCATTAACACACTGTCCTACTAGCACTACCTTACCTCTCATTATCACACTGTCCTACTTGCACTACCTTACCTCTCATTAACACACTATCCTACTTATACCACCTTATCTCCCATGAACACACTGACCTACTTACTCTATCTTACTTCTCTTTAGCACATTGTCCTACTTGCACTACCATACCACCAACTTACAAAATGTCTTACTTGCACTAACTTACATCTCATTATCACACTGTCCCTATTTGCATTGCCTTACCTCTTATTGACACACTGTCCTACTTGCACTACCTTATCTCTCATTATCACACTCTCCTCCTTGCACTAACTTACCTCATTAACACTGTACTACTTATACTTCCTTGTCTTTCATTAACACTGTCCTTTTTGCACTACCTTGCCTCTCATTCACACACTGTCCAACTTGCACCATCTTACCTCTCTTTAACAAAGTGCCCTTCTTGAATTACTTTACCTCTCATTAACACTGTCCTACTCACACTACCTTACCTCTCACTAACACACTGTCCTACTTGCATTACATTACCTCTCATTAACACACTGTCCTACTTGCCCTACCTTACCTCCCATTAACACACTGTTACGTTATTAAAAGTTATTACGCACGCGAATCAGCTCGGATGGGGTATCTCGGCACTAATGTCAGAAGCCAAGCAGAACTAAGGGCAGTTAAAATAAATTGGTCTTAAGTAACTTCCTAAATTGGAGATGGTCCTTACAAGTTTGCATTTGAAGACGTGGCTTATTCCAATAGAGTGGGGCTAGGAAAGAAAACGACCTGCCCCAGACCGGGACTTTCTGACCCTGGGGACCATGAGAAATACTTTCTCACAAGATCCTAAAGGTCTTGGGGGGGGGAGTAGCGAGTAAACTTTGACGAAAGATAGGAAGGCCCTTTCCCATATAGAGCTTTATGGGTTTAGCAGCAGATAGTAAAAATAATTCTGTTTTTCACCGGCAGCCAATGTGAAGCATGTAGGAGAGGGGAGGATACCGCTCTAGAGGGGTGATTGCAGATAAGGCGGGCGGCAGTATTCTGCACCTCCTGAAGTTTAGATAACAGTGACTCATTTGCTGAGGTCAAGAGTGCATTACCATAATCCAGATGGTTAGGGACCAATGTCTGGTCTAAAGTTTTCCTTGCTATAAGTGGAAGTAAAGGAAATGCTCTTCTCAGCAATCTCATAATACAGAAGCATGAGCCTACAGTGGACACCACCTGATCTTTCATGGTAAGAGATTGATCTATCCGGACTCCCAAGTTTGGGTGAAGGGGCCATACCAAGTTCTGGTGGCCACCCTTCAGGATCCCAAAGCTGTTGTGCCTTCCCAAACAGAATAATCTCTATTTTTGTGGCATTTAACTGGAGATAGTTTTTGGCCATCCAGGTGGCAATAGCCTTCATCCCCGCAGAGAAGAATTCTCTGGTTTAGGCCAGGATATTATCTGGGGAGATTAGAAGCTGTGTATCATCCGCATATCATATAATCCCAAAGCCAAAGGCTCTGACAATTTTAGAAAGAGGGCAACATGGATGTTAAAAAGTGTAGGGCTAAGGCATGGGTTCTGGGGTACCCCCTATCCAGTGTCAGATTTAGAGGAGCCCAGAATAGCCATTTGGGTCTTCTTGGAGAGGGAATCTGAGAGCCATTGTAACGCTGTTCCATGGATACCCATCTCATGAAGCCAACCAAGTAACCTGGGATGAGATACGGTGTGAAACGCTGCAGACAAGTCCAGCAGCACCAGCATAGATGGTATATTGGCATCGAGAGAGCATTTGATGTGGTCAGTAACCGCTACCAGAGCTGTCCCTGTGCCGTGTGATGGTCTGAAACCGGACTGTGATGGATCTAAGATACTGTTTGCCTCCAGATATGGTATGAGTTGCTTATTTATATGTTTCTCCGGTATGTTCCCCAGGAGATGGAGCAAGGAAATGGGTCAGTAATTGGCAAAATTGGTCAATGCCAAATTGGCCTTTTTTTCAATAGGTCTGACCTGAGCTGCCTTAAAGTCCGATGGAATTTTTCCTGCGTTGATAGATAGGTTAAGCAAGGAACAGATTGAAGAGGCAAGCAAATTAGAGAGGTCAGCCAGTATTCTGGGTGGGCAGATATCTAAGGGAGAGTCTGACTTAGTTGAGACAAGGAATTTCTGAACTGTCTCACGTGTAGAGCATTCAAATTTACTTAGGCTCGTAGCACAATTAGGGCGAGGTGCACCGAAGTCGAGCTCCTCGCAAGCCTGAGCAAGTGGGCTGGAAAAATACCGATAGATCATTTTGATTTTATCTTCAAAATGGTGGGCTAAGGAGTCACAAAGAGTTTGTGATGTATTTATTTCTTGGGAGCATGCTTCAGGATTAATAATAGTATTGAGCACATTGAAAAAGGCTTTGGATGAATTTTTGCCATCTGCAATTTGGTTTGATATAAATAATTAATGGACAATCTTGATGTTGCGGTAGTATAGATTTAAGGAAACTCTATAAGTGTCCCTATCCATTACATTATTGGTGTGATACCATCGTCTTTCTAACCTCTTACAGGAGACTTTCTATATTTGTAATTCTGTCGAGTACCGAGGCACGTGGGGTCTATGTGCCCAATTGTTGTAAGATTTGAGTGGGGCTATTTTATCAAAAGCCATCTCCAGAGACATCAATCTAAGATGGCCGCCGAGTAGGAGCTCTTCCGTGAGGCTCCGGGTTGGGGATTACCTTATCGGTAGATATCCCCTCGACAGCCTGCCATCCGACCGTAACTGGAACTGAATATTCATGGAAACTCACATTTACTTCGATACAGAACTGGAACGACACCTACCTGATGCGGAATCGCTGTAATCGCTCACTGGATTGGAACAGCCTCAACAACTTGTCTACGCCGCCGCTCCTGGCACTCCCAGCTCGAGACACTCGCCCCCCGCACTGGAGAAGGCCCCCGGATGCAAAGACGTGCAGCCACCATTGCTGCCTCATAACCCCGTCGCTTCCCAACAATGCTTTCCCATCGAACCGACGCCTCATCACAGGAGTAGGCCATAGGAGTCTGGTTTTAAAGGAGCGGTTTCCGTCCTCCAGACGCGCCCGACTCCCGGCACTGATCGCCGAACCGGTGCGGCACTACCGCCTCTCTGCCCCCACAACGTGAGCCGCCAGGCATATTCGTCCGGTCACCTGGAGGCTGCCTGCCTGCTGGGTCATCCTCGCCGTTTGTGAGATTTAGGCGCCGCACCTCCAATACTCCACTTCGCTTGTAAATAAGGTAAGCTGCCAGCCAACCTTGCTCCTTTGCTGAAACTGCAGCGCGCTGCACGCTGGGTTTTCAGCGCTGGTCGTGAGCCTCCAGGCATTTTCGACCGGACTCCCGGAGGCTGCCTGCCTGCTGGGTCAGCCTCGCCGTTTGTGAGATTTAGGCGCAGCACCTCCGATCCTCCACGTCGCTTGTAAATAAGGTAAGCTGCCAGCCAACCTTGCTCCTTTGCTGAAACTGAGGTGAGCTGCACGCTGGGTTTTCAGCGCTGACCGGGAGGTCTAGCGCCACTCTACCACCTTTCCACTCCTTTGGATTACAAGGGATGCCGCCAGCCTTGCTCCTTTGCTGACCCTGATGCTCCCCTGGGCCTGTTCTTTCTTTCTGGTAACTTCCTGGCATGACGGGGCTTGAGGCTTCGGCCTTCTTTACAATACCGATGCGTTCATGTCCCTCATGGAGCCCTTTTGAGCCGATTTCGCCAGCCTGCTGTTTCACGTCCCTGACGCCTCCTTGATCCCGTGCACTCCTGGCTCCGTTAGTACAACTGTAGGAGGGCTGCCTTTTTGCTCCGGCCACAGACGCTCTGGAGTCTCATCGCTGTGAAGCTCACCGTCATTGTTGTAGATACCCCCTCCTCACATAAGAGACGCTTGCAAGTTGAGACAGGGGGGTCGGCATGCTCTGAGACTGCCTCGATACTTAGACTACCCTGGACTTGATTTTGGCTATAACGCCCCCCTCCCCCCTCGCAGAACAATGCTATCGAGTTGAGGCAGGGCAAATTATCAAGGAGGCACGCTCCCAATATCCCTTTGTGAGGTCTCCAGGATTGTTTCTTGTACTCTTGAATTTTTGTTTTTTAAATGTTTGATGCCTGACTCGCTCCCATTTTGTTTTTTCCCTGAGGCTGGCGCCCTTTTTGTACTTCCTCTACAACAAGTAACTAAAAGGCATTCATGCATGACAGTTTTACATGCAACTCACCACAATCTACTCTCACACTAAGAGTAACTGAGACCCCCATCAATGACACTCATAAAGCGACTACAGGACTCACCTAAAATACTCGGATGCAGCCTCACTCAAACCACTCATGGGGGCACCTGTATTTGTCCCATCATGTGAGGACTACTGTGTAGCTCACGCCCTCCTGAACCCGCCTGTCTGGAGACCCTTCACTGCATCACCTCTGCCCTCCCAAATCGCCTTACTTTAACTAAAATATGCTACTATTGTTATTTTAAGGTTTCTCCTAACTGCTATTTAATTTGACCTATATGCACTTTGTATAACCTGTACTGTTCGTATTGATGCTTGAATGCTCTAACTATAACTATATTTTAGTTCTACTGCTCTCTCTACTAGGCCTAATACTCATACTTCCACAAGCCCCCCCTTTAGACTTTTCCCACCACGCCCACCTGCATCCAATCCCATCCATATCCTAAACCATTATCTAACAATATCTCACTCATGCACTCGATTTTGCTAATCCCCCCTGTATCTATTTCTCTCTCTTTCTTTATCTCACTCGCCATGTTACTCCTCATCAATTAATCTCTCCTTATTCAGTACAATTCCTCACCACCCTACATCACCCTCCCTACCCCCCTCTCCTCGCAGTGTCCTAAATCTCTTTACACCACTCCACCCACCCCTCTTTACTACGCCTTATCCCTCAACAAACTGACCTATCATGCCCATCCACAATCACACTCCTACACCCCTCCTCCTTCCCGCCCTCTCCTCCAAACACCCCTCCCTCACCAAACATGGCCCCAACTCCTGGACCATTCCTTACTCCCCTAATCTTTCCAAAAATGCCAAGAAAAATCTTAAACATAAATTACTAATCCAGCAATCTGAAACCCTTATTGTTGACAACTACCGCAGCCTCACGTCCCCCATAAATACAAACTACATCTTCTACTCCAAACGCCCCTCCAGATGGAGAGCACCTTCTTACACCACCTCCCAATATCTAAATCGTGTAAAATTCCTTACGGTTTTAAACTATCCACCACTCCTTCCCCACTTTTCCCTGGTGAAATTGACATTTCCATTTTCAAAACAGGTAACATCCTGATACAAGCCTCCGAACACCACCTCACCATCTTTGAACACCATTTCAACACCCTCTCACACCAGATGTCCATTCCAACTCCTCTTCCCACACCTGTCCAACCCCAAGACCCCTCATGGCTCTCCCCTGACTCCCCAACGTAACCCCTCTCCACCAGGTTATACCTAACCTTAATGACATATCCCTCTCTTTGAGCGCTATGCTATCACCCTCTCCTGAACCCACCCCCCTCATCACATCTAACTCATTCACCACCCCTCAAATTACCATGCCCCCAAATGTCCGTCTCTCTCCAACCCCTTATCACATCTCAATCCTCCCTTCGCCCCCCCCAGCTCTCCCCCTAGCTCCAACCCGGAACCCCATCTCAACCCCCCCTTCCTCCCAACATACACAATCTCTCCCTCTCCCCCTAGCTATTACACCCCTTCCTGCCCCTTCTCCTCCCTCCCAGAACTACACTCCAACCCCCAACCCTCATGCTGCATCTCCTCACTCCCCGTCCTCCATTTCCCCTCACCAGGCCTCCACCACCTCAGGCTCAGTATCACCCCTATCCCCCGCCCTTCGCCCTCTCTGAACTCCAATCCGCTCCCCCAGTCAACTCTCACCACACCCCTTCCCCTCCTCCTGCCCCAACATCATCCCCTCATGACCTCTCACCCCCTCCCGACCCCAAACCAACCACCCCAGCAAACTCTGACCATACTTCCTCCCCTCCCCCGGCCCCTACCTCATCCCACCTCTCTTTTTTAACCCAGACACTTTGCAACATTGAAAGCAATATCTCTACCTTGATTACTGAATTTGCCAGACTTAGGGAAGAGTTCAAAAACTTCAAGTCCCCCAAACCTAGAACCCCCCCCTCATGGTCCTCTCTATACTCTGTCCCTAGCAAATACCCGTACCCCAAACGTTGGAAATCCACCCCTCTTCTCAACCGTACACACAGACCTCTTCGCACCCTGAATGACTACTCCTCCTCCAACCTAGCTGACATTTGCGACTCATACCCTAATAAGTCCTCCCTCAAGGATTCTTCCTTCCCTCAATCCAACATCCCTGTTATCATGGGGATCAGCAGAATCCACTCCTCTCCTGAATCCCCCAGCCCCCCCCCAACTCACCGCCATCCTCCCATGCCCTCCCCCCAATTCTAACCCCAAACCCCTGACCTGCATGCTTGTGAATTGCCGCTCGGCTGTTCGACATGCGACCGAAATATCCGAAACCATCCTTTGCGAAGATATTGACATCGCCTTCCTCACAGAAACTTGGCTCAAAGACCACTCAACCCCCATCCTCGACATACTCTCCCCCCCTGGTTACTCCATTATCAGGAAAGACAGATCTGAGCGAATAGGAGGTGGTCTAGCAATTATTTTTAAAAAAGATCTCCAACTCTCCCTAGCCAAGATCACGGACTACACAACCTTTGAATACCTTGGAGCCAAACTTAATTTGAAGGGATCTCCCCCAATACGACTACACAATATCTATCACCCACCTGGTGAACCTCTGCCCTTCGCAGAAGAACTATCAGACCTTCTTACGCAATCACTACTTTCTAACTCCAAAAATCTCTTTCTTGGAGATTTTAACCTTCACTGGAACGAACCTGAGGATCCCACAATCAACCTTCTCACTAATCTTCTTGAGATTAGTGACCTCAAACAACTCTGCCACTCCCCAACCCACTCCAAAGGGGCTACTCTAGATGCTATCATCGCTAATGAGGACTTAGCATCCCTATTCAACATCATCCCCATTGATTGGTCTGACCACCACCTCATATTGTTCAAAATTTCCCCATCAACCCCGCCCGCCCCTGCTAGAAACAACAAAACCACGATTAGGACTAGAAATCATAAGCAAATCCCTCCGGGTGCACTTGAGTCCAAACTCCAATCCCAACTTCGTCTCACCCCACCCTCTCTCAATACAAACAAACTCACGGAGTACTATAATAAATCAGTCTCTGAGGTTTTAGACCAACTTGCCACTCTCAAAATTAAAACACTAAAAAATATCCCCTCCAAATCATGGTTTACCTCTGACCTCAGCAATGAAAGACGCTCACTTAGACTCGCAGAAAGAACATGGAGACATCATCCTTCCCCCTCCCATCTAACCCTCCTTAGAACCGCTAGATCTACCTACAAAAAACACATTTTCTCTGAAAAGGCATCTTTCTTCCGCGCACAACTCACCCGGGCAAAGAACCGACCCAGAGAACTGTTCAACATTGTTAGAAACCAAACCTCCCCGGCCCCCCTCAACTTGTTGGCCTCCACTAACAAATGTGAAGAAATTGCAAGCTTTTTCAGCGAAAAAATTGCCAAAATTGATCAATCCTTCCAGATTACTCAGCCCCCCCACCCCGCAATGTCATCCTGATGCGACCCCAACACCACACTCTCCCTATCTCTCCCCCCCACTCCGTCCCTTTACCTCCCCTCATCTACCCTGCCTGAATCCTGCCCCACTAAACCTCTGCTTAAAAACAATGCCTCCTGGCATAATTTCAATCCTGTGTCAGAATTAGAAGTCTTTAACATCTTATCCAAATTAAAACCATCCTCTCACACAAAAAACCCAGTGCCATCTTCCCTCGTCCATGATCTAAAGCATATCATCATCCCTTACTGGACCAATATCATCAATTCTTCCCTTTCTACGGGGTGCGTCCCTGTTTCCTTCCAACTTGGACAAATCACACCCATCCCTAAAAACCCCAAAGCCGATCCTAATGACCCTAATAACCTCCGCCCCATCTCCAACCTCCCCCTTCTTTCCAAAGCCCTTGAAAAATGTGCCTTTCTCCAATTAGATAAACACATTGACTCTTTCAACCTACTCGACCCTCTACAATCCGGTTTCCGCAAAGGCTGCAGCACAGAAACTGCATTGCTTAATATTGTAGATGATATCCACCTCGCCCTGGATAAGGGGGAGTCCTGCATACTCATTCTTCTCGATCTAACTGCTGCATTTGATACAGTTAACCACTCAACCTTACTTAATGCACTCCAAGGTCGCTTCAGCTTAAATGGCACTGTCCTTAACTGGTTCACCTCCTACTTCCAACACAGAACCCAACAAATTAAAATTCAAAACCACCTCTCTTGCCCCACACCTGTCTCCCTCGGTGTCCCTCAAGGATCTATCCTCTCTCCCGCTCTCTTCAACCTCTTTATGGAACCCCTTACCCTCATACTCAAACAAGCCGGAATAAATTACCACCTGTATGCTGATGATACCCAACTGTACTATAAAATTAAATCCCATTCCGATATCTTACACCTCAACACTGCCCTAACCAAGATCGAAGCCTGGTTCTACTCCAATCACCTCAAACTCAATCCTAGCAAAACTGAAATCATTCTTTTCGCTCCTAAAAACAATCCTCTCCCCATTCAGACTTGGGTCACTGACCTTAATGCCCTAAACTGCTCTCTCTCCCTCGCTGAATCAGTAAAATCTCTTGGCATTACCATCAACAATAAGCTAACGCTTAATTCCCATATAAAAAACTCGGCAAAGGGAGCACTTCTCACACTCTGACATCTCAAAAAAATCAAACCTTTTATTCCAGCGGAAGATTTCAAATCGGTTGTCCAATCTTTAGTCCTCTCGAAAATTGACTACGGAAATGCTTTAATCTCTGGTACTCCCAAAATTCACCTTGCCCCCCTCAAATCTGTTCTCAACCTAGCGGCTAGGCTCACAACGGACTGTAAACGCTTTGACCACATCTCACCTGCCCTCAAGGCCCTTAAATGGCTTCCTATTGAAGGCCGATCCTCCTATAAAATAGCCTGCATTACGCACAAAACCCTCTACCAAAAGACCCCGCCTTACCTCTCAAACAAACTCAACAAAGCGGGTTGCGCCCGCCCGCTGAGAAGCACCAACTCTCTTCTCCTCATCCCCCTCTTCTGAAAAAACATGCCTCACAATCCTGTTCCTTCTCTGGAAAAGCCCCCAGCATCTGGAATGCCCTGCCTAAAAATCTACGAGAAAACCCCTCCTATCTCAATTTAAAAAAAGACCTTAAAATACACCTGCTCAACAAATACTGGGGCTCTTAATCCCTCTCGTACTGCACTTGCTACACTCGCCTTTCTCCCAAATACACTCCCCCTCTCACCACACATCCCCCTCCCACCCCCTTAAACCCCTTACCTCCATCCTCTCCTCAACCCAACAACCCATATCCCACCTTACTCATGCACCCTACCTACCAGCTTGAGTCTGTCAAATGAACCTATTAGTTGTTTACAGTAGTATAATTTGTTACGACATCCTTTGATGTTATTTCTTCTTAGCTGCCCTTTCTTTCTCTCTCTCTCCAATGACTCTATAGCACTCATTATGATATTTTTGCGTACTATGCTTGATTGCTTTTGATACAATTGTTCTGTATTCTTCTGAATATCATCCTAATAATGTTAAGTGCTCTGATACCCCTGGGTGGAGCCAGCGCTATATAAAACTTCAAATAAATAAATAAATAAAGAGCCCTGTTATAGTCAGAAAGTGATTGATCTACATCCAGGTCCTCTGAAAGGACAGAGACTTTCAGCACCTTGGCCACGGAATCAGGGGTGATTTTCCGCCACTGTCTAGACATATTGTTATAGCATATGTTTCATTTTTCTTGTCGCATTATACTTAGGGATCTGAAAACAGATGAGTTAGTGGTCTGTCCAGGGTAAATGCTTGGGTGATTCACAAATTAAAGGTTAAAGGTTTGTGATAAACAAGATCCAGAGTATGCCCTGCATCATGAGTTGCTCCACTAACTTGTTGGAGTAGTCCAAGTGTTGCTAAATCGGAAAACAGTTGACTAGTCTCTGAATTAGCTGAATCTTCTCCATGGTAGCTGAAGTCTCCCAATGATAGGAATTTTTGTGCTGCAAGCACATGGGGCGCTATATATATCAGTAGGCGTTGACTTTTTTTGGACCAGGCGGACGATATACTTATGTGCCTTTCCAGCTCACTTTGGGAGAAAGTTTGAGCTTAAATTTGCATATTTCTGCCCAATCTTCCATGGCGGCATCAAGTATGAGAGTTTAACATTGTCTCTAAAGACAACGGGAACGCCTCCTCCAGTCTTGCCTTTTCTGTCCAATTTAAGCATTTTATAATTCTTAGGTAATGCAAGCATTATGGCTTGTAGAGCAGTAGTGCTTAACCAGGTTTACGTAAGGAAGCCAACTTCAGATGATAATGAGGAAACTAGGTCATCGATGTTTATGAGTTCCACCGCATCTTCGGGCAGAGACCTAACGTTGAGTAAAAAGCTCTTAGACCTATTAGGAGCGGACTTGTCCTCTAAGGGGGAAATCTTTTGTGGATCTCTTTGGGCGGCAGCCGTCAGATGTTTATGAGCACTTTTAGGCTCTGAGGGTTTGTTGGTTATTTTACGGGGCTCAGGGGCACAATGAAATCTACCCTTAAGACAGGCCACAAGGCCATCTAGCTGTGCTGAGAAGATGTTATTACAGCAAGGATCTAAAGGGGCATTTGCTCTATTTAGTTTGTCTATTTTATACAACATTTCAGAGGAGTAGACCAATCTTAGAGGGTACCTGCAATCTGCTGATGGAAAAGCAGGGGTCCTGGCGACGGCTGGGCGCGGACGGGCGCATATGGGCTTGCATTTGGTACGCCATGGGCGCGACCATCGGCTTGATATAGCCGGCCGGAAGTGATGTAAATGGAGCAGCTAGACTGCTAACTGCTGCTCGCTACAGCAATCAGGAAATACATGTAAGAAGGTTGAACGGGAAGTGAGAAGCTGCAATAAAACGCCCCCGGGAGGTTGACAAGGTATTAAAACAGTGAGGTTAAGAACACAGTTTAAGAAACAGTGCTAGCACTTGCCTGTGTCCTACTTACACTGCCTTATCTCTCATTACCACTGTCCTACTTGCTGTACTGTACCTCTCAGAAACAGTGTCCTACTTGCACTTACTTATCTCTCCCTAACACACTCTCTTACTTGAACTACTGTGCCACTCTTCATCACACTCTCCTACTTTCACTGCCTTACCTCATTAACACTGTTCTACTTGCGTTGCCTTACCTTTCAATAACACTGTCCTTTTTTAACTACCTTAATTCTCATTAACACTGTCCTACTTACCCTACCTTACCTTTCAATAAAACTGTCCTACTTGCACTACCGTACCTCTAGCAAACACATACTATCCTACTTACACCACCTTACCTCTCATTAACACTACCCTACTTGCACTACCTTTTGTCTCCCTAACACACTGTCCTACTTGCAACACTGCCCTACTTGCACTACCCTACCTCTCTCTTACACACTGTCCTCCTTGCACTGCCTTATCTCTCATTAACACACTGTCCTACTAGCACTACCTTATCTCTCATTAACACTTTCCTACTTGCAGTACCTTACCTCTCATTAACACACTGTGCTACTTGCAATACCTTACCTCTCATTAACACACTGTTCTACTTGCACTATCTTACCTCTCATTAACACGCTCTCTTACTTGTACTACCTTATCTGTCACTAACACAATGTTTTTCTTACACTGCCTTACATCTCATTATCACACTGTCCTACTTGCAGTTCCTTACCTCTCATTACCACTGTCCTACTTGCACTACCTTACCTCTCATTAAAACTGCCCTACTTGCACTACCTTACATCTCATTAATACACTGTCCTATTTGCACTGCCTTATCTCTCATCACACAATGTCCTACTTGTACTACCTTACCTCTCAGTAACACACTGTCCTACCTGCACTGCCTTACCTCTCACGAACACACTGTCTTACTTGCACTACCTTACCTCTCACTAACAAACTGTCCTACTTGCACAAACCTACCTCTCATTAACACTGTCCTACTTGCACTACCTTATCTCTCACTAACACACTGTCCTGCTTACACCACCTTACCTCTCACTAACACACTGTCCCACTTTCACTGCCTTACCTCTCATTTACACTGTCCTACTTGCACTACCTTATCTCTCATTAACACACTGTCCTACTTGCACTACCTTAACTCTCAGTAACACACTGTCTTACTTGCATAACCTTACCACTCAGTAACACGCTGTTCTACTTGCACTACCTTACCTCTCACTAGCACACTGTCTAACTTGTACTACCTTACCTCTCATTAACACACTGCCCTACTTACACTACCTTACCTCTCACTAACACACTGCCCTACTTGAACTACCTTACATCTCCTTGGCACACTGTCCTACCTGCTCTACCTAGCCTCTACTAGCACACTGTCCTCATTGCACTACTTTACCTCTCATTAACACACTTTCCAACCTGCACACTACCCTTTGTATATAGAAACATTTTGTCTTATATTTTCACCAATTTTCGCTGTGTCGCCGCGATATTCGCGACGTTCCCGCGATGGTACATGGTTGCTCGCTGGCAGTCGCGGAGTGATCACAAATTTTGTGCGTGATTAAAAAACAATTTTGGACACCTAACTTGTGTCACTAAGACCCCCATTTCACAAAAATGGGGTCAGAGTACCTCCACCCTGACCCCTTATGTTAGCTTTCACAGACATTGATAAAATGGCAGCCATAACTTTCTGTTCAGGTGGCGTCCAGCCAATCACAGCATTCTTGTTGGCACATGCATTTGCGATTACTCGAGAAATCGTTGCGAAATATCCACAGCCGGAGATATCACTATAATTTTCAACTTAAATTTCTCAAAAGCGACTGAACCGATTTGCACCAAATAACAAAAAGAACAATCTGAGTAACAACACCTACATTTCTGCCTAAATTGTGTAGTTTCATTCAGTGGTTCGGGCTGTAGCTGTGTTGACAGGTTCCTATGGCAATTAACAATGCAAACACACCCTTTTTTCAACCTCTTTTTTTCTCAGCCCCCCACTTCACGAATCCCCGCAACACTTTCCACGTGCAACAAGAATCACTGGAGCACTTTTTTTGTGAAAATTTTGTGAAGATTCGTTTAACCGCGCCAAAGTTACAGGCAAGACAAAAAACGCTTTTCCTATGGAAACTTGGTCCTAACAATAACTTCTTACTGGCGTGAAATAAGGGTGCGTTTGTAATGTTAATTCCTGTAGGAATGCATTGTTGAACCTACAGCCAGAACCACTGGACGGAATTACACCAAATATGGCAGAAAGATAGATGTTGTTATGCAGATTGTCCTTTTTGTTAGTTGGTGCAAATCTGTTCAGGAGTTTTTGCAAAATTTAAGCCGAAATTTATAGATATATCTCTGGCCGCGGATATTTCATGATGATTTCATGATTAATTGTGCGTGCCAACGGAAATGCTCTGATTGGCTGGACGCAGCATGAACAGAAAGTTGTGGCCACCATTTTATCTATCGGGAATGTTACCGGGGCTAAAGTTTTCTGTGAAAGCAAACATAAGGGGTCAGGGTAGAAGTACTCTGTCCCCATGTTTGTTATGTTATGTTATGTTATGTTATGCAGTTTTGTAGAGCGCTCAACTGCCCCAGCAAAGGGGTGACCCAGCGCTAATGACAGAAAACTGCACAGCCTCTAACAGGGAAAAGGCCTACAACAGAGGGAAGAGGAACGTTTTGATTGCTTTGCGAAATGCCAAATAATTCTTCAAGCCGCGAATGGAAATAGGGAGCGCGTTCCAAAGTTGGGTGCCAGCATACGGAAGGAACGCCCCCCAGCACGGACCCTCCTCACCCGAGGGATAACCGCCAGGTGCTGCCCCATCGACCGCAGTTGGCGGGAAGGGGTATATGGTGCAAGCAGATTGGCCAGAATCCCTGGGGACGAAGAGTTCAAGATTTTAAACGAAATACAGAGGGACTTGAACTCAATACGTTTGGCCACAGGCAGCCAGTGGAGCAGACGGATAGCACTGGATACAGAGCACATCCTAGGCAGGCCAAGGAGAGTTCTGGCCGCGGCATTCTGGACCCTTTGCAGTCTAACGGTTTCAGACTTGTTAGACCCCAGATAGAGTGAGCTGGCGTAGTCTAGCCTCGACAGAATCGAAGCCTGAACAATAACTTGCCTGATGGGGGGGGTCAAAAAAACCACACCAGTGGCTTGAGCCCCCATAGTATGCCAAAATAGGTCCCCGCCACCTTCTTGGTTTGGGTCTGAAAACTAAGGGCAGAGTCAACCCAGACACCCAGATTTTTTACCACCTGTTTGGGGGCAGGTGCATGCCCCAAAGTGGGAGGCCACCAGTGCTCGCTGCACAGCTCAGAGTCTTTCCCTACCAGCAGTACCAGAGACTTGCTGGCGTTGAGCTGGAGACAGTTGGCAGTCATCCACTCCGCAATGGCCTCGAGATCATTCCGGAACTTACAAGCGTCCCGAGTAGAGTCATCAAAGAGTGTGACTACCAACTGTGTATCATCCGCATATGATACTGCCGTGAGCCCTCTGCTCTTAGCCACCGTAGCTAGCGGTTGAACATACAAGTTGAAGAGGGTAGGGCTCAAGGCTGAGCCCTGCCGCACCCCCTGATTGGTAGTATGGACTCTAGAGACAAAAGGGGGGGCGGCTACCTGGAAGGTCCTCTCCGAAAGAAAAGAGGCAAACCAGTCCAGGGCCGAGTCCACAATGCCCGCCTCCTCCAACCGCTTCAGCAAAATCTGGTGGGACACAGTGTCGAATGCGGCACTGAGGTCTAGTAAGATCAGTGCCGAGGTACGACCCTCGTCTAGGGCCCATCTCAGATGTTCGGTCACAGCTAGAAGAGCAGATTCCGTGCTGTGACCAGGACGGAAACCATTCTGAGAGGGGTCCAGTATATTATTTTCCTCCAGATAGCCCGTCAAGATGGAATTAATGTAGGCCTTTTGGAGACCCAAGGCAGGAGGGAGATGGGGCGAAAACTCTCAGGTTTGGTTGCGTCAAGATTAGGTTTTTTTAGCAAGGGGACCACCCTAGCTTGTTTCCATGAGCTGGTGACGACAGCCATAGAGAGAGATAAATTAATCACCTGGCGCAAGGGTGTAATAAGCACAGGTAGAATTTTCATGAAGTGATCAGGCTTGAGAGGGTCTGTGGGAGAGCCAGACTTGACCTTGCTACATAGCACAGACAGCTCCCCTTGGGAGATTGGCGGAAAAGCGGCCAGAGTGTGTGAAGTGGGAGATCTAGGCATGCAGTCAGGACATAGCGCTGCCTGGGGGAAGGACTTATAGATCTTATCCACCTTCTCCACAAAGAAGGAGGCGAGAGCATCACATTGCTCGTCTGACGATATCAGGGTCGCATTAAGGGCCGTGGGTGATTTAAGCTCTTTCAGTATCAAGAAGATACTTTTGGATGGATTATTACTGCTCCTGATCTCATCCGCATAGTAGGTTGCCCGTTCCGACTGGATAGCCCTTTGGTATTTCTTGATCGCTGTCTGATAGGTCCTCTTCAGGTTTGGGTCATAGTCCCTTCTCCAGGCTCTCTCCAGCCTTTTGCACTCTTTACGCAGGGGGGTGAGCTTAGCATTGTACCAGGGACTGGATTTGGTATTACAGCTTTTTGACCACTTTACAGGGATGAGAGAGTCCAGAGTGCAGCGAATCCAGTCCGACAGAGATCTGTCGTCCATGTCTGAGTCATCTGGAATGTTGGGCATAGTCGTGGAGAGGAGGCCATGAAATTGCGCAATTTTAAGTTTATGCCATGGGCGCCTAAGTGAAAGCTTCTGAGACACCCTTCTCGCGGGCACAACCCCGGAGAGCGTCATCGTTATTAGATAGTGATCAGACTAGCACATCGGGGAGGGGGGGTGGACAGTCAAGAGAGAAAGGTTAGAAAAGACTGGGTCCAGTAAATGGCCCGCAGAGTGTGTAGGACCCTGCACCAGCTGAGATAGCTGACATGCCGCAAGATCGGCCAGAAAGTTGCCCACATCAGTATCCTGGGGGCTGTCCAGATGCAAATTCAAGTCCCCAATGATACTAAAATCGGCCGCTCTCATGGCTAAGGGGCTCACACCCTCAATAAGTGCAGCCCTAAACTCTTTGGAGGGCCCTGGTGGGCGGTAGACCAGTAGGCCAGACAAGGTGTAGCTAGCGTTAAATGAGATCCCAAAGCGCACAGCTTCACACCCAGCCAGGGGCTCCTTAACAAAGTTACAGGGGTAGGAAGATTTAAAAATAACTGCTATACCACCCCCTCTAGACTCTCTATTGAGCGTCTTAATACTAAAACCTGGGGGGAGCGCCATACCTGGTTCAGCCACCCTATCATCTGACAACCACGTCTCAGTTAAAAAAAGAGCATCTGGGATTTCATCCTGTAACAGGTCGTAAACATCTGCAAAATGTTTGACTAAGGAGCGGCAGTTTAAACTGAGAAGTTTGATCTTGGGGCTAGTGCTAGGAGGGAGACAGGGGGGTGCAGAGGACGTCCAGGAGTTAAAGCCACAGTTTAAACAGCAGAGCGGTCCCTCCAGAGAAATACAGGGAGGATGACTGCAAGGGAGAGATCCGCCATAGAGTAGGTGACTGTACCTCTAGTGAAACCACCAGCGTGTCTGGCGACGGCCAGGCGCGGATTGGCACAGACAGGCTTGCCTTAGGTGCACCTTTGGCACGCCTGCGGCGTGCCCGCTGCGCGTGTCCACTGTGTGCTCGCCACAGCATGGGTTTAAGTAGAGGAAACCCGGAAATGCCCAGAGCGCGAGCCAGACCAGCCGGTTCCCAAACACGCGCTCCGCTCAAACGGCACACTGCCGCGGAGGAACGGGCGGAGACCAGGAGGAGGTGGGATGTTCCCAGGTCAAAGCGCAAGTAAGGTAAGAGCCCCGTAGATGAAAGAGAAATAACACAATCAGCCCCGAGCCACGCAGAAATAAGTGACAGTTAAAATAAAATAGCAGCACAGCATTTAAAAAACACAGTTTGAGCAAATAACTAAAAGTAATCAGCAGCTGACCTCACTCGGCCCGCTGCGCGCTCGCCACGGCATGGGTTTAAGTAGAGGAAACCCGGAAATGCCGAGAGCATGAGCCAGACCAGCAGGTTCCCAAACACGCCCTCCACTCAAACGGCACACTGCCGTGGCGGAACGGGGCGGAGACCAGGAGGAGGTGGGATGTCCCCAGGCCAAAGCGCAAGTAAGGTAAGAGCCCCGTAGATGAAAGAGAAATAACACAATCAGCCCCCGAGCCACGCAGAAATAAGTGAGAGATAAAATAAAATAGCATCACAGCATTTAAAAGACACAGTTTGAGCAAATAACTAAAAGCAATCAGCAGCTGACCTCACTCGGTCCGCTGCGTGCTCGCCACGGCATGGGTTTAAGTAGAGGAAACCCGGAAATGCCCAGAGCGCGAGCCAGACCAGCTGGTTCCCAAACACGCGCTCCGCTCAAACGGCACACTGCCGCGGAGGAACGGGCGGAGACCAGGAGGAGGTGGGATGTTCCCAGGTCAAAGCGCAAGTAAGGTAAGAGCCCCGTAGATGAAAGAGAAATAACACAATCAGCCCCCGAGCCACGCAGAAATAAGTGACAGTTAAAATAAAATAGCAGCACAGCATTTAAAAAACACAGTTTGAGCAAATAACTAAAAGCAATCAGCAGCTGACCTCACTCGGCCCGCTGCGCGCTCGCCACGGCATGGGTTTAAGTAGAGGAAACCCGGAAATGCCGAGAGCATGAGCCAGACCAGCAGGTTCCCAAACACGCCCTCCGCTCAAATGGCACACTGCCGTGGCGGAACGGGGCGGAGACCAGGAGGAGGTGGGATGTCCCCAGGCCAAAGCGCAAGTAAGGTAAGAGCCCCGTAGATGAAAGAGAAATAACACAATCAGCCCCCGAGCCACGCAGAAATAAGTGAGAGATAAAATAAAATAGCAGCACAGCATTTAAAAGACACAGTTTGAGCAAATAACTAAAAGCAATCAGCAGCTGACCTCACTCGGTCCGCTGCGCGCTCGCAACGGCATGGGTTTATGTAGAGAAAACCAGGAAATGCCGAGAGCGTGAGCCAGACCAGCTGGTTCCCAAACACGCCCTCCGCTCAAACGGCACACTGCTGCGACGGAACGGGCGGAGACCAGGAGGAGGTGGGATGTCCCAAGGCCAAAGTGCAAGTAAGGTAAGAGCCCCGTAGATGAAAGAGAAATAACGCGATCAGCCCCTGAGCCACGCAGAAATAAGTGACAGTTAAAATAAAATAGCAGCACAGCATTTAAAAAACACAGTTTGAGCAAATAACTAAAGCAATCAGCAGCTGACCTCACTCGATCCGTGAAATTTAATTTTTAGTGACACAAGTTAAGTGTCCAAAATTGATTTCTTAAATTATGGGTGATATTCGCAACAACAATGCGGTCGCCAGCATTGCCCCCCATGTACTGTTGCAGCGACATCATGAATATTGGTGGAAATATAAAAAAAAAATATCAGTAAATCATTGATTTATATTGAGATACTGATAAATGTTTTTATAGAGATACATAGATAGTGATTTATCTAGTGTGATTGATTGAATCAATTACATAGTTAACATTTTTGAATATGGTGGTGGCTATTGAATTCCTGCCTTTGCTTTACGGATTTCACAACGTATCGGCGGGGATCACGATTACCGACGTCAACGTGATCTCCGGGCCACACACCAAAAACGGAAAATAGGTTTTAGAGATGGTTGTTCTAGAAAAACACTGGAAAATAATGAGTTTGAAGTGTACAGTAATAAACCCCTTGTGTGTAAAATCCGGTAATATGTGTGCATATATGTGTTTTTCACCTCATGGAAAAGGCGTGAATAATCAAAAAAATGGAAAATAGGTCTTAAAGATGAATTTTAAAGAAACTTAGTACAAAAACATGTGTTTAAACATGTTTAAAGAAACATGTATAAAGTTATATGTGTAGCGCAATGTTTAGAATGGATTTTATTTAGTTATTATTTGTGCATGTGATGGTGGCCGTTGAATGTCTGCTTTTGTTTTGTGATTTCGCAATGTATTGGTTGCAATCGCAACGTTGTCGTGAAGATTCTAAAAAACAGAAAAATAGGATCTTCATAAAGAAAATTAACAATATTTTGTGTGATTGTGTGCATATGACAGGTACAAATAAGACCGGATGCAGAGTTTCAGGTTACTTATAAACACCCTTTTGCCTTCCTCTGTAAAGTGCACTCCATCATTTCTATAAATTCTATGCGTCAAGACGCAGATTGTTGTTATAGATACAGCCCATGAGATGGTATCTGAGGAAGCAGAAGCTGTTTTATTAACATGCTTCCTGGCTTTACCAATCTGTGAACAGAATCAATTTGCCCACTTCCATTTCTGTCTTTGACATATATTAGAGCACACCCCAGTCAATGTGCCTAGGTCATTCCCACCACAGTGCACAATCATGAGGTCAGGAGCTTGGCAATCCGCAATAGCTTTAACCAAAACCAGCAACTGATGAAACTTTAACCCTCTCTGGCCAAACCAAGTAATCTCCACATTTGGCAAACCCAGGTCCCTGTCAATACCTCTCTTTTTTGCAGCCCTTTAGCCCAATAGACATAGCTGTGGCCAACAATCCACACATTTTGAAGTGAAGGAGCAATAGCAGTCAGGAGAAGGCTAGAGCTGAAGGAAGTAGTTTTCCAAATGAAAAGCAGTTAAAATGGAGGTGTTTTCTTTTTTAAAGATATATTTCATTGGATGCTGTCTGTGAGTGAATAACATTAGGTAGTACGTTGGATGCATTTTCTAAGAAGTCGTATTAGTGGTTGTTGTTTAAAAAAAGGAATGTAATACAGAATTGGATATGCTTCTGAATCTGTGCAGTAAACCACACCTGCTGTATCTCATTTGGAAGGTGCATGTTCCTTCTAGAATGTGCTGTGAACTTGTGACCTACTGGTTCCCATGGGCTGCTAGGTACACTGAGCTCAGAATGTATTGGTACAAAGGGTGTTAAAGAGACAGTACATTTTTTAAAACGTTGAGGAGTTATGACTTAATTTATATAATGATAAACTTGAATTTACAATTGAGGAATATGTAATAAACTGTTGTGCAGTATCTAAATTAAAACAAAACTGAAGCTAAATATAGGTTTTGACTTCCGTTTTTTTGCGATTGCTCCGCAATCATCGCGAAAAAAATCGCAAACGCGCGGCAACTGGAATCTTGTTTTGAAAGAGTGAGAAAGGGTTAACAGATGCTATCCATTCACAAGTGGAGATAGAATATTATAAAATGAAAGACATGATTTCATTTGCTTCATTTCTCATGATCATAGAGTGGAAAGTTTAAGAGGTTTCCATTTTATAGTTGCTTTCTATGAGAGTGATATATCATTCTTGTGCTTAGTTTTTACAAATTTTAACACTGTCCAAACTATCAAGAAGGGCTAAAACAACAATATCATCTATGAACTCAATTCAATGGTATGTATATGACTTGTTCACTATTTTATAAAAATACATTGTAAATGAAGATTCATACAGGAGTTTAAGAAAAAAAGAGTATCAGAATGATATGAAAAGATATATGAGATGATCTGTATATATCAGAGGGTATGTGTTTAAGATGTTAATACCAAATGCTTTGGGAAGTAAGAGGAAAAAAATATAGTGGCTCTCGATTCCATTGTGCAGTTCATAGAAAAATAGTGGTATAGTATTATTGAAAGTTACAGTGAGGAATGTATTTAAAGCTAAGAATGTTTTAAATGTCTAAGCATTATATGCATTATGTGCAAAATAGATACATCTATGTTATTTTCATACTGGGAGTTGTAGTACTTTTAGTCACTTTATTAAACAACAGCAGTGTAGACACAAATAAAAGATGAGAAAATATTCTGTGTTTGTAGATGTATTATAAAGTAGTAATAATTGTTAGGTATGTATTTGGAAGTGTTTATCAATTTGGATTTCTACTCATATGACCAGTTTGAATATGTTTAGATTGTGAGATATGTTTTTTGTGGTTGCCGATAGTTATATGTACGGTGGACTCTTGAGTTTATTTAAAGATGCAGAGAACTATATATTTTTGGAAAGATGGATTTAAGGTGTATATCTTTTATGGAATCACATATATGTTTACACGGTAATAGATGTTCTTTAAGGCTAATGAAAAGTTCATGTATATGTTGACAGTGGTGTATTTCTTTAAAAAAAATTAAATTGAGGACAGTTTATAATGCAGAATATCTGTTGAGAGTTATTACGCTACCTTCATTTGGTGTGTAACTTTTCTTTGAGAAATTCGAAATATATGTTTTAAGTACACAAGAAAGATTTGAGAAATGATGTAGGTATGCCATTAAGAAAAGGTTTTTGGCTTTGAAGAAGTAAGATTTGTTGTTTCAGTTTTGGAAACTTTCTGATGCATGTGCATGCTGAGTAATAGAGCAATGTATTCTTGTAGAGAGGCATGTGTCCAATTATATATGAAGTGTGATATCTAGACCTTTCTGACACATAGGTCATTACAAATGGATAGATACACTAAAACAGATAGTTTGATACTGACAGAAAGAGTTAAACAACGAGTTACAGATATAGTCACAACTGTTATGTATCTAACAGCAATGGAGATACTTTACAGTCACCCAAGCATTACTCAGACACTCATCCAACCACTCAGCCACTACTCAGGCAGTTATAGAATCACTCATGCACTTTGTACGCAGTTATTCCATCACCCAAGCACTTATACATGCACTCCTCCAATAGTGGATGCACTAATTATGTTCTCATTAAACTACGCAAGCAACACCCATACATTTGTTCAATCACCCAGATAGTAGCAATATAGTCATGCACAGGCACTAACGATGCAGATATGGAACCACTGATGTAGTTTCTACATACTCAGGGAATCATGCAGGCAATACCTATATTCAAAGGGAATCACCTACACACTATCTATGCAATCATCCAGGGAGTATTGTTGTACTCAACCAGAAACACATGTACTTACAGGTTTTAGTGATGAGTATATACTGTTTTAGAACCATCTGGTGAATTGTATCTGTAACCTGGCCTGCATTGCGTGCAAGTACTCAGAAGGATTAGCAAGCTATATGCTGTGATACAGATTAATGTGCAGATTTGTATATGCAGTGTTTCTCAAAATGTAAATCTGACACATCGAAGTAGGAAAGTACTGAAACACTAAATCTACAAGTGAAACAGTGGTAGAGAGATACAGAAATAGATCTTATGTTGTGACACAAAAGGTGCAAAGAAAAAGTGGTGAAAGAAAAAAGAGCTACTGGTAAGAGGACAAAGTCATTTAAAAAAAAATATGAGTGGACATTTCCAAATATTACAAAATAATGAAAATAAAATTCAAACTATAAAAAGAATAACAGTTTTCAAAACCTATATAACAAGAAAGGAAAGCATGTAACAAAGATGGACACACCTTAACCAGGAGACAGAAGCAGTGTCAGGAATTCAGAGACAGGATGTTTCGTAGTAGAGTAGTTATAAATCTACTGAGAACTATGAAAAAGTATAGAGGCAGGAGAGAGGCACTGAAACAGATAGAACGAGTTGAAAGAATAGTTAATAAGGCCTTTGCTTTGAAGAGGAAGCTTTTTATTTTGATTATGAATAGAATGAAGTCTCTTAACAAAATGGTGTTGTACATGAGGAGACAAATCCAGAAGAAAATATTAGTGAGTAGAAGTAACTTTTATATGGTTTTTAATGGAGAATGGATACATACTTCTACTACTGGGCCTTTCTTTAATGAAGACAGCTATATCCAAGATAAAACATTGGTTCATGCTTTTGATTACATGGGACAATGCTATGAAATGTAGAATGGCACTCCTAAAGTGAAACAGGTTATGGTACCTTCAAATGTGGAACAAGTTATTGGAGAAGAGGTACAAGGAAGGCGGAGTAATGTGCCTGTGTGCAAATGGAAGTGTAGCAGTGTTTGTAGTATTAGACAGCAATCCATTGATATATTAAGGAAATTTCTATGTATCTTTCCAAGGCGAAGTTTAAAACAAAATAAGTACCTTACAAGGAGTGGATTCTTACAAGATTAGAAAGCTTACAAATTTGCAGGGACACTCACTAGCTTGTTTATCAAAGAAAGTGTGCCAAAGCACCTTTCATCATTTCAGGATGTGAGCTCGAATTCACTTAACAATGCAAACCTTAGTTAGGAGGCTGTACTATGTGCAATCACCTGCTTTATGTTTAGGAGAAATTAATAGAGCACTTTTGCATGGTACTGTGGCAGAGGTAGAAGAGGCTTGTGATGATGTTCAGTTTCGTTTCTTTGGTCCTGAGCAGAATTCTATGGAAAATGAAAAGTTGTTAAGGGGAGGAGTTGCAGAACAGGACACAGATTTTACAGTTGATAGTTTTGAAGAGATTTCAAAACTTAACACAGTGTGGTCTGAAAAACCAGAGAAAAAATATGATTGTATATGTGTCGACGCACTCACTACAAGATTCAAACCTGTCCATATTGCAAGTTATATGTATGTACTGTTACATTAAATTAGAAGATAATAAAATGCCTAGTAATGTAGAAAAACCATGAAGGCCAAAAATAAAAAATACATCAATATTTATGATTCTTTGCAGCATTGCGAAGGGCTGTTATTTATTTTATTTATTTATTTATTTAATTAAATTTGTTAAGCGCACAAATACCCTTAGGTGTCTCAAGCACTCAGTACCATTCCACATTCCATGCAGTATGATGCCATCCGGGAAAACTCTGGAGCCAAATCTTGAAGTTGAGATTGGACCTCTGAAGGGACTCTCTGCCCGGAGTTGTTGTGGCTGCTATTGAAGTTGAGGGTCCTTTAGTCTTCCGTTGGCTTGTTGGTGCTTTTAGACAATTGCATGGTGTGTTTTTAGATGGTAAAGCATGGACATAGTCCAAAGAATATTTTTTATTTGTGCCCCTTGACAATGTCTTGTCACATATTGTTCATTGTGCAAACGGAGGTGTAAAACTGTTTAAACCAATGAAAGTTCTTTGTTTGGTAGTTATGTTCTATTCATGAGCTCTGATGTTGAAAGTTATTTTTCTAAACTGTTGTTTTTTTACAAATGTGTTGTTAAAATAAAGTTAATCCATTATGTTACTAAACACCTAGACTCAAATTATTTTGTAAAGTATGTCTATATATATTTTTTACACTTTGTCAAAAACAGCCGGTATTTGCAGTGTGTCCTTTGTAATTGCATTCATAAAATCACACAGGCATTACCTATGCAATCACACAATCACTCAGACACTACTCATGTACTTAGTAATTACCCAACCATTACACACTCACTCACAGACTCATGCAGCCACTCATACACCTAGTCACCGACCTATACAGCCACTCACACACCCACTCTCAAAGTTTACAGGTTACAGTTAGGAAATAAAATATAAAATACCTTTGAAATTCTCTGAAAAAAACAAAGGTTACAGGGACATTATAGTTAAGAATTAGCATTTAAATAAACTTTAAAATTCACTAAAAAAAACAAAGGTTACAGTGACTTTATAGTTAGGAATTAGCATTTAAAAAACCTTAAAAAGTCACTGAAAAAACCAAAGGTTACGGGGACAGTATAGTTAAAAAATATAATTAAAAAAACCTTAGAAATTCACTGAAAAAACAAAGGTTACTGAGACATTATATTTAGGCTCAAGTTTCACTCGTACAAAACCGTGTGAAAGTCAGCAGTTATAGTTAGCTGAGCTAACTATAACTCGCACCCCCGCCATGCACTGCTTATGACCTCACATCACTCTTGACTTGGTCAGTGACATCACTGATGACATCACTGATTATATCTCAAATGGCATCACTGATGACATCACTGATAACATCATCCAGTTACTGTGAGTGTTTTTTTTTTAAAGTTTATGAGTGTTAAATATATATACCAAGGTGTATTGAGGAAATCAGTGGGTGTATGAGTGCCAGTATGGATGATTCAGTGGGTACGTGACTGACTGTATAAGTGAGTGATTATGTGTCTCAGTTAATGCATGGGTGATTGACTAAGTTGTGTAGGTACGTGAATGGTGGTATGGGTGATTCAGTGGTTGTCTGAGTACCTGTATGGATGTATGAATGTCTGTGTGGGTGGGTGAGGGTATGTGTGACTGCCTCCATGGATTAGTGAGTGGGTGAGTCAGTGGCTGTATGGGTTCGTGAGTGCATCTGTGAGGAGCTGTGAGGAGCTGTATGGGTGAGTGAGTGAATGGATGTGTCAGTGGTATATGGGTGAGTAATTCCATATGTGAAAGGCAGTATAGGTGAGTGTTGGAGTATATATAGTGACCGTGTGAGTGAGTGATTGTGAGAGTGGCATTATGGGTGAGTTTGTACTTGTGTCACTGACAGTATGGGTGAGTGAATATGTGTTAGTATCTGTATGAATAAGTGAGGGGGTGAGTGTGTAACTGTAAGTGTATGAAGGCCCTGTTTGCAATGGCATCGAATAGGCTTGTTTTGGGGGTTGTCAAGAAGTGCTTTTAGGGGGTTCTACTTGCTCGGGGAAACAGCTTCTGTCAGTGATGGGTATGGATGTTTGGTGTGTGTGCAATTTTTGGGGAGGATGCGAGCCATGGGAAGGGTGTTTGTAAGCAATGTCCAAAATGACTCTGTGAGTGAGTGAGTAGGTGTGTGAGTAGCTCTATGGGTGACTGACAGTGTGTGAGTGGCTGTATGGGTGTATAAATGGAACTATCAGTGGCTGCATTAGTGAGTGAGTTGATGTATGGGTAGCTACATGTGTGTATGAGTGGATGTGTGTGTAGACCTATGGATCAGTGAGTGGGTGTGTAAGTACTGGTATGGATGTGTCAATGGTTTTGAAAATGGTAGTGTGGAATTTAGATTGAGTATATGAAAGGTTATATGGGGGTGTGAGTGGGTGCATCAGAGTTTCTGTGGATGATGTCATCATTGATGTTATTCGAAGCGAAACGGGAGCCGAAGAGACCCCGCGTCGATTTCAAGATATTACCGGACCAGTGCAGCAGACGCATGAATACAGTGAACTGCCAAAAGCATTTTTGGCACTAAATTTTTACATGCTTTCTGCTGGCCAACTGAGAGCACTTGAGACAGAAATATACGAGATGGAAAACTGAGGAAAAGAAATATGTACGATTGACAAAACGAAATGGAGCAGAATGAGCTGTGAAGCATTATATATAAAAACAAGTCATCATGGAAACCTAATTGTTCGCACCTTCTCCGTGACACACCGCGCCTGACCCTAAGATGGCTGCCACTGATGGCGGCTCCCATTGAATAGGAAGAGGTAGATAACATCGTCTGGACTCGCTCTGAAGGAACAGTTGTGATTCATCCCAGTTTATTTGCCAATCAGAGATGACTCCAAATCTGATCAAGGACCATGGCCTCGTTAGGATTTTCTTATCTTCAAAATGGTCTCTCCTAGGTAACCATGAAAACAAAGGATGGACTTTCACGAGCCTTCACACTGGTTAAGCAATCATGGTGGCCATCTTGGAACGGTACTGGATTACCACTGGTTTTTGGACTTCTCTGCTATGCTTGCCCCCAGGTTCACTTCTGGTCCTGATCTATTTGAACTTTTGGAACTTTAACGATGCCCCCTGGGCGGAAACCAAAACTGTCTGTACTTACTGTGGTGCCCGAGCAACTTTGGCTGATGCCCGGTGCAGCTGTCATATGCAGCTATAGAGGAGTTTGGCTCTGGTTCACCCCTCGGCCGGCACCTACCCAGCCGGACATCGGACATCGTTTTCCTCGCCCCCGTTGTGTTTTCCTACCTGCATTCCCTACCCCCGTTTACCATTCCCCCTCTACCTCTTCACTCCCCATAAGACGTGTGTACGCGCTAATAATCTCACATTATTGTGTTATCTCATGTTTTTCTCTTTTCTCCTTTGTCTATACTTGTCTATGTAATTATGGAACCTGTAACTCACTGATCCTCATGTAAAGCGCTCTGATACCTCCGGGTCTAGCCAGCGCTATATAAAACTTTGCAAATAAATGTCATCAGTAATGTCATTTGAGATGTCACTGACTGTGTCATCAGTGATGTAATATGTGGGGTCATAAGCAGTGCATTGCGGGGCCGTGAGTTATCGCTCAGCTAACTATAACTGCTGGATTTCACTAGTTTTGTATGAGTAAAACTTGAGCCTAACTATAATGCCTAGCCTGAAGGCCCCATGCGGTCTCTGCCGGCTTCCCGCCTCCTGCGGGAGCCGGCATTGCTTTTGGACAGAGGGAGCTGCATGTCCAAAAGCAATTCGGCTCCACTTGTCCTCCAAAGATCTCTCAGCAGTCATGCTGTGTGGGCCTTACTGGAGGTAATAGCAGGACGTGTTGGCCCTCAAGAACCATCTGGAGCCAAGGGGACTTCATTCCCCAAAAATCAGTGCATCAGGAGATGTGTTTTCAGAGTGGTGGAGAAAGGGGCGTGGCCTCCAATGACCTCTCAGCAATCCTGAGGGTCCTTGGGGGTGAACAACCCCTCCTGTTAGCTACAGTAAGTCCACACAGTGAGATTGCTAAGAGGTCTTTGGAGGCCACACACCCTTTCTCCACCACTCTGCAAATACATATCCTGGTGCCAGGGCTTTAAGTAGGAAAAAAAAACTGGGGGTGCTCTAAAAGGGGCAGGGCAAACCTCTTAAAGGGGTGTGGCCTATCCAAGTAGAGGCGTGGTCTAAATAAAGATATGTATGGATAACGCCATACACCCTCCCCAGAGGCGCAAGTTGAGCCAAATTTCAAGGGGGAGTGGGCTGAGAAAACATTTCGGGGGGCTAATTCTTCAAGCAAAAGGCAGAGTGGAGCTGCAGGGGCTCTACAAAGGGGTGAAAAACAACAAAGCCCCATTAACAAGCAAATGGTCTTTTAAAGACCTGTGAAGTACTCAGGTGCGGCTGTGTGTGTTTGGAGGCTAGTTGCAGGATCGCAATCTTACGCTTACCAAAAATAAGGCGCTAAATCTATGAAATTACAAGATTTTTTATTATCCTTAGTTCTAGGTAACTTACCCAACAAACAAAGCTTTACTCAGAATGACTTGGAGATAGGTGCCTGAAAAGTCATTAATTAAAGAGAGGACTTTCTGTCCTAAACTGTGATACTCCCCCACAGTCCCGCATCATATGATAAAAATCTGCATGAAAGGATCTACAGCGTGCACATAGGTCAGCGGCCTCAGCATCTTGCCTGGCAATTCCAGCTAGAGCAAAATAAGTTTGGTGCAAGAAAAAAAAAAGAAAACGGACTACCTCTGCGAGGCCTGAAAATAGAGCCCTATAGAGACTCGTTTCGAGGCCCCCTGAAAATAACTGCCGGTGCTCAGACACGGACAGATCCAGCCCACTTAAAGCCATGCATCAACCTTTATATATCGATCTCAGCTGTTTAAGGGAATTGGTTGTGTCCCGCGCCGAGTGCATGTGTTTGTGACACCCTCGGGAAGTTTGGGAGTTTCGCAGAAGGGCAGTTTTTCATCTGGGGCTCACAGTGGTTTGTATTCATGCTGTTCAGTTTTCCTTAGTCCTCTGGAGTGGTCTCTTGGTTATATGAGTCAGGGCCGGTCCTAGGATTTGTGGGGCCCCGGGCAGGATAGGAACATGCGAGGCCCCTCTAATTTGCATAAGATGTAGTATCACAGCAGGGTGCTACACTTACATAAGTGAGCACCATATACTGAGCCAGCCTCTCACAACACCCCTTTTCAATTGCTCTGCTATCCCCAGCTTCGTCGCTTCTCTTTCTCGTTATGTCCCTCTTATATTCACCTTTCTCCTCCATGCTGTATGTCTCATCTCTCCCCCTGCCTCTTACTTTTCTCACCAATTCTGGCCTTCTACATCCACCTCTCTCCATTCCCACTCTCTTCTCTGTGTAAGGTTTCTTGATTGTTCAGCCTCACTTACATCTATATACCCATGCATGTACTGCCCTTCACCTCTCATTTCTTCCTCCAGCCTCCTAACATTTTTTTGCTGCTCTGTCCCCTTTAAATCCACCTCTCCTATTTGAGCCCCCTGCCTCTTACCTTGTCTCACTGTGTCTGCCTCTTATATCCACGTCTCCCTTCCATGCTCTACACTTCCCTTTATCTCTACTATGGTCTCTTAGCTTTCTCATTAATTCTGCCTCTATTGCACCCACCTCTTACCTACCTGCTAAACCCTTCACCTCTCAACTCTCTGCAGTCTCTAACCTTCTCTCTAGATCTACCTCCCTGAAATCTACCTCTCCCCTGCCTCTCTCTCCCAGCCTCGTACCTGCTCTTGGTTGTCTTGCCTCTTACATTTAACACTCACCATTCCCTCTCCATGACACTCAAGTTATCCTAATGGTTCCGCTTCTCTTATATCTACCTCTCCTATCCAAGCACTGCCTTTCACCTTTCATCTTTCTCTCCAGCCTTAACTTTATTCACTGGTTCTGCCCCCTCCATGTCCACCTCTCCCCTCCTGTAGCTTCCGCTTCCCCATACATGCGCTGCTATTCACCACTCTTCTCCCCGGCCTCTTACCTTGCTTCAGCTCTTGTGCCAGGACGCAATACAGGCCCCTGCAGCACAGATGGGCCCACAACACTTCAGGAGGCCCCCAACCCATCAGGGGCTCCCATTCAGCCCAGGGCTAATGAATATCTGTGAGATGTGGGAGACTCAGGTGCCCATTATCACATTCTGCAGAGAGAGACCCCATCATTTTGTGTTACACCACTGCTCTTATGTAACTTACAACATTCTCTCCTCTTCCACCCTCTCACTCTCCCCAAGCCTGTTAGATTTGTTTGCATGCTATTCCTTTTGCCTAACCAACATTCTTCCCTTCTTTCATTGATTCTGCCACGACATACAGATCACTCCTTCCCCATCTCCCTTTCCTTAAGCGTCTTGTTCTATATAGCTGTTTTGCCCCTTATGTTCAGCTCTCCCCTCTCTGCTGTACTCTATCATCTCCCCACCTCTTACTTTCTTTTGTTTCTCTAACCCCTTTTAGATGTGCCTCTCCCTCAATCATTTTATTAAAAGCTAAAGAGAACACCAGACCTCCTTAGATGTACCCAGGAACACAGGAATTAGGGATGTCAGATGTGATCAAACATGATGCCGGGGAGTAGTGCTACCTTTTCAGATGTGCAAAACAAGGACTGGTGTTTGGTGTGACGGGTTAAATAGCTTCGGTGTATCTTAGACGGTTCTTTGCACTCACCTCGGGGTGGTATGGATGGATGTGGGGTCACCCCTCCTTCCCTCCTACCAACTCAATGTTATCGTCTCCACTATTCTTTTACAGACCCAATTGTTCAATATTCCTTCGTTTCTTGTAAATTACATGAAATTAAAAAGCAGTAAGCGATTATACTCGACTGCAGTTACTATTTACGTTTGACTCTGTTCATTTTACTTTTGGATGCACATGCTTGTTTGGAAAATAAAACAACAAAACAGAATTGTAAACAAAAAAAGAATAATAACCTCTCGCTCCGTTTTCTGCTCTTCTCCCTTTCCCTTCATTGGAAGTGAGCAGCAGCGCCCATTCTGATGTGAATTCACTCTGTTTTTTTGTTGTAAGCCCTGCAGGATACACTGCGTTTCATTCATGCAGGGGCAGGGCTCACTTCACACCTTACGCCAGTCCAAGTAGCTGCCTAACTGCTGTTATCATGCAGATGCAGCGATTAGGCTAAGAGAAAGAGATGCAGGGAAAGCTATTCACGGCCACAAACCCTGCCCTGCCCAGTCTGCAGCACCTCAAAGGGATGCGGTGTCATGTGGCCCAGGAGAGGGGGGCCCCGCCTTGTGTCTTTCACGGTTCACCATGACCACGAATCCAAAGGGAGGGGGCTCCCCACCTGTAACTTGTACAATGGCACCATTTCAAAAGCATGATGGACTCGTGGGGGGCCCCATCCTAGTTCAACAGCCGCGGGGCCCTGGGCAGCTGCCCACACTGCCCATGCCTAGCGCCGGCCCTGATATGTGTGCTATAAAAATGTCCTTAATAAATGAGATATAATCACACATAGAATTGTGAAAAGAGCTTTCAACAGTATTTCAATCTACCTCAAAGTCATTTCTTTATTTCATATATTGCTGAGTTGTTCAGTTTTAAAGTGACAACATTTTAAAACAAAGGACAATCAGGTGTGGTTGGTATTTTAAAAAAAGGTCTGTTTTCAGTTAATGAAAGACTAAAATTCCAACATTTCTGCTTTCGAGGAGACTTCTCATTTCTTGAAACTAAAAAAGGTTTTTTGTTTTGTACTTTTCGTCCATTTAAAACCTCCTCCCCTGTGATGCAGGAGAATTCTCTACGTCTTCCTGCTTCGTATTCTTATATGTCTCCGGAAGAGATGACACAGCGCTCTCCGCCCTTCGCTTGAATGGGAACGGGTCTATTTCCCAGTAAAAGCGGCCGACAAATAGTCTTCGCCAAGTGCATGTCACGTAAGCATGGGCATAAACGTCTACTATTCAGAATATGTTTCGAGCCCGACATGATGTCAAGCAACGTTTTCACCCGTTTCTGCAAAGCAACAGTGAACGTCGGAGGCGATACTGCCGTCTGCATTAAAAATAAACATGCATGCATGTATGAATGTTCAATCACGCCTGGCATGCAGCAGAAGAGCATTAAGAGATGTACAGGTGGATGTATAAGTTATGCAATCTTAATGCCATCAACGGATCAACAGTGTGCACATAGGTCAGCGGCCTCAGGATCTAGCCTGGCAATTCCAGCTAGAGCAAAATAAGTTTGGTGCAAGAAAAAAAAAGAAAACGGACTACCTCTGCGAGGCCCGAAAATAGAGTCCGATAGAGACCCGTTTCGAGGCCCCTGAAAATAACTGCCGGTGCTCAGACCCGGACAGATCCGGCCCACTTAAAGCCCTGCCTGGTGCACTACTGGTTACGGAATGAAGTCCTCTTGGATGAGGAAGGACCTTGGGATCAAGAAGCCCTCCTGGTACTTTCTGTAAGTCCTACTCAGCAGAATTCCGGAGAGCTGGTCAAAGCCCCCCCTTTCTCCACCACTCTGCAAACGCCAATACTACTAAAAAAAAAGGTTACAAGGACGTTATAGCTAGCAATTGTAATTTTAAAAAACTTGGAAATTCACCGAAAAAAACAAAGGTTGCAGGGATGTTATATAGTTAAGCTCAGGTTTCTCTTGTACAAAACGGGTGAAATTCAGCAGTGATAGTTAGCTGAGCAGACGTTTACCATTTTCCAGGGGGAGAAGAACATGATGCAAGTGTTGGGTGTGATGGCAATCATGAGGAAGGGGTTAAGGGCTTTCTAGGCTAATGGATGTTACAATCAACGCAGAGGGTGTTTTTGATGTTGGTTGACATTTAAGAGGCATTTTAAAAAAATATCTTTAAAATGGTGCTAAAAAATCAGGACTAGAGACTTGAACTATCTACTCGACCTAAGTTTAATGCACTCATCCAATGAACTAGAAACACTTTGGTTTTGAATCATTTTGTCAGTTTGCTTGCATGAACAATATATAGTCGATGAAGCTCCAATGAAAATGTGAGCTGCGTAGTGAGGGACGTGTCAGAGCGAGACCTACCGTTTCAAGCTCTCCAACCAAGTCAGAGGCAGAGTGCCTAGCTGAGATGTAAATTGGGTTGGATGTTTTATTGATGTCCAGATAAAAGTAGGATCCACCAGGAAGGATCTTCTTATTACATTCGGATGATGAAATATAGTCATAGGTTCATATGTAGTATTGAAACTGCTTGCAATAATAATAGATCCACAAGTTAATTAGAGTGAATAGTTGAGGGTGGGGGCCTCCAGCACTCATTTTCAGGGACCACCGCTTTTGTTCCTTACCAGATCTTGACCCGGAGCATGAGACACCTTCCTGCACAAAAACAAACCCCTGAGGCATTTTCCTCTTCCTAGGTGTGCTGCAGACTGTAGTAACAAGAGAAATGAAGATATTACTCCTTGTTACGCCTCACCTGGGAAGGCATATCTTTTGGCGCATTCCCAGGTATACCAGTGATGGTAAATATGGGAATGTGTCAACATCCGTGGGAGTTGTGTGGGAACATCTATGCAATGCCCATAGAAAGCCTACCCAGGGCAGTGTAACACAACACAGCGATTTGCGCTATGCTGTGTTTCCCCTGTTTCATTAAGCCAATCAGGGCCATGCAAAGTAGCCTTGCATGCCTTGATATATCATATTTTCGAGTTTGCATCACACATGCACCATGTTGAGTGGTGCTAACGCGATGCAAACCCTTATTAATTATGCCCCACACTTTCTTTGTCCCACCTCACACTGTCTTTACACTCATGTGGTTTGTTTCCACCCTCACACTGCCCATTCAGTCTCCCCTTACACCAGCCTCCTATCCCTGCTCTCACTCACACACTAATCACTGTCAATGCTTTCATTCATCGTCAATCACTCACTGTTAATCAACCAATGTACTCATGTGTCCATCCATTCATCCAACAATTGAATCATTCTTATAGTCAGCCATTCACAAAAATACTCTCACAAACTTGTAGGTCAACGAAAAGCAATTTAAATTTTACAAAAAGATATATAGGCTTTGACAATGCTTGTTTCATTTGGGTGGCATTTAACGTCTTTTTCATCCAGTGTTTGTTGTAAAACAATGTTTCTGTAGGACTAAACCTGTTTTATAAACCTATTTCGGACATAGAAACATAATTCAGTTGTGTTTGTGTCATCACTGTGAACACTGGGGCCCGGATTTATCACAGGTTTGTGCAGCCCTTGACTCAGGTGAGGTGACACAAGACAACACAAGCACTTAAGTCAGATTTCCTAAGCCACACAGAGCAAACTTGTGTTCATGTCACTTCTTCTCTTTATATTTATATTATTTGTTTTATAATGGGCATGAATCACCCCCAGAGGGATATCTCGGTGCAGCAGGAACAAAAACCATTGGCAAAAGCCTAGAGGTTAAAATAGTTCAGTTTTTAATAGTTTCCTAAAATTGTAGTGGGCAGTACATTCTCGTAGGTGGAGGGGAAGTTTATTCCAAAGATAGGGGGCTAGGAATGTGAATGTGTGGCCACCTGATCGGGTGTTCTTGATACGTGGTACGATAAGGAGAGACTTCTTCATAGATCTTAAAGACCTTATTGGTTGATATGGAATACGTTTTTCAGTCAGATAGCTGGGTCCCTTGCCACTAAGTGTTTTGTGCACTAGGCAGCAGATTTTAAAGGTGATACGCTTTCTCACAGGCAGCCAGTGTAGTGCACGTAGTAAAGAGACCGAGGCAGATCTTGCTGGAAGATTGTGTATTAAGCGAGCTGCTGTATTCTGAACCAACTGGAGTTTATCCAGGAGAGATTCGTTGACCATAGTCAGAAGAGCATTGACATAGTCCAGGCAACTAAGCACCAGCGCCTGGACTAGGGTCTTGCGTACTGCCAGTGGGAGCATTAGAAAAACTCTGCGTAGTAGCCTCATAACATGAAAGCAGGTGCCAGTGGTAGACAACACCTGGTCTTTCATGATAAGGTTCTGGTCAAGTTTTATGCCGAGATTTTTCACTGAAGATTTTGGAATAGGTGGTGATCCTAATTCGGGCGGCCACCACTCCGGGGATCACAACAGTTGGGCGGCACTGAAAAGCATGATTTCAGTTTTTCCACTGAAAATTTGCGTCCATCCAAGCTGTAACAGCTTTCATGCCTTTAGAATAATGATCTCTTGTCTCAGACGAATCTTTATCAAACGTTAGCAGAAGTTGAGTATTGTCCGCATATGAGATAGGTTGGAAACCATGGGCTCTTATGATGTTTGCAAGAGGAGTAACATATATGTTAAACAGTGTGGAGCTCAGGCAAGAGCCCTGGGGCACTCCTTTATTAATTGTCATGGTGTGTGACCGAAAAGGACCCAGGTGAATCGTCTGTGTTCGGTCCGGCAGATAGTTTCTAAACCACTGTAGCACCAGGTCCTGGATGCCTATCTCCTCCAATCTCTGTGTCAGTCTTGGATGAGATAGTGTATCGAAGACCGCAGACAAGTCTGACAGCACCAGCATTGATGGTTGATTTTTGTCTTGGCTGCATCTAATGTGGTCTGCAACAGCTAAGAGTGCAGTTTCGGTGCTGTGCATTAGTCTAAAACCTGACTGAGAGGGATCTAGGATCCTGTTAGACTCAAGGTATTCCACCAGTTGTTTATTGATATTGCTTCCATTATTTTACTTGCCCTGGGGAGAAGCGATAGGGTGATATTTAGAAACCTCTGTAGCAGGAAGGTTGTTTTTTTTTGGAATCGGAATGACCTGAGTAGCTTTCCACTCAGCTGGAATTTTGCCCGTGCTCAATCAAAAATTCAGTAAGGAACTAATAGGCGAGGCCAGTTGATGGGATAGCGTGGCTGCTCTCTTGGCTGGAATAAAATCCAGAGGAGAGCCTGATTTAACAGCTTTCAAAGGAGTTGAGCAGACTCCACATTGAAGGGGGCAAACTTCTCGAAGGTGCAAGGGCAAGTATTCTCACTAGCAATGTATGTAGACTCCAAGTTGATGTGGTGTATCAAACTTGTAAGATTATTATAGATTAAATTTACTTTATCCTCCAAAGGGTCTGCAATCTGGTTGCAAAGTATTTGCGAAGCGGGAATGTTGTTGTGCAGGCCTGGGGATTGATGGAGGAATTAAGGGTTTAGAAAAGTTCCTTGACGGAATTGCCCGCTTTGTCAAGATGCTGAGAGATGACATTTTTCAGCGCTTTTCTAATATTATGGTGATAGTGCGCTAGGGATGTTTTATAAGCTTCTCTATAGCTCGAATTGGGAGTTGTTCGCCATTGTCTTTCCAATTTTTTGCATTGGGTTTTCTCTTTGCTTACATCAGACGTGTACCAAGGAGCATGTGGCGTTAGTATTGGCGAGGAATGAATTGAAGGATGGCTGTATTGAGAGAGGTGTGGAATAAATTAAGAGCTCTCTGTATATCCATTGTGTTCTCTATGTTAGGGGTAATATTCTTTAGTAAAAGCATCGGGAGAAATTTTGAGTGTTTATAAATGTTACTCCACCAGGTGGCGCCAGCAGCAGAAACTCCGGGGTGCCTCTGCCCCTGTCCACGGATCTGTCTCTCTTTTGTGCAGGTTTCCCCTCACTTCCCTCACTGTGTCCCTCACTCCGCAGTAATACACAGCAGCATCCCTCAACTCTGGCTCCGCGGATCCTCAGAGTGATGGACAGGCGGTCCTTGGTGATGTGCATCGAGAGGTGTTTGGTGGTCTCTTTAGAGCTGTACCCTGAAATCAGGAGCTCAGGGGACCCTCCAGGATGTTGCTGATACCAGGTGAGATAGTCAGGGTTGGAGATGGTGTGGTTACAGGTGACCTCCGCAGTCCCCCCTCCGTGACCTCCACCGCCGGAGGCTGCAGGACCTGGTTTCTGGTGTCTGCACCTGAGGAGAATAAATGAAAAGTAAATTACAAGGTTTTCGAGCTGAGAAGGAAACAAGTCTTTACTGTGCGCTTGTAGATCAGCGACATGTTGAGCCACACAGGGAACATAACATGAAGAAACAAAGTTGTATCAGTAAACACAACGCACAGGACAGAGCAGCCCTTGTGGCACACTCGGTGTGTGAAGAGCCACAACTTACACACAAACACCGCAGCCAGCAGCAGAGCCCGGACACACATCGTGGTGTGCTCTAGAAGTGACAGACTGCACCTGTGACCCTCGGCACCGGGTGTCAACTGATGGAAGCTGAGGGCGGACATATAAAGCGGCCTGAGAGGGGCTTCAGGGAGGAGGGAGCCCCGCCCTGGAGAAGTGTGGTCACAGACGTCAGAGTTTCCTTCCTGACAGAAGTGAGTTTGCACCTCTCACATATTCTTCAGGGCTTCTTTTTATTTTGATTCACCTGATAAAGTTGCTTCTATGAAGAAGTAAAGGCTGTCACTGTAAGTTACTCTGGACCTGATTCTGTACATGTTGAACAGTATAACACTTTCAATCAAACTTTACCTTCTATTTTCACTGAATTAGCAGCTATAATTGGCGGTTTTTAGCTCTGCAGAAAGACACTACTGTTGTTGCCTATTTTAGTGCTGATTCCATTCAGTGTCCCGACTTCCCAGGGATGTCATGAACCCCCGATTTATCAGCTAAAGTGGGGGTGGAGTCCTGATGGGCCTCCTCTGCCGGAATTTTCAGCAGAAAAAGGCTATAATTAATGTGAAAGGGTGAATGGATGGATGAGTGACTGAAAGGAACATGGGATAGGTGGATGAATGAAAAGGAGGATGGGTGAGGAAAGGGTGGAAGGGTCGATGGATGGATGGATGGATGGATAAGTGATGCATAAAAGAGTGCATGGATGGATAAGTGAAAGAATGGATAAATGAATGTAATGGTGGATGGATGGATAGATGGATGGATGAAAGGTTGAATGGATGGATGAGTGAAAGGGTGGATGGATAGATGAGTGAGTGAAAGGAGCGTTGCATAGGTGTGCGAATGAAAAGGAGAATGAGTGAGTGAAAGGGTAGAAGGGTCAATGGATGAATGGATGAATGAGTGATGGATAAAAGAGTGCATGGATGGATAAGTGAAAGAATGGATGAATGAATGAAAGGGTGGATGGATAAAAGGGTGAATGAATGGTTGAGTGAAAGGGTGGATGGATAGATGAGTGACTGAAAGGAGCATTGGATAGGTGTGCGAATGAGAGCAAGATGGAATCAGCGTGAGTCCACGCCACTCAGCCGCTCACGCCTTGCACATCGGCTATCGGCTATGCGTACTGCTCTGTGATGATGTCGAACCAGAAAGCGAGTGGAACGCTGGTGACCGGTCTCTACTTTCAGGCTGCTGGGACTGACTTGGACGCCGTAAACGAACGCTGGCTGTTCGCCTCTGCTAGAGCACTCCGGGAGCTATTTATCTGCTGGCTGCTCTGTTACATTGATGCCTTGGCGCTTCCAGCAGCTACCTTCAATCTGGTGGTGCGACTGAGAGACAGAAGGCAGCGGAGTCGGATCATGACGACCAGGGGCGCTAAAACCATCAAAGGCGTCAAAACGAAAGCCGCCCAAGCCAGCGCTGTGCTCGGAGAGGCTGGAGTGATGGAGAACCTATTCAAAGGTAAACGGGAGGCCAGTGCTCCTAAGAAGCCAACGGGGAGACTCGGGGGGAGGAGCCTTAAAGGAAGGTGCAGGACTCCAGCCTTCTTTAGCCAAACTTTTTCTGGAGTTAAGGCGCCAACTCCTGTAGCAGACTCTATTCTTGACTCCACATTCCCCCCTGAGAGCGAGCCTGAATGTTTATTAACAGACAAATAAGGGGATTCGAACCCTCAGCAATTGATAACTATCCCGAAGGAAAGCTGTGCTTCTGCCCAACCCATGGAGAAGGCAACCCCAAGGGAACTACGGGATGGCACAGAGGAACTGATAAAGTCTACTAATTTTACTCTTACCTCAGTACCCTCGGAAGGAAACAGCGGAGCTATAGGGGATCAGGGAAATCTGTCACCTTTTGCCACCGTAGTCCCAATCTTAGACTCTGTACCAACAATATGTGCACCAGAAGAAGGGCCCAAACCCCCTACAGCCGGTATAGCTAATTACATCTCCAGCCTTCAAGCCAACCCTGGCCTCCAAGCTCCTTGGACTCCGGAGCTTAGCGGCGAAAGTTTCTACTCGGTGTCGGATGGCTCTGTGTCCACAACAGATGACGGGGAACCAGCTGAAGTGAGGATAATAGTATTGATCTTTCTAAAGACATTGGAACTGTGCAGCGCCAGAAGAAGCCAAGAAGCAAGGCAAAAAGACGCAGCCAACTTAAGTGGGACTATTCAGACTCTCAGATGTCTTACCCCTCGACGAGGACGCTGCTCTGACATCACTCTGGGAAAACCTAAAATCTACATCAGAATCCACGGCAGAACCCTCTTTAGCTTCTATTCTAGCTTCAATTAAGGAATTTCAAGAAGAGGTTTGCTCTGACAGTCGTTTAGCTAAAGGGGCCGCCAAAAACTACAAGGGGGCATGAGAAAGCTAAATAAAATATGCACTGACTTTAGTGATCGTGTCACCATGGTGGAAGGCCGTACAGAGAGCTTGGAAACAGAAGTTTCTTCCTTAAAAGACCAAGGTTCTTCTAATGCTGCATGCCTGACGGACTTGATGACAAAGATGGAAGAGCAGGAGAACCGACAATGAAGGAACAATCTCCGTCTACTTGGTATTCTGGAAGGTGTGGAGGGAGACGATCCAAGGCGCTATATTGTGAAACTCCTGCAAGAGGCCTTTCCTGGTCAATCAAACTGGAACTGGGACCATGAAGTTCAGCTGGCACATCGCTTCCCTTTCAATCAAAAGCTACGACGCGACGGCAGCAGTTTCCCCGGAGGAAAACCCAGGGCTTTCCTGGTGTTCTTCGGGAATTTCCTCCTTAGACAGCTGGTCTGCGATCAAGCCCGTCCAAACTCCCAGAAGGGTTCTAATGGGGTAATGTTTTTCGCTAAACCTGACTTTTCCCACTCTACAGTAGAGCGGAGGTGGCGCTTGCGCCAACTAATTGCCCCCTTCCAACGGCTGGGAGCCCAACTGTTTTTAATGAACCCTGCCAGACTGAAAGTCATCCTAAACGGGGACTCCCGGATCTTCCTGTCTGAAATCAAGGCTGGGGAATTTCTGGGGGAAATTAAAGCAAAAAGGGATCGAGCTAAAGGGTAGATGAATTTTTTCTCTTCAAGAGAAACTCCTAAATCTAGTATTCTCCCACTTTATTATCCTTTTTCCGATCGGTCTAGTTTTCCCCGCTGCTATCTGTCTCATGTGGTGTACATACAGGGGATTTAGACAGATTGGCTCTTGAATGGGCGGAGTCCTTCTTGCTTTCACGATTTTTTTTCTTTTCTCTTATGTCTTTTTCAAAGTACGGACATATGTCGAATTCTTTAGGTTGATCTTAACGGCGTGGCCTAGCGGCGGGGACCCTTTTCTGGTAACCATCACTCAGGGTCTCCCTGATTGCTCAAATTTAGGGGGGGTGGGATGGGGAGGGGTGGGAGGATACTTGTACTGAGGTGGAGGGATTAAGGGCACTTGTCACTATTGCACTGACTTTAGCTTATGTAAAATTATACTGGAAGATAAGAAAATCAAATGGGCTAAAAAGTGGAGATAGGAAAAAAATAAATATATGATGAGCAAATTGAGTAACTTGAGCAACATTATGGCAGGGGAAGTCAAGGATTTTTTAAAATATTGTCGCATACAGAACAAAATTGAATGTATTTTTGAAAATGTGGGGGATTCAATCTGTATATTGTCTAAACATGGTCAATTGTTGAAAATATTTAAATGAATAAGTTAAGCTCCCTTAGAATTGTTTCCGTTAACATTTGCGGTCTGAATGACTCCCAGAAAAGACAGAAAGTGGCACAGGGTCTCCGCTCACTGGGGGCTGATATTGTCAGTCTCCAGGAAATGCACATCGAGGGATCACAGAAACACTTGCTGAACTCACTGGGATATAGAGTCATAGGGGGTACTACACAAGGTGCGAAAATAAGAGGAGTAGGGGTCATGGTACAAAGCAGACACTCACTAAAATCTACTCGAATGAAATCTGACCCTCTTGGAAGATGGGTTATAGCGGAATGCTGTTTACCCTCCAACTTTTCTTTCACTTTATGTTCCATCTATGGGAGCAATACGGACGACCCTGGGGTTTTTAATTGGATCACAGGAGAACTTGCCCACTGGCCCCCCAATCATTATCTGTGGTGACCTTAAAATTAATTTACCTTGCAACTGGAAAGCAAACGATCAATGGCCCTACGTAGGCAGGAAGCCCAAAGTTTATCAAGCTGTACTAAATCTAATGCAAACTCACGGGCTTAGCGACGTGTGGGCTAGCTTAAATTCTACCCTGCCGGGATACACCTACTTTTCAGCCCTGCACCTCTCCCTAGCAAGGTTAGACTATTTTCTGGTTTCATCTTCCTTGCTTCGAGACTGCTCTATAGACATTGCTCCGCGTTTCATGTCAGACCACAACCCACTTATTTTAAACATCGGAGGCTTGGGAAACAGTAGGGATATTTCACATTGGAGTTTTGAAAAAGCTTTACTTCAGGATGCTGGATACCGCTCGCACATGCAGGGGTGGATCCAAGAGTTTCTTGAGTCAAATATTGTCGTGTGGTTTGTGGCCTCCTGGTCTGCCTTGCTGCGTTGGCTTAGGCCTGGCTGCCATGATGCTTTTTTGCGCACGTTACTTTGTGCCTTTGTTTTTCCAGCCTCTGCTTCTGCCCGGCTATTTTAGAACTGTCTGCATTTCTGTCTTTCACCTTTTCTCCTGTTCCCTTTGGGTTACGTCTGCACAACATGTACAAGGTCGAAAAACAACATCCCTTGTTCTTGCTGATCTGGCCAGTCCCTCACACTTAGACATAACACTAAGTACAGCTGCCCTGGAGAAATTCATGTGCTTTTAATATTGTGATTTCACGGTTAGAGGCACTTGGAGAAAAACCTTTCCAGAGAGAAGAGCTGTGCTTGTCTGATGATGTAAACATTGCATCTAGATATTGAGGTATGGGGGTTTGCTTGACAATGCCCAGAGGTCTTCTGTTTTTATAATAAACTAGCTACTAGCACGGGGAGGGTGGTATGGTCATTTAGCCCTATATCCACTGCTTTATGAAATGCTTTCCCCGTTTGTATTCTATGGAATTGTAACTATGCTGATGATATTATCCTTATGCATTATGCTGATAGTACTGGCACGTGTACTGTATCTTAGAGCACGGTAGTTGAAATAAATATTTTGAACTATACCCTTATTACGCACATTGTGGACAGGTATGAGTGAGTTATGAAAGGGTGTTCTTGTTCCTGCGAGTCCTGAGAGAGAGAGATACTCCTCACGAGTCAAATGCAAAAGCATTGAAACCCTTTCATGAAGCTTTTGCATTTGACTCGTGAGGGACATCTAGTAACGACTAGTGGAACTGCAGCTTGATGTAATAATAATTTCAATGCTTTTGCATTTGACTCGTGAGGGACATCTAGTAACGACTAGTTGAACTGCAGCTCTTTGTAGAATTATTTTGATATTGGATACTATAATATTCACAGCCCACTGCTAATCTCGTCCCATAATGCTTTGCAGGGCCTTTGGTTGGGATTGTATTTTTGCCAATAACCGTGCTTGGGGTGGTCCAAAGAGGATGGGACCACCACTGAATCGTTCAACAAGATGTGCTTTTTGTTTTCAAGGCATCTGCTTGGTTCTCTCCCTAGGTTAGCGAGGATCCCAAAATCATCACCTCTCTCACTGCTTGTTAATTTACTATATGCAGTTTAGCATATAAATACAGAGATACTTATTTTATCTTAACTTGCACTGTGTAAGATGCCATTGGCAATTATTGCACAGTGCAGACAAGCACACAACTATGCAATTTGTGCAGCTACGTGTAGTGCTACTACGCAAACTATGCCCAGGGTTAGTGTTTACCTGGATCACTGCTGTCCGTTTTCTTCTGACACTGCATATAAATACATCTTAATTGCAGTTGATTCGTGCACACGTTTCATCTGGGTTTGGCCACAACGGAGTGCTGACGCTCGAAATGTCATAAGGGATTTGCGTGTCTTTGTGGGAATTTTCGCCTGTGGCACCTTCCATTCGGACCAAGGTCCGGCGTTCGCCTCTAAGGCTTACAAGGACGCAATGGGTTCACTGGGGGTGCGGGTGAAATTTTCGTCTCCGTATCGGCCTGAGGGCAATTCGATTGTTGAACGAATGAACCGTGACTTAAAGCAATCCTTGACAGCTTGAGTCTCAGGTACTGGCAGGAACTGGCTGGCCCACTTGTATACCGTACAACGTGCACTTAATAATCTCCCTAGAAGACCTCTGGGTGGGCGGACCCCATACGAAATGCTCTTTGGCATATGAATGTTTGTGCCCGACCTTGATGGTCTAGACATGGCGGCGCAAATCCGCCATCTTTGATGTAGATAACCATTCTACTATGTTACAGGACTTACAAGAAGCCCGAGACAAACTTGCAATCGCACATTTACCTTCAGCCACAGACGCTGCGCTGCAGATTCCGGTTGCCGGCTGGCTTCCGAAGATTGGAGATCTGGTTCGAGAGAAGGTGGAGAACAAAAAGAATTCGGCCCCTCTTATCGTGCACGAGTTCCAGTCCTTGGCTTGAAGGGAACTCGTACAGTCATCTTACCACCGCTTCCTGGTCGCAAAGAGAACAGATACATCTCAGTGGAAAATGTCAAGCTACAACATCTGGCCGATCCTGAATAGTGTTACACCAGCAGTCTCTTGTCCTGTCATTTCCCGGACAAATGTTTGTGGCCCGAACGGTCACTGATGTTGCTATCGAGATGGTAGATTTGCCTGATTGCTTACTCGACGAACCGGACTCCCCCTGCAACGAGGAGACTGAGTATACCTACTAACCCTGGGCATAATACTTTACTACGCTCACGGAGCATGCAAAGTTTGTGTTACTACGCACTATGCAAATTGCACGTAGCAGAGTAAAAAACTGTGCTAATCAACGTAGCGTAGCAGCAGTATATTAAACACATACAAATGCTTTGTTAAAGCAATCTTCTATGCTAAAAAGCATATAACAAATTCACAAAAGTGAACTTTGACAATGAAAATATCAAGCAATGAGAGAGGTGATGATTTTGGGTTCCCCCTAACCTAGGGGAGGACCAAGCAGATGCCTTGAACACAAAAAGCATATCATGTGAACGATTCAGTGGTGGTCCCTTCCTCCTAGGACCACCCCAAGCACAGTTATGGGCAAAAATACAATCCCAACCAAAGGCCCTGCAAAGCATTATGGGACGAGATTAGCAGTGGGCAGTGAATATTATAGTGTCCAATATCAAAATAATTCTACAAAGAGCTGCAGTTCAACTAGTCGTTACTAGATGTCCCTCACGAGTCAAATGCAAAAGCATTGAAATTATTAATACATCAAGCTGCAGTTCCACTAGTCGTTACTAGATGTCCCTCACGAGTCAAATGCAAAAGCATTGAAACCCTTTCATGAAGCTTTTGCATTTGACTCGTGAGGGACATCTAGTAACGACTAGTGGAACTGCAGTTCTTTGTAGAATTATTTTGATATTGGATACTATAATATTCACTGCCCACTGCTAATCTCGTCCCATAATGCTTTGGAGGGCCTTTGGTTGGGATTGTATTTTTGCCAATAACTGTGCTTGGGGTGGTCCTAAGAGGATGGGACCACCACTGAATCGTTCAAAAGATGTGCTTTTTGTTTTCAAGGCATCTGCTTGGTTCTCTCCCTAGGTTAGGGAGGATACCAAAATCATCACCTCTCTCACTGCTTGTTAATTTATCGTTTTCACTTTTGTGAAATGCTATATGCATTTTAGCATATAAAGACAGAGATATTTATTTTATTCTAACTTGCACTGTGCAAGATGCCGTTGGCAATTATTATCAGTGCAGTCAAACACACAGCTACGCAATTTGCATAGCTATGTGTAGTTCAAAATGTACTTCATGTAGCTATGTGAAGTGCTACTACGCAAACTATGCTCAGGGTTAATACCTATCCTGCCAACTAGTCGGTGGCTCACCTACCAACAATGCCACTGAGCCCAACACGTTATTCCTTTGACTCGGATTCCACCTCATCACTTGTCCCGTCCAAATTCAGTAATTTTGTGTCCTGGTTCAGAGACAATTTTTGATTCCCCCTTGGACATACATCTGGTTGGTACTATTCCTGATTTTTCTGTTCATGTTCATTGGCTTTGTCACAGTGTTTTTTCTACTCATCAATATTCACTATTTACCAGAACGCTCTGCAGTGAACTGTGTCGCTGGAACTTTGGCTCCACATTCTTCATCTCACATCATGAAGCGTGACCACACATTTGTGAACATTTCAGCTTTTCCAGTCGCTGATGGCATCGTATGGGATGCGGTAAATTTCCAAATTCATGGACCAACCAAGATTATTAATGTACCAAATGTCCTCCGTGTTTCAATGGGTGATGTCGTTAAAAGTAATATTCATTCTGACGATTGGGATGTGCATGCAATTGAATCATTATTTACTGATTTGAAATACTATGCTGCTTTTAATGCTGAAGATTTGTACATGAATTCTGCAAGTTATGCCGATTTGTATTATTACCAGCATTGGGGCAACGACTTTGTCCATAAACCAAGTGCACTGCGTGGTCCTTTTAACTACACCCAATGGGAGCATTGTCCAACCCCTTCACCAGGTAGCTCCCAGACTCTTAGAAATAAGTTTACTTACTTTACAGACTTTGATAGATCGAACCCTGGGTCCTATTATTATAAATTGAACACTTCATCCACGCAGAAAATCATGCTGACCCACACCAAATTGCTATACTCTGGTTCCTTTTTGAGCGCTTTAGCTGTGGGTGATTATGAATACTGGAAGGACACCATTGACTTGAAATCTATTTGGGGCTCCAAACCATGGCAGGTGCAAGGCACAGAAGCCTTGCACCGTGCTTGCCTTATCCCAGCCCTAATTTTATTTTTTGAATAATACCATCTATCAAACTACGTGTTGGGGTTTGGCTACTTCCAAACAATTGAATGCACCTTCCATTCCTGTATTGTCATCCGCTCCCAACTCCAGCTTGCATTTCAATATGTCCCTTGCATCGGTGCAAGCTTTGTTTCAGAACAATTCGTTTAATGTCTCCACGTTTGTTCAGTCACCCTGTTTGGCTTGGCCGACGGCAGCAGACGCATGCCAGCTGCGTTTTCATGACTCAGCTCCTGGGTACAAACAGGATAGGCCAGACACGAGGTTTTCTGACTCTCGTACTGTTACAACATATTTTGTTGGTAAATTATGTACACAGTGGTTGCAGCACTCTTCTTTAGATTCTGTAAAACAGCATTTGTCCCTGCTATCAGGCAACATTGATCTGTCCGATTTTGTTCTGGGGCCTCGTGGCCCTCGACCTAAGAGATTCATTTATGAGACCTATAATGAACTATGGAAGCTTTCGCAAATTGAAGCTGCTTCCCGTCTAAGGGAAATAGATCAGGCAAATTTGGAAAAGGTGCTTGCTGTTGTTGACAATAGTATTAATACCCTGTCTTCCCGCATTTACACGTTAGAGAATATTGTGTCCTCTGTTGTTGATATTGTACAAGATGATGTTTCTGTGTTATATCATGGTCAGAATCAATTGCGTTCAGTTATGCAGTTTGCATGGACTTTGCAAACACTTAAGATGGGTAAAGTTCCTTGGCACTTTTTGAACACCTCTGCCTTATTCCTGCCTTTTAATTTAACTGACAAACAGCAGTTCATGTCCATGAAAGATGCAGCATACACTCTGTTACATATCGAGAGAATAGAGCACTTACCATTCTCTGTGGCGGAATTGGATTCTGCCGTGTGGCTAGTGCATGGGGTTATCGCCTTGCCTTTTTCTTTATTTGAATTTAGTTCATGCATGAAACATTATCCTGTGGGCCGTTTCCAGCCCTTGGGCAGTGCCTTCCTGCATGAACTTTGGTCCCTGCCTTTCATGTATAAATGCCTGAGGGACGGGAAGGAGGTTTTTCTCACAGGGGAGTCATGCGATTCTACTGTGGGTCATTCCCTTATTTGCAAGAACATTAAATTGCACGGAGCTTGTAACGTTTCGGCTCCGAATCTTGCTTGTGTTTTAAAGGGCATTCCTGCTCCTGCTATTTCTCCTACATTCACTGTGCTTGCGAATGGTAGCTATCTGCTTCTGAATAATCAAGACTGCTGTGGCATGCTGGCGGCATACCCTATATTGTTACAGTTTCACACAGGGTTGTCTGCTGCAAAAATGTGCTTTTTCCTCCCCCGCACGACATCATAGATAATTCCATTTGGCCTTCCATTCCTACTTTGAAGGCGGATTTCAATAAATTGAGCAGAATAAAGGCGCTATTATTGAACCAGGAGGTTATGCTCCGCCCGGGAGACATTCATTCTCCAGGTGGCGAGTACCCACAATGAAATACAGGCCCTTTTGAACACTAACCTCCCACAACATTTCGGTGAACTGATTCACCATGTTTTTAATGCATCACGCACCGAAGGTCTGGTGCACTTTTTAAAGTTGTGGGCTCTGGCCTTGTAACCTCCTTTCAGACTATCTTTGGTGTAATTCCGGCTTTTATTCATTCCATTTTTTCCAGCGTCTTTGGCAGCTTTCCGTTGATCCTCGCCTTAGCGGCTGGTATACTGCTTTTGGTCTGTTTACTACGCAATGGCTGCACCTCCTTGGGCCCTTCTCGACCCAGGTCGACTCCAGATGCTACGTGAGCACGTCCTCGCTGGCTTCGGCATTCTGCCATTGGCGACGCTCTGTGTGTCCTATAGACTTTCTTTTCGCTTTGCGTATTTCACTTGCGTGTAACCTGTGATGTCTTGCATCAGATGTCCTTTCTCGTGGTCCTTGGATTATTGCCTCTCCAATACGTCTCTGTCTCGACCGGATTTTGTCCTGCTGGTGGGTCCCTTAGAGGCCCATGAACGGGACTGTTCCGGTGCAGGCTACATGGCGCGTGCGGCTGCACTGGGGATTTTGGCACAATGGGATATCTGGACGGCTGCTCAGAATCTCCTACAACAAAGTTATATTGAGTACCACGCAAGTTGTCCCGCAATGCTGTTCGCTGCTCCCTCTTGCGAGGAACATGACTGCAGTTTTGATTTATTGGACTGGATGGCGTCGCTTTTTCCGATGATTCCAATGATGTCCTCTTGGAAGGTGTGGCATTTTTCTGCACTTACACTCTGTTGGATTGACTGGTCCTTCGCTTTCCGTGACCTGCCTCGCTGGATTTTTTTTTTTATTCTACAATTTTTTTCCTCTCCCATTCATTGTCCTTCATGGGGACTATTCCAAAACAGACTTTTCTGTTCTGCTCCATCTATTTGAACTCTGTCTTCGTCCTATGTCTTCACGACTGGACTGCCCAGGGAGGGTGTCGTGTGGTTTGTGGCCTCCTGGTCTGCCTTGCTGCGTTGGCTTAGGCCTGGCTGCCATGATGCTTTTTTGCGCACGTTACTTTGTGCCTTTGTTTTTCCAGCCTCTGATTCTGCTCGGCTATTTTAGAACTATCTGCATTTCTGTCTTTCACCTTTTCTCCTGTTCCCTTTGGGTTACGTCTGCACAACATGTACAAGGTCGAAAAACAACGTCCCTTGTTCTTGCTGATCTGGCCAGTCCCTCGCACTTAGACATAACACTAAGTACAGCTGCCCTGGAGAAATTCGTGTGCTTTTAATATTGTGATTTCACGGTTAGAGGCACTTGGAGAAAAACCTTTCCAGAGAGAAGAGCTGTGCTTGTCTGATGATGTAAACCTTGCATCTAGATATTGAGGTATGGGGGTTCGCTTGACAATGCCCAGAGGTCTGTTTTTATAATAAACTAGCTACTAGCACTGGGAGGGTGGTGTGGTCATTTAGCCCTATATCCACTGCTTTATGACATGCTTTCCCCGTTTGTATTCTATGGAATTGTAACTATGCTGATGATATTATCTTTATGCATTATGCTGATAGTACTGGCACGTGTACTGTATCTTAGAGCACGGTAGTTGAAATAAATATTTTGAACTATACAGTGTCTCTTATTACGCACGTTGTGGACAGGTATGAGTGAGTTATGAAAGGGTGTTCTTGTTCCTGCGAGTCCTGAGAGAGAGAGATACCGTGTTCTGGGTTGTCTAATCATTGGTAGCATCGCTGCTCATGAGACGCTACAGCTAGTCGGATTGGGATTGTGGGTACTAAGGTTTATGGTTGGCTCACCACTATATTCCGAGGTCCTATTATCCTGTGCATAGCTCTGTGTATGTGCAGAATCCCTACAACAATATAGGGTCAGCCACAATAATGACGGTATGGGACGCTTTAAAGGCGGGTATCCGGGGAGAGACCCTACGATTTTCTATAAGGAAAAAGAAAAAAGAAAATATGCAGATCTTGGAACTCCAAAACAAGTTGAAAAAGGCAGAAGAGAAACTAGCTCAGGCAGTACAAAAGGGGGCTGAAATTGAAGTTGCTCAACTCGAAGTGACAGTCGCTAAGGCTGAAATCGGGTCAATTTGTGCAGAGAAGGTGGCAGCTAAATGGGCTTCTGCACGAGAGAAAATCTATGAGTGTAGCAAACTCATCGGCCATCAACTGGCACTCAGAACTAGACAGCAGGTTTCTGCTAATGAAATACTCTCGATTCAACTTTTAACTGGAGAGATCACCAATGACCCGATTAAAATCCAAAGGGCATTTCGAGAGTTCTATCAGAATCTCTACTCTGAGGAGAACACCAGTCCAGTAGATTCGAGAGAGGATGAGATCCTTAACTATTTAGATAAAATCACCTTGTCCCAACTCAGTGCAGAAGACCGCGGCCAATTAGAGGACCCTCCGACCTGGGAAGAAATTGCCAAAGCCCTAGCTAGTTTGCCAGATGGGAATGCGGCCGGGGCCGACTGTATCCCGGTTGAGTTTTACAAAATCTTTGCTCCCCAAATAAAGACTCTCTTCACTTCACTAGTAGTCTCCATCTTTACCTGGGCTTCTCCGCCTACTTCCTGGTCCAATGCTAAAATCGCAATTTTCCCTAAAAAGGACAAGTCACCACTCGAAATGGATTCTTACAAGCCGATCATTCTCATCAATTGTGACTCTAAGATATATTCTAAGATTTTTACGGCTAGATTATCTTTAAAAATCGAACCCCTGGTGTCGGAATGGCAACATGGGTTCATCCCCAAGAAAGGTACTACTGAACACATCCGGCGGACCATCACTCTATTCGACGCAGCTCAGGTATCATGAGACCCGATGTCGTTAATTTTGCTTGATGCTGAAAAGGCATTCGACCGGGTCTCCTGGCAGTTTCTCTGGGGCGTCATGAGAAGGATGTGTTTTGGGCCCAAGTTAACTCAAGCTATTCAAGCTCTTTACCTTAATCCCACAGCCAGTGCCTCAATCAATGGGAAGCTAACGGAACAGATTGTGATCTCACGGGGTACCAGACAAGGCTGTCCTTGCTCCCCATTGCTCTTCGCTTTATACATAGACCCCCTTATTAAAAAAATAATAAACAATCAAACAATCCGGGCAGTGAGTAGATTTGGCTGAGACGCAAAAATCATGGCCTATGCCGATGATTTAGCCGAAGGGACCCCAGACCCTGTGAGGGCCATTTTGGCATTGGAACAGGAAGCTCAGGAGATTGGGAAAATTTCGGGATATGCAATTAACAAAAATAAAACGCAGATCATCTTAAATAAAGAAATCAATTGGGTGGATAGTCGGGTCGTCCAGAAAGCTAAATACCTGGGGATCACTGTCGCTGCAAATACCGATCTGATCATGGCAGAAAATCTAATCCCGTTGGCAGCAGATACTAAAAGAGCGCTTAACCGGATAAATAACTTGCACCTGACCATAGTGGGACAATGCAATGTCATCAAGATGACCTATTTCCCTAAGCTACTATATTTTTTAGGGCCATCCCTCTTGAGTTTAGTAAAAATATGCTTCTTAGATTTGAACACATTTTCTCACAATTTATCTGGGCATACCCTCAGCCTAGGCGGGCTTATAAACTACTTTCTCTTCCCAGGGAGAGGGGTGGATGGGCACTCCCTAATATAAGACTATATTACTGGGCTTCGGTCCTACATTATAGTATGGAAATGCTGCACGATCATTCCTATACTCCAATCATGGTGCTCCCGTCTCCCTTCCAACTACTACTCGGAGAGGAGGCTAGGGGATGCCTGTGGCGGCAATTGACTTTTGGATATTACAAACGGGTCAGATTTAAGACCCTTATGAGTGCATATAAAGTTTTTACCAACATACGTAGAATATATGGGCTGGGCAGACTGAATTATTACTCTCCCATCAATATGAACACCAACTTACCAGCTATTTTTGAGAGATCTTATCTCCAAGATTGGTATAAAGCGGGTATCTTAAAACTGGGAGATTTAATTACTATCGAAGGAATTAAGCCATTTTTAGACCTTAAAACTCAATATAATTTAAGGGAACAAGAGGCTTTCAAGTATATAGCCATAAGGGATTTCCTGGCCCGAAAGGCTGGTGGGCTCGCTGGGTTCGCAAAGATTGATCTTATCGACAAACTAAAAGCCTCCACTCTACCTCGCATTGGATACATTTACTCAGCACTGAACAATCAAATGCCTGATGATATGTCCAAGACAGCAAGCAAATGGCAGTTGAAGTTAGGGATCCCTCATAACACCTTTTATCGTGCCTTGCGATCTGCCCAGAATGACCTGCTTTCGGCTAAACTGCAGGCACAATTTTTTAAGACCGCTTTTTTCTGTATATTACACCTAGCAGAATTGCTAAATGGGGAACAGGCAAAGGGACGTTTTGTCCTAGGTGCTCGGAGTTTAGTGCAGACTCAGTACATATGTTCGCAACTTGTCCGAAACTTACACCACTTCTTGTTAAAATACAAGATTTTTTAAGGAATGTCCTCTCTCAGGATATTCAGTTAACCCCCACGACTATTTTGTTGGGGACACAAGATAAGGTTAACAGAAAGACTGGTGGTGCATTCATCTTTGTAGCCATGACAATACTGCGAATCTGTATAGCCTCTTCATGGATAGATCCAAATCCTCCATTGTTCTCCCAATGGTTGGCCCGACTAGTCACGACATGTCACCTTGAGAAGGCTATCTTCGCTAAAAAATCCATCCGGGGAAAAAGGAAGGGCTTGATTATATAGGAACCCTTAAAAGTATGGCTCAATCAGGTACACTACTAGGGCCCCCAAAAGTCAAGCTCCCTCCTTTTTTTTTGTCTTTCCTGGCCGCATGCGTTGGTTGATTATTAAAAAGAATGCCCTTAATAATTCTCTTAAAGATTTATGGCAGGGACATCGTTATGTTTTTAGTGACTACACATTTTATTGCTCACAGCTCATTATGGTTGTTAAAAAAAAAAAAAAATCTATCACTTTATGTAATTATGCTTTACTCTATACATCTTATGGATTAAGAAAGACAACAAGAGAACAGATGTAACAAGTTCTTTCTACCTCGAGCTAAAAATTTTGTTTTGTGTATGGGGTGGGAGGGTGGGGGGAGGGTTGGGACGGGCAGACGTTGTTTCATCTCTGTATTTATCTTTGTACTTAATATTTTTCAAAAAAAAAAAAAGGATAGGTGTGCGAATGAAAAGGAGGATGGGTGAGTAAAAGGGTGGAAGGGTTGATGGATGGATGGATGAATGAGTGATAAATAAAATAGTGCGTGGATGGATAAGTGAAAGAATGGATGAATGAATGAAAGGGTGAATGGATGGATGAATACAAGGGTGAATGAATGGATGAGTGAATGGAAGGATGGATGGATGGATGAAAGGGTGAATGAATGGTTGAGTGAAAGGTTAGATGGATAGGTGAGTGAGTGAAAGGAGCATTGGATAGGTGAGCGAATGAAAAGGAGGATGGGTGAGTGAAAGGGTCGATGGATGGATGGATGAGTAAAAACATGAATGGATGACTGATGGATAAAAGTCTGGATGGATGGATAAGTGAAAGAATGGATGGATGAATGATTGAAAGGGTAGAAGGATGGATGAAAGTGTGAGTGGATGGATGAGTGAAAGGGTGGATGGATAGATGAGTGAGTGAAAGGAGCACTGCATAGGTGTGTGAATGAATAGGAGGATGAGTGAGTGAAAGGGTGGAAGGGTTAATGGATGGATTAGTAAAAAGATGTATGGATGAGTGATGGATAAAAGTGTGGATGGATGGATAAGTGAAAGAATGGATGAATGAATGAAAGGGTGGATGGATGGATGAGTGAAAGGGCGATGGATGATGAGAAAGGATAAATGGATTAGTGAAGAGGTGGATGGATGGGTGAAGTGAAAGGGTGGATAGATGGAAGGAATGAAAGGGTAGATAGATGAGGAAAAGGATAGATGGATAAGTGGATAGATGGATGGATGCTGGGCCGTCGTGAACCCTCAATCTCAAGAAGCTACAGTGGGATGGAGTTCATGATGGGCCTCTTCTGTCTGCAACTTGGCAGCCAAAGGGGAGTGAGTGAGTGAAAGGATGGATGTGTGAGTGAAAGGGTATATGGATGGGTGAGTGAAAGTATGATTGATGGGTAAATCGATGGTTGAATGACTGAAAGCATTAATGAAAGGCTTGATGGATGAGTGAAAGAATGGATGGATCAGTGAAAAAAGGGTAGATAGATGGATAAATGGATGGGTGGCTGAGTGAAAGGGTGGATGAACAGATGGATGGAGTGAAAGGGTGGATGGAGTGAAAGGGTAGATAAATGAGTGAAAGTATGGGTGGATGAGGGAAAGAATGGATGAGTGAAATGATGAATGAATGAAAGGGTGGATGGATGAGTGAAAGGGTGGATGAATGATTGAGTGATAGGATGGATGGCTTAGTGAAAGAGGGTGGTTGGGATGAGTGAAAGGGAAAATGGACAGATGGATGGAGTGAAAGGGTAGATGGATGGATGGATAGACTGAAAGGGTAGATGGATGAGCATAAGGACTAATGGATAAGTGAAAGGATGGATAGATGAGTGAAAGGATAAATGAATGAAAGGGTGAATGGATAAATGAAAGGGAGGGTGGATGGAAGGATGAAAGGTGGATGGATGAGTAAAAAATGAATGAGTGCAAGGGAGGGTGGTTAAATGGATGGATGGATGAGTGAAATAATGGATGGATGATTGAAAGGGAAGGTGCATGGATGGATGGATGAGTGAATGCATAGATGGATGAGTGAGTGGATAGATGAGTGAACGGGTAAATGGATTAATGGATGAGTGATTGGGTGGAAGTATGAGTAAAAGGATGGATGATTGAGTGACTGAGTGAGTGAAAGAGTGGATGGATTTATGAGTGGAAGGGAGAACGGATGGTAGAGTGGAAAGATGGGTGTAGTGAAAGAATGGACGGATGGAAGGAAGGATGGCAGAAAGTATTGATAGATGGATGGATGAGTGAAAGGGTGAATGAGCGAAAAGATGAATGGATGGATGGATGAATGGATGGGTGGATGTATGGATGGATAGATGGATGGAAGGATGGATGGAGAGGCTTGGAGATGGATCCAAAGGTTTGGATATGGATGGTTGGATCAACAGAATGGTGAAAGACTGAATGATAGATGAAAGATTGGATGGATCACAGAATATAAAGGTGAAAGTGTGGATTTCAGCAGGTGGATGGCATGATTAATGGGTAGGTGCTTGGATGGAGGAGACAAGAGAGTTATTCTGGAGAGGGTCGTGATGACTTGCTGTGTTTACTAGGTGCCACAAGAGCTTTGGTTCAAAGTGTGGGGTATTTTAATATTCTGGCTACTCCCTTACCTCTTCCCCATTACCCCCGTCTTTCTGAACCCCAAGGTTGCACTAACACAAATAGGGCCTTGACCAGATCTTCTGAGCTTGGATCTGCTGAGTGGATCTTAGCTGAGGAGATCTCCACCGGTGCAACTCCATCCCAGATGAAGCACCCAAGGAGGTTCTCCTGAAGGTTGTGCCTCATTCCTTGCTGTGAGAGGACACCGCTATCCACATCTTGGAGGAGGGGACTGAGCAGACCATGTATATCAGGATTCATTGCCCCACCTGGATGCCCATGTCAGACATCATGTCCGGGTATTACTTTCACAGGGACATAGTGGGCTGATGTGATGATGTGTTTATTGAGGATTTTGGGTGGTCTTCAAGGAGGTGACTGAGCAGACCTTACATGTGTCAGCCTCCAGAGATCCTCCTTGACTCCAATGTAAAACCAATGTAAAAATCATATGTAGGTGTTACTCCTATAGGGACAGAGTGTGCCGATGTGGTGATGTTTTTATTGAGGATGTTGGGTGGTCTCCAAGGAAGGGACTGAGCAGACCGTAGATGGGTCAGCGTTAAGTGGTCCTCCTTAACTCCAATGATGGACATCACATCCATGTGTTACTTTCAAAGGGACAGAGTGGGCCGAAGTGGTGATGTGTTTACTGAGGATGTTGGGTGGTCTTCAACAAGAGGTTCGAGCAGAACTTACACTTGACAGCATCCAGTGGTCCTCTCTGGCTCTATTGTGGGAAATCAGGTCATGGATGTTAGGCATCAGGTCAAGGATAGAGGGCGGATGAGGAGGATGCTATTGTTGGTGATCTGCAGGTGGGCAGGAGGCAGTGTAACCCCAAAGCCTCTGTAGTTGAGAACCCCACCTTTAGCAGATTTAGTGGGGTGGATACTGCACCCGATAGCTTAGTGATCTGGGTTCCAGTGAAAATTAATTAGGTTTATATTTGGTCTGTTCTGTGTGAGGCCATCAGGCAAAGTCTCAGAAAATGTTCTAAGGGAAAAGCAGGGCAGGAGTATCGGTCAAGAGTTTTTAAGTGAGCCCAGTTCGGGGAAGGAAAGAGAAACAGACATAATGAAAACATTTAAAAAGAATAAATAGATCTGCAAATAAAGTGAATGGGGAGAAATATAATGTGAGAAATGCTATGAGAAAATTAAAAAATGGCCGATAGGAACTGGGAAAGAAAACAGTAAAGAAGAAATTTTACAGCAATGAAGGGTGCAAGGATGTGGGGTTAGAAAGACGAAAGGTTGGGTGAGGGGTGAAATAATCAACTAATGAAAGGTTGCTAGGATAGACATATGAAAGGTGGATGAAAGAGTGTAAGGACAAATGGATGGAAGTGTGAAAGGATGGATCGTTGGATTGATATGTGAAGGAAATGGTCATTGGATAGATGGAATGATGAAAGGATGGATGGATGGATAGATGAATGAATAGATGGACGGATTGATAGATTGATGGAATGATGCATGGTCGGATGGATGGATGGATGGAAGGAAAGGTTAAAGGATGGGCTGATGACTGAAAGTGTTGAAGAATGAACTGTGGTTCAATGGACGGATGGTCAATGGATTGTTAAAATAATGAAAGGAACTGGGTGATAGATGCATGTATGAATGAATGGAAGGATACTTTATTATTTTATATATGTTTTTACATTTTTGATGTGAAATAAGATAATATTTAAATATTTTTTTGAAACTAAAATATTAAGGAGCTATTAAGATGTAGGTTGGAGTTTGCTCCGACCGACATCCCTGCGTTTTGAGACCAACCGATCGAGAGCCAACAGTCCGAAGCCTCAACTACAATGCAACCACACATGGCGCGCTTACAGACTACCATTTCCCTATGGGAGATTGTACGGCGTTCCGAAACTGGACGCAGCACAAACTTCCAATGAGAAATGGGAGTCACTGTAAATCCCTGCACAGTGTGTGGCAGGCACCCCATGGTGTGTGTCACATGGTGCAGGGATATATGGGGGCACCATAGGTGCCCCCTTGGCCCCTAACCAGAGGCCGTGGAGTAAGGGAGGCCCTGCTAGGGACCCCCAAAGTTGCTTTCGGACAGGCTTTCCATGTCGGAAAACCTGACATGGAAAGCCTGTCAGATACCGACATCATAATCCCGATGGCGGAAACGCTGTCTGCACAGGATTATGTTTGGTTTCTGACTGGCTGACAGGCTCTATGAGCCCATCGGAAGCTAACAGGAATGACTGGCCCGATTGAATTCCGACCACTGTAATCCTAATACGACAGTTGGAATTCAAACCAAGGATGTCGATCTGATAGCCTGCGACCTGTGGCTTTCCGACTGACATTCTCATGAGGGCCCTAATAATTAAAATGATTAACAATATTTAATATTTTTTTAAATACTCATCTTGTATTTATTTATATGTTTCAATTCAGTTATTATGTTTTTTGGCATGAAATTTGTAAAAATAAATAGAATGCAACATTTTAGAATAATATAATATTAAATATTTTAATGTTGATAAAATGTTTTATAAAATTTGTTTCACTTTTAAAACAATGTATGAATGGTAGAAATTAATATTTAAAAATTGGCAAATTTTATTAGTAAATTAAAAATAGTATGTATTTTTTTCATTTACTTTTTAATATAAGTTCAAATTAGTATGTTATAATAAAGCATTTTTGAAAAATGTATAACGATTCCATTATTTTAATGTGTAGTATTAATTGTTTATTTTGCATTTTGTAAATATAAATATATAGGTAAAAAGTTTTATTTTGAATTCTTTAATTTATATTTTTACATTTTTATATCTCCCCCAAGTGTGTTTTGATTGGAGTGGAAATAATAAATGTCACCACTTTACTGTCCAATTCCTTCTCCAAATTGGTTGAGATTTTAGTGGGAATAGTAAATGTACCCTCTTTACTGTCCAACCCCTTCCCTAAGCTTGTTTATATTGGAGTGGGAATAGTAAATGTCACCTTTTTTGTGTCCAACACCCTCCTCAAGTTGGTTTATGCTGGAGTGGGAATAGTAAATGTCACCCCTTTACTGTCCAGCACCTTCCCCAAATTGGCTTAGATTGGAATGGGCATAGTAAGTGTCAACCCTTAGGTTCCAACACCTTCCCTGAGTTGGTTTAGTTTGGAGTGACAAAAGTAAATGTAATCCCTTTAGTGTCCTAAACCTTTCCCAGATTGGTTTAGATTGTAGTGGGAATAGTGAATGCCACCGCTTTAGTGTAGAAGATCTTTTTATCTTTTTTTACGTACATATTTGAACACTTTTTTACCATTTATAATTAGTATATATTAAATGATTTTATATATTTTATAATAATATTTAATTTATACTTTACAATTTTGGAACATTTTTTACAACGCTGTTTGGTATGTTTATCATGTGTAATATTTGTTTTATTTTTTGAGCATATACTTAACATTTGTACTATATTTTCCATTGATGTCTATGGAAAGATAGTGTTGGGATCTAGAATGCTGCTTTGTGGGGGTCTTTGCGTGGAACTTTGGTGGGGATCATAGCAGCAGTTGCTGCCAGGGGTACTGAGATGATGAAAAGAATAAACAGGAGGCACTGTACTTTTGTGTGACTTGCTTCTTTTCAGTGGTGACGACCTGTCTGTTGTCTCCGGCGTCCCTCCCTAATGACAACACTTTTGGTGTTGCAGCATCTGGGGACTCCAGCGATCTGCCTACCGGTTCCCTGTGGGGCTGGGTCCTGGCAAGAGACCGTGTCTTGGCATCATCTGTCTGCGGTGTTTCCCCGGTATTTGGTGGTGTCCTGGAGGTCGGGTCCCTGTGTTGAGCCCAACAGGGATTTAGGAAGCAGCCAACTGTATCACTGGAGGAGGCACAACCCCATTGAATTGGCAACAATGGAAAGACACATTCGATGCCTAATTGGAAGCCATTGATGAGGACACATTCCCTTTGAAAAAGAAAAAAAGCACTTTTAATTTACAATTTAGGTTCTGAAGTAAGCAACATTTTAAAGATTTTATCTCTAGAAGTAGTGAGCACCTGTGTGTTTGGTGGGGATGATGGAGATTCTATTATGATTGATGATCACACCTCCATCATTCAAACTTTGAACAAAAGGTTCAATCCCAAAAAGAATGTGCTGTTAGAACACCATAAGTTTCTTCAACGTGCTCAAATTCCTGGTGAATCCATTGACAATTTTGTCCCCGCACTTAGAACTTTAGCTGCCACTTGCAACCACAGGGAATTTAAGAATGGAATCATCCTTGATCATTTAATTAAGAGAACATGTAATAGGAAAATCCAGGAAAAGCTGTTATCCTCTGAAGACCCTGATCTGGAAACTACCCTCACTCTTGCTCAAGGTATCGGACATTCTGAGCTTTGCATGAAGGAAATGAGTGGAACTGCACAGTCTGGGGAAATCAAACAACTGAGGGGCCGATTACGATGCAGCCCATAAAGGCTCCGACCAGTGGTCAGAGCCTTCCGGGCTGCATCGTAATCGGCCCCTCAGTTTACTTTCCAACCACTGCATTACCATGCTGGTGGTCGGAAACTAAACTGTCCGGTCATTTCGGTTGGAAGCGGCTTATAATCCTAAAGGGCAGGCCTTTCTGCCCTTTGGATTACGATGCATGGTTTCTGGCATCTGTCCGATATGAAATCCATGTTGGCAAGAATATTTGAGGGCCCCCAGCAGGGCCCCCTTGGGTGCAAGGCCTCCTATCGTTGGCTGAGGGGGCACCTATGGTGCCCCCCTGTTGTTCCCTGCACCCTGTGGCAGGCACCTTGAGGTGCCTGCCAGAGGGTGCAGGGATGAACAGCACCTCCCATTTCCTTATGGGAGCATGTATTGCGGCCGGTTTACGGCAGTAATGCACACTCCCATAGGGAAATGTAGTAATGCGACCGAACAGTGTTCAGTCACATCCTAATTAGGCGGTCGGGACTGCCGACCAGAGGTCAGACGGTCCCATGACCGAGACAGTGTTGGGCGGACGAAAGTCCGCCTGACATCGTAATTAGCACCTTAATGTGAAGCACAATCCTAAACCCTTGAAGGCGACCAGTACTGGTTCGGTGCGTAATCCAGAAACAGTATCATCTAGAACCAAGACTAAGAAGGCAGAACTCTCATGTTTCCGTTGCGGTTCGCTCTAAATCAAACATGTTATAAGTGTGGAAAAAAGGGCACTTTGCACGGTTGTGTAAGGCTATCTTAACACAGAAGATCACTGAGCAAACCATCAAAACCATTGAGGAAAACCTCAATGACTCAGATAAGTAGATCAATGTGTTACCAATGCTGTCTTCTTCGTCCATGCAGGCGGATGGTGTGGTTGAAATATCATCCATGGTGGGGGTCACATAAGAGAAAATCTCCAGCTTGTGTGATTAGTGCGAATAGCAAGAAGATAAATATCTTAGCTGATTTGGGGTCCCCGTTCGCGCTTATTAATGCCAAGGATTTTGATGTGTTGCGGGACATTTAATTGCACCAATCAAACATAAAACTTTTTGCTTATTGGACAAGAGGGTGGAGGCCCTAGCAAAATTTGAGGCTGATTTGAAATTTGGTGGAAATTTTGCGAATGGAACTGTATAGATTGTGAAGGATGGGGCACATTTTTTGGGGTGGCAGGAGCAAGGAGAGCTCAGGATTATTTTGGACCGCAACCATCCTGACACGGTTCTGTCCAGATGAGATGTGAAGGAATTTTACTGTGTACCCCTGTCTGCTACCCCATCTAATGAAAATGTGGTCGGATATTTGACGGGTGATGAGTGGATCCGGAGTTATCCTGAAGTATTTAGTGAGAACTTGAGGAAACTGAAAGGCTTCCAACATCGTATAATTCACAAGGAAGGGGCAAGAGTAGTAACTCACAAAGTGTGTAAGGTACCACTAAGCCTACACAACTAGCTAAATCGAGAATTAGAAAGACTGTGTTCAATGGGAGGGATTGAGCCCATCGAAGGGTCGGAGTGGTTGGCCTCAATAGTTTTGGCGTGCAAGGCTGACAAGTCCTGAGAATGTGTGTGGTTTGAGGGATTTCAACTCCAATATCTGGGTGGATCGCCAGCCTCTACCTAGAATTAATGAGATGCTGGTAATTTTGGATGTTGCCAATTTTTTCACTTCTCTACACATTTCTTCACTTTATCATCAGGTTGAATCAAGTAAAGATTCCAGGCATCTCACATCTTTTGTAATTCCTGATGGTGCTTACCATTACATAAGGATGCCTTTTGGATTGGCATTGGCTTCTGCTGTGTTCCAGTGTCTGATGGGAAATCTATTCAAGAACACTTTGGGGTTCATGTTTTTCCATGATAACATTCTGATATATGGTAAAACTGAATCTGAGCATGATGACAGGGTAAGGCAAGTTTTGGAGATTGTGAAGTTGAGTGGGTTGACTCTTAAGAAAGACAAGTGTAAGTTCTTTCAAGAAGGGGTGGATTATTTGGGTCATCACATTTCGGGCAACTGTGTAGAACCAAAAATTAAGATTTTGGAGGCCATCCAAAGTGCACCCGAGCCCAAAGATAAGGACCAACTCAGCTCCTTTCTTGGGTTTGTGGAGTATTATGTCAAATTCGTGAACAATTTTCCTGGCAAGACAGTGTGTTTGCATGAGCTTCTCAAGAAGAATGCTAGGTGTGTATGGAACGAAGAGTTTATGAACAATTTTGAAATCATCAAGAAGGAGATTGTGCAGGCACGTCCTCTCAAATTCTTCAACATTAATGACTTATGCATCATCTCCACTGATACAAGCAATGTTGATCTTGGCGCAGTCCTCATGCAAAAGAGATATGATGGCAGCCTAGAAACCATAGCTTTTGCATCCAGAACATTACAAGGTGCAGAAAGCAGTTACCCTCTTTAGAAAAGGAGGCTCTGGCATTGTGGTGGGGTGTACAGTATTTTAGAAATGTTTTGTGTGGGAATAACTTTGTTCTCAGAAGGGATCACAAACCATTAGTAGATCTTTTCATCACAAAAAGGGGGCTGGAGAGCTACTCCACGTATAGCAAAATGGCAGTACAGACTGCAGGAATTACATTATAGGTTGGAGTACATGGCTGGAGCGAATAAATATGTAGCCAACTGCTTGTCAAGGTAGGCTTTGCAGGAGAGTGTTTAGAACAAAGAAGTAATTGACGATCTAGAGATAGTGTGTGCTGTGTGTGGATGACACAGTCAAAGGGGCACTATCGGAGCAAGAATGGATGAAGGCAGTATTGGACAATAAACAATTGAAGGCGGTGGCGAATGTTGTGGCTGCAGGTTCACCCAATAGCAAGGGTACGCCCTCAGAATTGATTCCTTATAGTAGAGTTGGGGAGCAATTGTCCATGGGTGGGGGAATGTTGCGTAGGTGTGGTCTGTTGTCAGTCCCAGGGTGCATGCAAAGGAAGATTTTGGATTTAACCCATGAAGGGCATCTTGGAATTCGAGCCTTGAAACGTATGATTAGGGAGGTTTTCTGGTGGCCTGGTTTAGATAAAGCCATCGAACATTATGTTCGAGACTGCTGCATGTGTATCTTGAGTGATACGTTGCAAGTTACATATCCTTCTCCTGTTGACCCAATTGCTGTAAAAGACTTGCGTTGGTGCAAACTTGCATTAGGTGTGTCAGGACCTTTTGGTGTCACAGGTAGCTCACCAAAGTATGCTTTGGTCTATATGACAAAATGGCCAGAAGAGAAGTTTGTGCACAGCATGAGTTCTGCTGTGGTCATTAGTTTATTCAGAGAAGTATTCCTTAGAGAGGAGCTGGTGACTGACAATGGCACGCAATTGGTGTTTAGAGAGATTAAGGAATTTTGCAAGGAAAATGGCACCAAACATATCCTCACATCTGCTTATCACCCTCGTAGTAATGGTTTAGTGGAACAGATGAACGGGGTTATCAAGGACCAGTTGCAATTGGCCCTTGTGAATACATTGCATTGGAGGGTGGCGGTCGCAGATCTGTTGTGGGCTATTGTCGTGTAGTTCCTAAAAATATATAGGATCTGTGCGTTTAGACAACATAAACTAAGGGATTAAGGTCATGACTGACTCCAAACACCCTTAAAGGATATGTCAGCCTATAGACCAACTAGCTCACAGTGCCACCATAATCCCCCTAATCTTACCAAGTAGTGAATGGTTTCTGGCAACTATCGAACATGACAACCCTTGATCCTTCAGGGATCATGGAAACAGTGAAGTACTTTTCACTCAGTCAACTATGCTCACTTAGTCTCAGAGAGATACACAGAATAAACAATGGGAACGTTTCAATAAACATTTTTGGAACCAGCGTCATCTGATTATAAAACATGTTTGCTGTGACAATCATTAGACAGGAACAGATGTATAGGATTACAAGTACCAACAGAATAAATAAAAGGTAGAATTCTACCATGGTGCTAAAACAGTGCATATATGCAGGCATATAGATACATGACAATAATCAAGCGTACTCCTATGATGCAAGCTATACCTAAGTGTATCTAAGTGCAGCTAACATGTGTGTGGGTGTAAAGCCAAGAATCCACTAGGAAAAAGCCAACCCCATTACCTGATGGGAGAGAATGAATGGCCCTCATCTTGGTCTCGAGTTGGACACCCAGCAAAGGATGTCAGACCACTGCGTGTTGTTGCTTCTGCAGGCCGGGACCTCTGCGTCTAGTGTCAGCGTTGAAGCTTCTTCTCTGCTTATCTAGTGTTGGTATGGTTCTTTTATACCATAAAGATAGCCTCAGGGTTCCTTACACAATCAATATCTTGTGAGTATGATTATGCAAATGAGCCTAGTACAATACCTGCGATTATGCAAAGTAGGTCTTTCACCCTAGGATGAAGACCATGACTTTTACACAGAGTATGTTCATGCCGTTAAGTACGACATGTGGAGGGACTTTTCTAAGAATCCTCATGCATAATAAATGAGGCTAGTTTCAAGGAAACCGATCGCTATTTATTCAGCACATAACTGGGTAGAAGGTCTGTGCTGAAACAGTTATGCAGATCAAGGTAGGAAAAATGTAGGAGAAAGAGGTTGTGTAGCCACGAGACCTAGGTTGGGGTTCATTGGGGTACATAACACAATGAGGAATACTCCACACATCAGTACAGGCATATATCTGTTGGAAAACGAGGCAGTATCTGTGAGGCCTGCACAAATAACATGACTACATTTGTCCTTCACTGGGAACCAAACACCCAATTGTAGCGCCTGACTCTCAGAGGGTAGCGTTGCAGAGCAGTCTGAGGCTTACTCAAGGGAGGTGGTGTGGGCTAGTAATCGCCATTACAGGTGCGCAGAATTAACACTCAATAATTGATTGTCCAGTCTGTTGCTTTATAAAAGTAAGAGTACATTTATTAAACACACACAATACTCAATACTATGCACCAATTTACAAATATACATAAGCTGTTGGAATTACTTGGTGACATTGCATAACATCTCCGCCCCTCCCCAAAGGGGGGTGGGGTCTAATACCACCACTCCCATGTATGCACATCATCTTGCCCCCTAATGCAGTGGGTTGAACATAACCTGGAGCGAGGGCCCTGCGCACTGGCACCATCCCAGTGGCGACCCACCCCATTATCTCAACGAGCATTAAAAATAGGTACACCTGCCCTGGTGACACATAATCCTGACTGAGCATCTCATATTGTCCATACAATATGCACCCTTACATCTTCAGGGCTAACAGTCTGGGTTGTTCTTCACTTAAGCGCAGCAGCAAGAATACATGTTTAAGCAGCACTTTAGAATGACAGTAAACATCACCTTAGTTGATAATTATAATGCATTGCAATTAAAGCCCCTAAAAGGCATCACAGATGAAATCACAGGATTACGCATGTACAGCCAGCCACCCTAGCAGGAATGTCTGGCAACATAACCCCACTTTGTTTATGATATCACCTTACACAGGTACTTCATCTTACACATGTGACCATCAGTCCCTCTAAAAGAAATAACATTAGTAAATGCACTACGGGTGCAATTACACATTTTCACCTCCTGGGGATGCCCTTCTCCAGACATCCCCAACTCAACCCTTCATCCCTTGGCACACTTCTCAATCCTCCTCCAGGTGTATAACAAAAGTTCCAACCCAAGAGTAGTTAAAATGCTGGCTGAGCCCTTGAGGGGTTGTTCTTTTCAAGTCCCCATGAGACTTAGGGAGGGACTTCGATTTTCCTGCTGGGGGAGACTGACTTCTCCAGCAGCTCCCCCTGCACCTTGGCACTCACTTGGTGGTGACCCCGTTCTCCTGGGGCCACCACAAACAGAGAAACAGCGTTTTTTCCCTTGCAGGCCGGTTCAGACCGGCAAGGCATTATGGGCGATTCCTAGTTTTCCATGAATATTATAACAGCGGCTCTCCCACTGCGTCGGGGAGAGCCGCGATGTGGGCCTCCGGCTGCTGCATCCCTCGTTGGATGGTCCGGTCCCACCCGGACTCCCAGGTGAGTGGAACGGCTCGGGGAGCCCACCCCCAGCTGGCAATGCCCATTTTCGGGGCCCTTGGTGCAGGAGTCTCGGCTCGGGGAGCCCACCCCCGGCCGCTTCCTTCTTCAGGGAGGCCCGGTTCCACCCGGGCCTCCCGCATTGGCCCCACGTTGGAGGGCAGCCCGGGGAGCCCACCACCGGCTGCCCCCGCTGGCTCCCCGATTGGCCAGCACTCTTGCGTGCTGCCACGGGAGCCTGCCTCTCTGGTCTGGTCTGCCTGCCGAGCGGGCAGACACGCCGGATACCGCTGTTCAGGCGGGGCCGCGGGGGAGTGCAACGGCACTCCCCCCTCCTTTCTCCTCTTCGGGGCCTGGAGATGGGGTCCCGGGCCCCCTAACCAGATTCACGGGGAGCGCGCCGGCGCTCCCCGACTTGCCTTCACTGCGGGCGCCAGGGTGGGCTCCTGGCGCCCCACTGCCATTTCTTCACGGGGAGCGTGACGGTGCTCCCTGGCTTTGCTTCGGGGCCCGGGGATGGGGTCCCAGGCCCCCAAAGACCTCTTCGCGGGGGGCGCGATGGTGCTCCCCACCTCCTCCTCACACGCACGGGGCCCGGAGTTGGGATCCCGGGCCCCTCCCCCTACACACCTTCACGGGGAGCGCGACGGCGCTCCCCGGCTTCATGTTCGGCGGGGGTCAGGGTGGGCTCCTGGCACCCTGCGGGGGTAACTTCACGGGGTGCGCAACGGCGCACCCCGACTTTACTTCGGGGCCCGAAGTTGGGATCCCGGGCCCCCAAATACTTCTCCCTGGGGGCGCGACGGCTCCCCCTCCTCTTACTTCTTGTTGGGGGCAGCCCCCAGGATCTGACCCACCCCAGGGGCACATAATGGACTGGCGGCAGAGCCCCACGCGCTTCGTCGTCAGTCCTTCCAGAGGTCAAAGGTCGCCTACCTTCTGAGGGGCGTATCTCGGCCCCCAGGGGTCCGATCTTCGCGATTCTGCCTCTTCTTGCTCCTGGTGGCGTTCCCCAGCCACTGGGGGTACTCTCCTTTGCCCTCTTTGTCTCCAAGAGGGTGGATTCAGCAGGGAGCTGTCTTCACTGGCTCCCTGCACCAGCCTTTCGCCTGGCTCTCCTCCTGGGCCTCTCTTCTCCCTGCGCAGAGGCCCCTGCTTCTGCGCACTGGTCCTTGTCTCCTTTCCTGGCGCTGTTCAGGAACCTGGGACAGTCAGGGGGTTGCTCCTTCCAACTGCCCATTGTGCCAGGCTCCAGCACCTTCTGCCTCAGCAGACCACACCCCAGCGAGAGCTTCTCTTCCTGTGCAAACACTTTTTAAGAGAATGGGGAGGGGGCTGGCAGGAAGTCTCTGTTTGTCCTATCAAACTGCGACACATCACTTCACTGCCCCTGCTCCCTCATTCCTGCCCAGGCCTCTGGGTTGGTTCAAGATGGCGTCGTCCAGGGTCTCCTGCCACATGGTCTCTGAAAGCCCCTTCCCCCCAGAGCTGCCTTCCCCTTCGTGCAGCTTGGTGCCTGGCACCCAGTGACAGCTGCTGATGGATTAGCCTGCAGCTCCACCCAGCTTCTCTCCTCGGAGGGAACGTTATCACTCCAGGCTGCTGGGGTCTGCCCCCAGCCAGGCCCTGGTTATGAGCTGACTCAGAGAACTATAACATTTAGGGATGACCCAAAAGCAGTACAAATATGACTCTGGACTCTGCAGAATACTTCTTCTCACACCCGTTACAGTGGACTTTAGTGTGTGTCTGGAATTTATAGGCCTTAGGAAAGTGACACTAGCCCATGGGCTCCACTTCCCCTTAGGGGAATAATGAAGTGAAAAACACAGTAAAACATACTGACTTTCCCTGGCATGTTCCTTCCCAGTGTTTAAAGCCTATTCCATGTCACCACCCAATTCTGCATAAGTCCTGCCACACCATTCACTTTGTATCTGCTCCTGGGCTGCGCACGCCAGGAATCTCCCCTGCGCAGCCCCTACATGCGTGCACACGCCTGTACACAGGTGTCTGCACGTAACCAGCCCCGTGCCCCTTACTCCAGCTGCTGCACAGCGGCCTTGTCAAGCTAGGGGGATGCCAGTAAAATCCACATGCAGTCTCTTTCACCATGAATTCACTGGGGGTGAGTCCCAACTTATGAGGCTCTCCCCCAGTAAAAGCTCAACAAATGGGTGCTCAAGAAGCGAAAAATCAGGGCGGCCCAGAGTGTCAGAACCACCTTCTAACAATATCCATTTACACTAATCAGGGGGAGGATTGCAGAATCCAAGTTGAACAAGGATTGGATGTCCAGGTGTTGACCTGGGGAAAATGAGAAAAGTGGTTGATGTAAGAGCTGCGGTACAGAAGAAGAATTGCACTGTGGCTGATAGTTACAGAGTTTCTCCTGTTTGTGTCGGTGAATGGGTGAGAATCAAGAGGCCAGGTTTTGTTCGCAAATGGTCATTGCGGTTTTCTGCACCTATTCGAGTTAAGGAGGTGAAAGATCATGTGGTGGTGTTGGAAAATGGTAAAACATGGAATAAGTGTGCGATCTCTTTGGAGCCTGATTCCAACGCGGGTTGTGTGAATGACAAGATGGGTGTGCATCCTGATTGTATTTGTGTTCCCAATAGAAGAGCTTCATCCAAGGTGAGAACTGCTCCTGCCAAATTTCAGGATTATATTATGCAGTAGCTTCTTCATTTCTTGTATCATTCAAATGATATTGTTACTTTTATCCTGCCAACCTATTTTGTTCTATATATCTCAATTTTGTGTTTCTTGTGTTACTTATATATTATGGCTACTTTTGTTCTGCCAACGTATCTTGTTGAGTTTTGCAATTTTTTGTTATATTTACCTGTTGTCATTTTTGAAGGAAGGTGGGTGTGTTGGGATCTAGAATGCTGTCTCGTGGGGTTCCCTGAGTGGAACTTTGGTAGGGATCGGAGCAGCAGTTGCTGCTGGCGGTCGTGAAACGACGGACGGAATAAACAAGAGGCACAGTACCTTTGTGTGACTTGCTTCTTTTCAGATAGGTTTTTTTTCAGATCATTTGGCGGCCATTGTTTTATGTTGTGGGGAAGAGGTGTGGCGCCACGGCCAGGGCGACTGACGCTGGAATCTGGGGCTCACGGTTCGATCCCCGGCACTGGCGGCAGGTCTGCCCAGCACCATGTGACTCTGGGCAATAGCTTGCTTAATCTTCCCGACGGCCCCCAGCGCCGGGATGCCTTCGGGTAGCTGTTCGCGCTTTACAAATACTGGATTTAAATTTTTTTGCATTATTTTAAATGTAATGTTAATGTATATTTGTTATTTTCTAAAATATGTGGTGTTACTTATGTTTTGATGGTTAAATGATCTGTATGTATTTGTTTGGGATTGTAATGTTTTGTACAGGAGGGTGTTACAGGTTTGTGTTTACAAACGATTTCAATAGGAAGCTGAAGTTTACAATTTTTTTTTAAAAGAAATATGTTTTGGTTTATTATATACCAATTGTTAATAAATTATTGTTCCTATTTTTGGGTTTCCTGGAGTGATCCTTTTATTTTAAAACTTTTTTTCTGGTACTTTTATGGAACCTACAGACTTTGGATTGCTTCGAGGAATTTAGATTGGATTGTTAATATTTTTGCATTTTAGTTTTTATCATTTTTGTATTCATTTTATAAATTTGTGGGTGGATTACTATTTTTTACTTATGTGGCGAGAGAACTGCAGCTACAAATCAGTACGTTTTATATTGATGTTGTGTGTGGGAAATATGATATTCATTTGTTTGTCTTATGTTTATGGTATTATTTAAATCATGTGTTGTATTTATTTGATGTCATTGAGTTTGCTTTTAAGTTGGTTTGTATTGTATACATGTTTAATTATTAATATTTATATTGGTATTTTATCAGTGAATAATAATGTGCTATTTTCTATGTTTTCACTGATAATAAAATATTTATAATATTATTACAAAAAATATATTTGTTTTATTGTTTTGGAGTATGTTGTGGTTTCTGAGGCTCATGGTAGGTTATTATGTATTTTAGAGGATAGATTTGGCTATTACTTCTAAGTAATCTAGTCCTTTGTTATTTATGAATATTTTTACTTTACTTTCCAGCATCTCATACATTTTTTTAGTTTGTTTGTGAACTTTAGGGCCAATTTTGGTAATTGATTTGTCTATTCTCAGTTCTTGGCTCTTTTCTTTTTTGTAATGCTTTGATAAATTTGTATAATGAGGTCGAGTTCTGCCTAGTGTGGCTTGTAAGGCATTATGCCATTCCTCCACTGCATGTTTGCTATGGCTTCCTGTGCCAGGGTACTGTCCTAGACATTCCACTATGGTATTTGGAATTTGCTTGGATTCTGTGTCCTGACTGATGCAGTCTGCCGACCCACGTATCTTGAAATTAGTCCATTAGTAGACTAAGTTTGTCTTCATTTTATTAATAGTAAGGGTTAGTATGTTATGGTGGTTGACTACCTCTGTGACAGGGACGTAGGCTAGTGCTATAATTTTTTGGCTTCGAAGGCGAAGTTAGTGGAGTAATCTAGACTTTGGCCCTGATTTCGACTCCGATGGACCTACCGCCGTATTGCTGCTGCGGCGGTCGGGAGAATGCCACTAAGCTTGCAACATCCCGAACTCCATATTATGACACTACCGCCAGGCTGGCAGTGTGTCGTTGGTGGTAGAATGGCAGCAGCATGCTTTGGCTCATAAAGAGAGCCTGAAGCACATGCTGCCGCAGTGCAGTGCCATTTGGATGTCAGGTGCACTGTGTACCATGCATCATGTCATGCATGGCACGACATATACGCACAACAGAGCAAACAGAGGGGGCACAACATGTGCCCCATGAACAGTCAACACTTGTCAAAATCACCTTGGGGTCCTGTTTGGGGCCTCTTCCCTGCTTTTCTGCCCATCTTTTCAAGGTCAGAGGAAAGGCATGTAGTAATCACCATGGTGGTGACGGCAACGGCACTGGCTCCATATCCCACTGCTTTCCCATCCGACTGCGCCACGGGATCCAAGATCCTGGTGGTTGCAGTGGTCTTGTGCCAGTCTGACCATCCTTCTCGTAATTGGGCTGTCAGACCACTGAGGAGGTGTTTTGACATTCACCATGTATGGTGGATATCTGAGTGAACATTTTGAGACACAATTTAAAGGTCCGATCCATCATACAGGTTTGGCATTGGGTAAGTTTCATGAAGTTGTTTGCACTGGAGAAGATTATGATTTCTTTTTCATTATTTGTACTGTCATGTGGTATTGTTAAATGCTCTGGTATGTCTATGTCCTGGCGTCTTCTAGGAGCAGATGGGGTATTGCTGTTAGCTTTTTTAGCGCATGTAATTAGATGTTTGAAGGTGGGGATGGATGGTACTTGGCCTGTTATATGTTCAAGTACTTTAGGAAGTATGTCTTTAAGGATTTTGGTTGTGGGTTCCTGAGAACTGAGGCCTGCTTTTCTTATGTCTTGTAAAATTTCACTAACTTGTATCTGTGTAACATTTGGGGGGGTGGTTATGCTCTTTTACATTAATTACAACATTTTCTTTTGTTGTTGCCATTCCATACCAGGCATCCAAGTTATAGTTTCTGTTGATGCACTTTCTTGGCTGTAAGTGTAGCCCATATGACTTAATAACTGTTTTCCTTTTTGTGAAGTGATACCAATTTGTGCCTTCTGTTATTATATCTGTAAGTAGTTTAATAATATAAATATATGTTATAGTTACATTATGTATGTTATTTATTTGTACATTTAAAAATGCAATTACTTTTATTGTATTTATCTACTTGTATGTTTTGTTGAGACGTTTTGCACAGTTTTGCAGCTGTTCCTTTTAGGTTGTTTAAACGTAGAGCAGGTGTTTGTTTTCTTTTGAAAGAGGAAAAAACTTTAGATTATTTTAATTTGGTATTATTTCTTGTTTGTTGAGGTTTAGGGAGTTAGGTTTGTTTTTGGTCGCTGGTTGTGTGAGTTTCTAATTTATTAATTATGTGTACTTACTTTATGTTATATTTTTGATGCATTGTTATGAATGAGATTTTCTAGCAGTTTGTTGGTCTGGTAGTTGCAGTTTTATTTTCAGGTAGAGTGTGTAAAACTGACATAAGCTAAAGAGTGTGTTACTGTATACTTGTTAATTAATCATTTTTTAGTTTAGGACTATTTAAAATTTAGCTTAAATATAAGTATTACTTGAATATGTAGTTTTGGAGCTGTATATTTTGATGTATAACCTTTAGTAGCGAGAATTCTGCAGAGTTTCCTCCTCTTGCAGTGATTGTAATTTTTGGAGAAATGGTTTGCTTTAATTAATGTGCTTTTTATATTGTTTGTCGAATTAGTTGAGAAATTGTATTGGTTAAAGTTGTTTATAGTGTGATTTTATTGGTTGGCTTTGTATAATTTGAACTTTTTTAATCAGTCAGTTCTTTGTTTGGTAAACACTAATTTATGTTTTCTTTTAGTAGTATTATATATAAATGTATTTATTTAACTTTGAATTTATTTGTTTTGATATAATTGATATAATGTTTTGTATTTTTATTTCTATTTAAATGTTTATTATAAATAATAATGTTTTAGATCCATTTATTGTATATTTTATAGTTGTAATACTTTTATGGGTGAACGTTTAAATTTTGGGTGATGTGATATATTTCAAAATAATTCTAGATGTTTATTATAAGACTCATGGTTTCTGTGAAAATCACTTTTTGGTGTTTTTTTATTGCATTTAATAGTGATGTTGATAATTTTGTAGCTGATAATGTGGTAATGAGTATTTTTGCCATGCTATATGTTCATTTATAGGTAAAAATATTTATGTTTCTGATATTTTTGTTATCAATATATGTTAAAAATTATATTTTTGTTAGCAATATGTGTGTGCTCGATGTTAGTGATATTTATAGTTATGTATATGAAGTAGATATTTCTGTTCTGAACATTAAATTTCCGATATTTGTCTTTCTCGATATTTGTTGTATCGATATTGTGTCATTGATCCATTCCAGGGACAGTCAGAGTGCTTCCAGGATCTCCACTAATAGGTCATTGATATTGACAGGTCCCCATGTGAGGGTTAGCCGCATATCCCATGCTTTGGTTCTAGGGGGTGGTGGATATGGCAGTAGAAATGGATACTGTAGGATATGTTTGTAGAAGATTTTTAAAAAACCTCCTTTGATTTTTTGCCACCACATTTAATTGTTCTATTATGCTTGCATACAAATGATTTTCTAAGATCTTCGACCACGACTATCTAACACTGTAACTCTTCCACACACCTACCACAAGTCACTACTGACCCTACAGCTAACTCTGACTGAAATGAGACTCTGGGCTGTAAAGGAATCCTTGGAACCGTAGATGGCAAAAAGCAGAAATCACTCTAAGGTAACATCACTTGATACTTTTTGCAGAGCTGATAAAAGTTGACATACACATGGGTGGCTGCTGAAGGTCTCCAAGAAGAAACAAACAGAGGTTGAACATTAGTAGTGATATGGACAAAGCCCTGGTGGCTCTTCACGTCACAGCAGAAGAAGAAGGCCCCCCAAACTGTATGGGGGTCATTGTGACACAGCAGAAGAAGTTGGTGTCCTGGCAGCCAAGCTGCCCCTTCTTCACACAGCAGAAGATGGAGGGCCATTGGAGCCGTAGAGGTCTCTGGGGTCACCAAAGAAGATGGAGGTTCCCTTGGAGCCCTATAGGTCTCAGCATGTCACAGCAGAAGATGGAGGTCCCTTGGAGCTCTAGAGGTCTCAGCATGTCACAGCAGAAGATGGAGGGCCCTTGGAGCCCTAGAGGTCTCAGCATGTCACAAAAGAAGGTGGAGGTCCCTTGGAGTCCTAGAGGTCTCAGCACGTCACAGCAGAAGATGGAGGGCCCTTGGAGCCCTAGAGGTCTAAGCATGTCACAGCAGAAGATGGAGGTCCCTTGGAGCCCTAGAGGTCTCAGCATGTCACAGCAGAAGATGGAGAGCACTTGGAGCCCTAGAGGTCTAAGCCGGTCGCAAAAGAAGAGGGACCATCGGAGCGCTAAGGGCTATGCCTGGGACAGATTTTAATTATGCCTCAGTAATTGGAATAATTTTAGTAATTACACATTACTCTTGTGATGCAAAATTACAGAAATTGTGCAATTTAAAGTGTGGATAGATGGTAGTTGGCCTGTCATATTTTAAGGGACTTTTGGGTAGTATGTCTTTAAAGATTTTGGTTGTGGTTCCTGAGAACTAGTGATTGCCTCTCTTGTGTCTTGTAAAATCTTGCTAACTTCTCTCTGTAACATTTGGGGGATGGTTATGCTCTTTTACATTAATTGCAACATTTTCTTTTCTCGTTGCCCTTCCATAACATGCATTAGAATAATATTTAGTATTTGGTACAAAAATTGTACAACAGGAGCACAGGAACAATGAACTAAGAGAGGACAAGCGGCTTCTGGCTACTGCTGTCTGTCATGTAGCAGTTAATGCTAGTTTCTTAGCGCAAGATGCATTCTTGGGCACATTGGATGTGAGGGCGCATAATGATAAATTAGTGCTAAATGCTGGTTTACTCTTCTCAAGCAATGACACGTAATTATGAGTAATTTTGTTGTAATTATCAGTAGTTGTGCTAGAGTGAATAACATCAGTTACGCCCAACCCTACTGAGTGGTTCATCAGTTAAATACATTTTTTCCTGATTATCATCCATAAAACTCCCAAAAAGGTACACGATATAGTATAAGATCATCCTGATAAAAACATATCATTAAGTGTCATGTGTAAATACTGTATAACTGAAATACATCCATTAATCAGTCTTCATTTTCAGTAGAAATGTCAGCAATTAAAATGAGAAGAACAAGAGTCAAGTCAGTTTCTTCAGGTGGGGTCTTATATACTCTGACACTTTGTCACGCATAACAAGCCTTGTGGCCGAAATGAGAGAATAACAATGTCCCATGGCCAGTGGATTCACTTGTTAATAAGTGACTCAGTATCCTATATGATGGTCCCATTCTTTGGTACCCGCTAACAATACAAATAGTGTCCTGATGGCTGGAATCAAAATCTTGCCACCTAAGGCCTTATCAGAGATACAGCGCATTTTCCAGGGGGCAATTTTAAAAGGTGTGCCCAGCACAAACAAGGAACATGCACTGTATTAGGATGAATGAGCTGCCACCAGGGCAGCCGCAAACTCTTGGTGCCCTGAAGACAGAGCATTCATGTGCAAAACGGAGCGACTGCTTGGAAACCACTCTGTATTTCATATTGCAGGCGGGAACTCGTCTGCACTTTGAAGAGGGATTAGAGATCCTCTTGCAGGTGGGTGCAGTGAGTGGCTGCACCCACCTGCAGAGGATGTCTGGGGGGTCCAGGGGGCTACAATCATGGGACGCACTGACAGCTTCTATGCTTTTCCGCCCACGTCGATGATACATTGCGTGTACAGATGCAAAGGGATTCCCTCCCTTGCACTGAGGCCATGACCTCTGATGATAGCGCTATCAGTATTACAGTAGGGGACGCACTAGAATCTGTGACACCTTCTGTAATACCAAAGTGCCCTTGATGTTGAACACAAGTGAGGGTAAGGCCCCCATGACCCTGTATCTTTGTTAGTTGGACCTCTGTTAATAGAAAATGCCTTCTGACCACTTAATGGCCTTACATTGTTACCACAATTAGCCACTGTGAGAAAGTGGTTTATTAGTTGGGGTGGATGGTAGTCCACCACAAGTACTTAAGTCACTTATGGGCAGATTTACAAGAAACTGATGAATCTCTGCATTAGAGCAGAGATGCATCAGTTTCCCTGCGCCTGCGTGCGAAGTTCTTGCGCCACCATGGATGCGTTGTATTTATAATATGGCACACCATGGCGCAAGGATTGATAGATGCGTCAGAAATTCTGATGCATCTGTTGGCACAGAAGTCACACATTGCTGGATTTGTGTTGCAAGCGCGACGCAACTCCAGCAGTGCATGGAGACGCAGATACTTATTGTGCTGCATCAGTCCTTACGCCTGCTCCAAGCAGGCGTAAGGTTTTGATGCAGTGGTGTCCTGGAAGTGGCGCAGTGAAATCTTGTAGGTTTCACAGTGTCACTTCTATGAGGGTTTCCCATGTGGGAACACCACGCTGTATACATTATACCTGACGCAGGTATAATGTGACGCAGGGCTTTAAAATGTGATGCATCTCCCTAGATTTATCACGTTGTAAATAGGCTGCAATGTTGCACATTGTTTAAGTCGTCGCTGCATCACAAAAAATGATGCAACGGCGGCGCAAAAGTGACGCAAGGGGCTTGTAAATATGCGCCTTAGTTTTTAGGCCCAGTAAAATGCTTCAGTTAATTAAACTAGGGGTGGGCATAACTCACATAATTCTGTGCAGCATAATCCAATTTACTACCGGCATTTAGCACTATTTTCTTTGCATTAAATGCACTCTTGGGTCCAAAATGGACATGAGGGTACATGTTGCACTGAAAAACAAAGCATAATGAAGCAGAACACGAACAGGAAGCGTAACTTATGCAACCTAAATGTGCTCTCGCTATAGGTTTTTTCCTCCAAAATTACTCGTCATTATGCCAACAGAAGTAATAGCATAATTATCGGTAATTCCACTTCAAAGAGTAATGTGGAATTACTGAAATTACTTTAATTACTCCAGCGCTAAAGTCCACTGGTAGTCAATGGTCGCAGTAGGCCAGGACCTAGGTGTGATTTGAGGCCGACTACAATGGAGCACGGGTTGGATATACCAACCAGGTTTGGCCCACTTAGAGGTTTAACCTTAGACAGTTGTCTTTTTTTTACTAGTCAAAATTCTTCAGCGGAGCAAGACAGCTGGCTGTATCTGAGAAAGTCCTTACAAAGTTAGATAGGTGTTGGACGAAGACCCAGTGAAGCAATTGATGTTAGCAGGAAAAGCTCAGAAAGTAAGAAATCAGTAGAAGTCCTCTCTTGTTTCTTTTTGTTTCCCTGTAGGCAAGCATTAAGCCAGCTGTCTGACCCTTGGAGTCCATGTCTTTGTCCTAGGTACAAAAGGGAACAGGTACAGTCCTTCATGGCTCCTCTTAGGTCACAGACAGAACCTCCAGTCCTCTGCTGGCCTTCCTCAGGTCCAGCAGTGTTCTGAAAAATGTGTGTTGGGGTGCCACATGTATGCCTGGCACTAGCCTGTCAGGGATGCCTCTTGGTCTCTCCCTAACTAAAGTCCCCAGGGGTAACCCTACCCACCTTTGCAGCACTTCCTGTGTGCCCTATAGCAAACAATCCCATAAATCCCCTCACACTCTAAATCAAAGATGAGGAAACCCTTATTCCATTGTCCAGAGGATGTGTGCCCACCCAGAGTTGTGGTCAGGGTGGCCACTCCAAACCGGCTATGAGGGCTTCTTACCCTCATTTAGTGTTGCACCTGTCTGAGTGGGAGGACAAAGGAAGGGGCCTATGAACATCTGACATCTGCTTGTGACTAGGCCTGGGCAAAATTTAAATACTGTTGATGTTTTTTTTTTTTTTACAGAGTTTTATATAGCGCGACTTGACCAGGTATCGGGGATCAGAGCGCTTTAAATAGCACCAGTTGCGTTACATGAGGACGCATTCATTTTTGTTAGGCACGGGGAGATTAAGTGATTTGCCGAGAATCACAGGATGTTCAGCGTAATTGCCAAGACTCGAACCTGGTTTCCCAGATTCGAGGTCGACTGCCCTAGCCGTTAGGTCAACTCCTCTCCCCTTTTGCGTAATTTTGAGAATTTGTCATTATGCATCCTGCGTGAAATTCTCGAAATGATGCCACTTTACATAATTATTTGCCACTCGCAGAAAAAAGTATCATGAATGGCACAATTTGTGATAACAATTTAGCACAAATGCATGGGAAAAAGAAAAGGGGAGTGATTGTTGTTTGTGGTGCTGTTTAAATGCATCCTTGTGCCAATTGGACACATGTAATTTTGGACACTATGCCGTAATTGTGCATAATTACATGAAAGCAAATTACACAAATTTCACACACTCCTTCTTGTGACAGAAGAGATGCATTTGAAGTAATTTAAGCTCCTGGGAACAGCTAAGCCTGGGGGGTAAACTCTGCTCCGCTCACGGAGTTTGCGGAATTCGGGCACTCTGCGCTCTGCAGAGGAATGCGGAATTCCTGAATTCCGCAACTCAGGCGCGAAGCAGAGGATTTTTTTTCGGTTTACGCACTCAAATTTTCTTTTGGCTCTCAATTACGGTTGCCAAGTGTCTCGGGCTGCTTGCGTGGGTGAGTCTTCTCACACCGCTAGCGAGCTCACACAAGACTTTGCACTCACTTGCAAGGCTTCTGGCCTGACGGCACCAATCTAGCATCCTTAGTGCTGATCGCGATCGCAAATGGAGCAGTCGAGCAGCTTTTCTACTTGAGAATGATGCTGAGAGGCATTTGGAGTGGGTTTTCTTCTCAAACTGGCAATTGGAGTTGGTTTTTTGTGCAAGAAGCCATTTTTTTAAACTTTATTTTTTAAACCAGAAGGAGGTGTCCCAGAGACTCCAACTTCCTGTTCATGTCCAGGAGGCTCCTCCCAGTAATTGTACCTCTCTTGGTCACTTTTCATTAGAATTTAGAGCTGGAAGGATCACTCTCCTTGTCTGCTGCATATATACCATTGGATTTTAGGACTTTGTTTTTGAGATATCACAAGTAAGTTGAAAAACTGGTGTATGAGGGTGTAGTTTGTTTGACTGGGGGCATGCGCCTGGATTTATTTGCACTTTTATTCAATTTTTAACATTTATTGTGGTGGATGGCCTACAGTTTTAGTAGGGGTCTAGTTATTTTTTTTTGCATTTGATTTTTCTTCTTTTGTGAATCAAAAAAGTTGCACAGTTTACTACTTTTTCTCCCCATTTGTTTATAAAGTTGCTATATTGATTAAATTTACTTTGTGGCCTCGTCTGCCAATGGGCCTTCCAGCCATTAGGCCCTGTCCTATTCATAGGTGCCTGAAACAACTGTTTCTGTTGAATTGAAACATCATTTAGGCCATGGATGGCATTGGATTAAAATACAACATTGTTTTTTGTAGTATTTCATGTTTTTTTGCACGTCTTCTCTGTTTGTGACCATGCCTCCCTGTTGGTTGCTGTCTTACCATGTGGCTTGCGGACATTTTGTGTAGCCAGCTAGTGTGCTTTCCCCATAGGCCTGCATGTCTTCTTCATTGGTGGCCATGCTGTCTTGCTGGTTGTTGTTGTAGTCTGACCATGTGGCTGGCAGCCATTTTGTGTAGCCAACCAGTGTGTTTTCCCCATAGGTCTGCATGTCTTCTTCATTTGTGGCCATGCTGTCTTGCTGGTTGTTGTTGTGACCATGTAGCTGGTGGCCATTTTGTGTAGCCAGCTAGTGTGCTTTTGCCATAGGCCTGCATGTCTTCTCTGTTTGTGACCATGCCTCCTTGCTGGTTGTTGTTGTTTTGACCATGTGGCTGGCGAACATTTTGTGTAGCCAGCCAGTGTGCTTTTGCCATAGGCCTGCATGTCTTCTCTTTTTTCCAATGTCTCCTTGATTGATGTTTGATCATGTGGCTGATGGCCATTTTGCATAGGCATCTACTGTGCTTTTGCCATAGGCTTGCATGCATTGTTCTTCTATCAATATGTTGCGGCCATGCCTCCTTGCTTGCTGGTTCACCATGTGGCTGGTGGCCACTTTGCTTAGGATCCAGTGTGCTTTTGCCATAGGTCTGAATGTGTTGTTCTTCTATCATTATTTGCATCCATACCTCCTTGTTTGCTGGTTCACCATGTGGCAATGGCAGGCAGCCATTTTGTGTATCCAGCCATTGTGGCCCTTTGCCATATGCTTGCATGGATGGTTGAGCAATGAGATAGCAGTTTAACAAAGTAAAATGATATGCTTGTATTTGTTTTATTAATTTTTTTTAGTTTAAAAAAAAAAACTTTTTTAATAACATCTGGCATCAATGAATCAACCCCATGTCTGCTATAGGTGCACAACAGCATTCATTGTCTAAGGATTATTCTATTGTCCTTTGTCAGTTTCACTGCCCTGGGTGCCACATCCCAAGTGATGCACATAAAGCAAACAGTTATATCCGTATGTTTTGTTATTGTTGTTGCTCTTTCTTATCCTACCAGAGTGTACACCATGAAAGTTTATGTTGGTGTAGGATTCCGTGTTACATATGGACACACTGTATTGTTAATTATTTATAATAACTTAAGTAACCACACTAAATGACATTGTTTGTTGGTACTACTACTTCAACTGCAACAATGCCACGTTTTACTGATGTTTTTCTTGCTTGTTTGCTTTTAGGTGCACAAGAGAAGAGACATCACCCACAGTACTGCCAGACAGAAGGCCTGTGCACGACGTGATGCGTGACTGACTACGCAACACGGTCATCTCTTCAGTTTGTTGGGAAGCTAAGTGCCACTGCCAACTGACAGCTTCAAGATAGCCTCAAAGAAAGGTGCTACCAAGAAAGTGGCTAGTGGGGAGCAGAAGAAGCAGATTTCTACCACTGATCGCAACCTTTTTCAGGAAAGTTGTGCCTGCTGCACCGCCCTCCGTCGAACAAGCTCAGAGCTGCACTCCTACATCAATAGCATCAACTCCCCAACCTAAGCACAGGACCATGTCTGTCAGTGATATACGAGCAACAATATCTCAACTGGTATTATTTACAAGACTGGTAAATAAGCATGCACAAAACATTGTAAGAAGGAAGGTAGGGATACTCATTGTTTGGTTAAATGTGCCAAAGGCATAATGAATTGAATGAATACAAGAGATAGCATAAACTTGAAACAATACGGACAAATTGGGAACAGTTGTAACAGCACTGTAAGCAATAAATATGTAAGTAACACGACGAACACAAGTGCTCGTGACACTCTAGGTGGACGGCGCAGGTGACAAGTGAAAACAGTGATAGGCGGCGCAAAGTGAGAATGTGACAATTGATACAAAGTACTTATGGTTCACAGGTAAGTATTTACATAAATTTGTACAGAATTAGGCATTTTAGTGAACCAGAGTATAAGGGATCTCAATGGTATTTTGATCCATGAAGATTAGGATCATCATCAGGACCAGGTTACCGAATGAAGTGTGCTGAGCGCGGTGGGACGAAGCAGTGAAGAAAAAGGTAGGAGGCGGTGGGTCAGCAAGGCTTGAACATACTGGAAAGGCTGCCAAAGGTGTGAGGCAATATATGCGAGGAAACTGGTAAGACGGGGGCGAGGAGAAGTGTCCAAGGTAGGGTAAATCCAATTTAAGGGTGGAGCCCCGTAGGGTATGGTTGTGAGGATTAACACTTTGAGATGGCCTCCGAGTCCATGGCTAGTCCGGGTGAGGCAGGAGCAGAACAGCTCCCTGAGGATCGGGGCTCCGACCCAGGATTTTCCCATGAGGATTGCGCCTGTGCCCAGGCCCCCTCCCTGCTTCTCCAACCTTCCGCTGCCGCTTCACCAGGACGAGCCACGGAATCCATCAGCCACCAATAACACCATCAACCAGAACACCGGCAACAACAGCAAAAGAAGGACCCGACCCAACCTCTGCATTGAATTGATTTCAATTGGCTCAAATCCAGTGCAGAGGCGATGGCAAAACAATTTGAGCAAGTGGCAGCACCAATGACCATCCACAGGATGTTCCAGGAGTATCTGGATGATCCAAAAGAGGTCTATGTGGACAAAATCCATTGATGTATTGGTATGTGATGATGCGCCAATGGCCAGAGGTCAGCAGGCTGGCAATAAATTATCTGGCTTGTCCTGACACCAGTGTGTCTGCTAAACGTGTGTTCAGCGCAGCTGGTGCAGTCATCACAGTGAGAAGGACCAGTATCTCACCTTGAAATGTGGAGAGATTGACTATGATCAAAATTAATCAAAATTAATACAACTACACCATTCCTAAAAGAGGGGCACAGGAGGAGGAGGAGGGTGATTGGTGCGAAATTGAATCAAATGTGCTAGCTGACCAACTTCTGGGTGAACCACCGGAGTTTGAGGACAAACTATACTTCCTGTACTAAGTATGCCAGTGCCCCCATAGAACTTTAAATTTTTTCTCATTGAACTTAGTTTATTTATATATATTATAATTTTTGTGTCAGACAGATTTATGCGGCTCCTCCTTTTTATTTGTCACATATATATTGCTGGATTGCAGTTCGACCAGTGTGCATTGAAGAAGCCTCCACAATTCCTTCTTGACATAGGGGACAATACCTACCACACTAGCATGCCTATTACCTAATGTCTATTCCTTTTTTAATCACTTAGCACTAGACATTCTGCCCTATAAAAATGTTTATTACCTACAATACTGCCTGCCAATACCAAATTCCATTATGTTGCCTGCATCAAAGATGATTGAGTACCTATTTGAACTACCCGTGCTTGGATTGGATGAGGTAACTTCAACTACTGCAATGGTTAGTGACTGATTGTTTGAGTGATGATTTAAGTTGATTGATGATTTATGTGGTGGCAGACACTGAGAGAGGGTGTGTGTTGAACTTAAATATGGGAAATTTCTTGAGATGATTATTGATTTGCATTGTTTGGGGCTTGAGTGATGGGCGCTTATTTTACGGTAGGTGAGGATCAGCCCTTTCACACTTAGCCAGATTTAATTAATTGCAGGGTTGCTCATTTTTTCTAGTTCTTCAGAGGCCAGAACAGTAACTTTAGTTAACAAACTAAAACCAATGCAAAATACTGCAATTCTGTTTCATTCTCTACTTTTTTTCAACGGCAGTGCACTGCACTCCACATCTATCTTGCTCGGGTCATCGTGATTTCTGATGATGATGATGAATGGTCTGGGTTTTCTACTTCCATTTAGTTGCCTACGATGGATAATCAATCAATCATTCAGATCATTCCTCACCTTGGTGGAACTGGAAGTGGGACCTCGCTTGTGAAGTTGTGATGCCTCCACTGTTATTGCTGCATGTATATTCAGGTAAGACAACTGATATGGATGTAATTTAACTTAGTAAGAAATAAATTAATTGTTACTTTTTTCTATCAAGACAGTTCAGAACTTGGACACAATATAGGTCATCATGGCAGCATTGCCCATAATAGTCAAGATAGTTAGAGAAGTATAAGCCTAGACTCTTTAACTCAGTGCTACTCTCTCTGTTAAGTTACAAGCACTTAAACAGGCTGTGTAAAACTACTTGAAGGCAGCATGCAAAGTAAAAGTAAAAGAAACTACTTTAAGCAGAAATTTAGATTAGAAAAAACAGTTTCCCCCTTTATTTATTTACAAAGCAACCCACCCTCTGCACCCAAAGAACATGCCCACCCCTCTCCCAAACACAACTCCCTTCCCACCCTCTCAACCCAGCCCCACAATCAGCAAATCCCTCCTACCAAAACAAAAAATTAAAAAAGGGCAAAATAGGTCATTATGGACGTCGGACTGGAGCTGGTCCATGCTCTGCTCCATTGAGTTGAGCCGGCCCTCAATGGTGTCCAGCCGCTGCAGGATGCGGCACAGCAATGGCCTGTTGCGGTTGTGGTGGGGGTGGCAGCAGTTGGCTGGTGGTGGTGCCGGCAATGGGATGGCTGGGAGGCTGGATGCTGAGGGGGACCAGCTGCACTGTGGCCCGGCTGTTGTGCATTTATTTCCTTCTCCTCCTGTCCCAGGACCACCAGCCACTGGTATTCCTGCTGGATAGGCTCCAGCCTCTGCTGCCGCAAAAGAGCCGCTCTATCCCGCCTGTCGGGTGGTCAAGCTGGACCAGCAGGAGCAGCTATATTGAGAAAAAGAAAAAAGACAAATTGTAAATAATGTTCGGTACAAACTATTGTTTTAAATAACTGGGTGGCAAAGTAGCAGTACATTGCAGGTCCCCTAGTGCCATTGGACTTTATTTGAGGTGATTATGATTAGGAGAGTCACAAAGCCAATTTTATGTTTTACCCACACATGTTGCCAAACATAAAAAAGTACTGTCTGTGTGGTAGAAAAGTAACAGACAGAGAATAACATCACAGGATTTAAAAAACACTAATTTAATAGGACAATGCCTCTTCATCTAATTTTTGAAGTAACTCTATTACTCTGGCTGAAAACAACCCCAGGCTGTTCTTATACCCCTGGGGGAGTTGCCGAAATTGCAGCTGGGACCCTAGCGCTGAGAATGCTCTTAAATACCTGCTTTCAGGTGCTATATTTTGGCAGAAAAATCCATTTGAGATATCAAGTGTTGTTTTGGATTTTTCCCGCACAATGTTATTCATTAATGCGGCACTGTGTGCATTCTGGACTGCAAATGTCTTAGTGCAAGTGTTTAAATATCTGTAATCTAAAACTAGACGATATGTATTGTCGGGTTTAATGACTGGAAACAAAGGATTATTAATTTGAGAGGTGCATGTTTCAATCACCCCTTGATATTCAAGTTGATCTTAGATCTCTCTGACCTGTTTTTTAGCTTCTTGCTTTATTGGATACTGCCTCTGTGCAGTTGGAGTATTTTTTAAAGGAATTATGTGGTGGGTTGAATCCTCATCCCATCCAACATGGTTTTTGTTTAATGCTGGAGCTTGGGCCACCGCCCACTCCTGCGCATATGAGTGTTGCAAATGCCTGGGAATATGGTCTGAGAATGCCAGTAAAATTACAGTTTCTACTTCAGGGTAATCCATGACGAATGCTGGGGGCCAATCTCGTTCAACTAACAAAATGTTATATCCAAACATAAGGTTCTTCCAAAAGAGACCTCTCACTTTCCTACACTTGTCCCCCTCCATCTGGAGCGTTATTTCATATAACTTATGTGGGACACTCACCCTAGTATCAGGTGTTTCTACCGTGCTATAATCATTCAAGTCCACTGTCACCAGAAATTCCATCAGGTTCTGGTGACCTATTGTTACTTCTGCTGCACTGTCTAGCATCGTTTGAGCCCATTCCCCGTTTAGTAGTCGAGTCCTCAGAATTCTGGGCATGTCTGATCTTTAGACCTGCAACCTTCTTCTTTTTGAACTGTGGCTTTTGCTTTGGCTTTTCTTCTTTTTTGGAAGTGTAATCTTGAGCGTGCTGCTTGTCTCTGGACTTTGTACGCTCTTCTTGTCTTTCTGACCGTCCTTCCCTCTCAGAGTTTTTCGATGAACCCTGAAAGGAACGAGAGGAACGTGTATCAGTATCCTGATACCTGTCACGTTTGCTAATATTATCCCTATTCCTGAGATTATGCCTCTTTTCGTAGGGCTCCTGTGGAGGAGATCTACCTCGGGATTGAGATCTGTTTCCCTTAAATGTTTGTTGTTTTTTATTGTCCTACTTCTTTTTAGAAGAAGCAGGTATCGGCTTGGAAGCGTCCTTTTCAGGACTGCCCATTACTTGTGGTTTTGATGCTTTCCCACCCAAACTGTCTCTGCCTAATTCTGCATATGCAGTTTCAATTATTTTTGGTAGTTCGTGTTCCTGTTCTAAAGGACTGAACTCCCTTAGGCATTGGCGGATAGCCACTGACGCTGCTTCCCCTTTAATATTAGCTAAAATTATGGCTGATACCTGGGCATAGTTACCTAGTAACTTCATCCCTAAGTTCAGAGCAGGCTCTGCTCCGTACTCTTTCTGTATTTGTCTTAATACATCGGGTATCACCGCTAATGAAGGAATACCATGAGTTCTGGTATAAATGGCAGCAAAGACTGTACCCCAAGTGGTACAATCCTCTACTTGTGGTGCTATCCCTATGTGCAAGCAGATTGTTAGCAATCTGTGTTTTTCATATGGGGTAGTATTCGGGAATACTGCCTCTAACTGTGTTATTTTCTGAGCTACCCAGAATGGCATTTGTTTGTGTTTTCTGGGCATTTTACCCATTACCGCGTGTAATGTTTGTGGTGTAATTTTAGTTGCTGTACCCTGAGATTGAGTTCCATTTGTTGCAGCTATCGCTGGTTGGACTGTAAATGTCCTCATGACGAATTGCGTCATGTTTCTGTAGATTTTAATTAAATCTTTGTATTGTATGAGTAAGTCTCCTGGTGGCATTGTGTCAATGTCAGGATTTGGTGTGTAGGCCGCTAATATCGGCCATGTTGCCCCTTCTCCTCCGAGTGGGCCTAATCTTACTCTTCTTCTTATGTGGGTTAGGGCGCCTTTAAACCAGTATGAGTGTTCCTGGTACGTGAGCGGAACCTCTATGTCCTCGAACGGACAATATTCCGCGGGTGCAACTCCTTCTGTGTAAGAGTGAAATGTCTGTGTTCTTGCATCTGCTGCTGGGAATGTAACCCACAAATAAAATACCTCAGTTTTGTTAGATTTGTGTGCCTCAATCACGAAAGCTACTATGCCACCCCTGGATGATAATCCATGCTCTAGCAGTCTCAGGGTGACTGTATTTCTGAATTTTTCTGCAATCGGATGCGTCTGCATCTTCTTCTCCGGCTGAGAGGTGTAGATTTACTACTGGGTTATCCTTGGTCTCAGTCATTTTTGTACAAAAGAAGTTTGTTCAAGGGAACTAAGATAAGGTTGTTATGCACAATGATGTATGTATACCCACAGGTCTCCCCAGGGGTCCTACCTTGCTATGTTACTGTGTCAGCCTAAAAGATGAAGTCGGGCTTGAACTTTATACATAGATATTATACAGTAGATGTTCGTCCTGCTGTCACTCCTGCTGTGCTTCCAAGAACTCATGCATAATGTTTGAGTTTCTAACTAGGGAAAAACCTGTGTTCTGAATGCAGTGTTGTATCTAGGTAAAAGGTCAGTCCCTATGAACGGTTATGTATGTAATGTAGGGAAGGATATAGGTGAAAGGTTGCAGTGTTACCTGGGCCTATATATGGTACCTATATGGAATATAACACCAGATCCGATTCTTCGCTTATGGGCCTGATGCATCGCCGCTGTTTCGTGGAGAAATTTGGCGTAACAACTCAACTGCGTGGGGATCATCAAAGCATTTCGTGCTGCAACAAGGATTAAGGTACTTTTGCTCAGCAGGCCCCGTGTGTGTCCTGTATCCGGCCTGCACTCCATTGCAGTAATGATGACTGGAAGAATCTCCTTCAAATGAATGATACTCTTCTGTGTGTGCCCAAACTAAAATTCAACTATTTCACAGTGTTACATGGCTGACAACGGGGGGCATATTTACAAGCCCCTATCGCCATAACGTGGCTTAACGCTGCCTTGTAAATCAGGCACCCTTTCACGCTGCACTTAGCGTGAAAGGGAAGGGCAATGGGTGTTGCGGTGGGTGTTCCCCCACGACACCCATTGATTTTCTTTTTCTCAAAGCTTTAATTATTTAGCATGACTTGAGATCAACATGGTACAGAGTAATGAGAGCATGAAACAATCAACGGCAATCGGTCAACATTGGTGTCTAATTCGTGTTAATTTTCTCTACAAGCGATGTCCTCTTACCCCCCCTCTCGCTTCGAGTCATGCCAATTTTAGCCTATGAAACTGAAACCAGTAAGAAAAAGAAACCCATCCTAACTTAAGTATAAACATAAACCCTCCCTCCCCCCCCTTCCCTGGTGGTGGTGTGTCGCTTTAAAAGTCTTCGGGTAGTCGGACTTGCGGTGTGACAGAGGGCTTCGCCCCCTGTTGGGCTTGCCAGGGCCATCAGGTCTAGTTTTGTATCTGTGAATATTTGACCAAGGGTGAGGCTTCCACTTAGAGCTGGAAGAGATGTAGTGCTCTTATGGAAGATGGGCACACCGCTGATGGGAGGCCACTCGAGAGAAAGGAAACCAGCGGGCCCCAACAATACTCAAAGTTTTTATAACTGTCCCTAAAAATGTCAGCTAATCGTTCCATCGTGACAAGTCTCCAAAGCTGAGAGTGCCATAGTGACACTGCTGGAGCTTCCCTTTATTTCCAAGCTGCAGCAATCGTTATTTTGGCCGCCCCTAGACACGCCCATAGGATTGCCTTATCTGCTCGGGTCTGATGCTCTAGACCCGGATCTTTGATGCCAAGTAGGGCTTCCTCGATAGAAGTCGGTATGGGGTAATTGAGGATCGCCTTGATGTGAGCAAGGATCTCCTCCCAAAAAGGCTGAATTGTCGAGCAGTCACACCAGATATGGCGGAAGTCTCCAAGCAGACCGCATCCGTGCCAGCAGAGATCCGAAGAGTTAGGGAATATTTTTTTGAGTTTAGTGGGGTAAAGGTACCAGTCGTATAAGGTCTTGTAATGGGCCTCTCTGAGATTCACTGAATGGTTGCACTTGGTTATGTCAGACCATAAGTGCCTCCACTCCTCTTCTGAGATGTCTCTCCCAATTATTTGCTTCCAGAAGGACATGTAGTGGGCTCCTGGGGCACGCACTGCCGGCAAGAGTAGGGCATAGAGAAAAGAGATCGCTCCCTTCATGGTGCCTGCCTTCTGAACCCAAAGCTTCATCGGGGTGTGTTCTCTAGTAGCAGTCTCCCTCACCCGGGTCTGCGAAACCCAATCTTTGAGTTGGAGATAATGATGATATCGCTCGCTGCTTGGGACCTGGAAGTCTCTCTGGCAACTTTCGAATGTGAGTACATCAAGGTTGTGGAACATGTCCGAGACCATCAAACACCCTCCCTCCCACCAGGCATCAAACGGACCTTCCTGCATAGCTGGTGGAAAGTCGGGGTTGAAGTGGATAGGTGTATATGGTGAAGGAAAGGTTGTCAACCCTCCTTCCCTCGTGACATCATCCCAGACCTTGAGCGTGGTGCGTGTGGGGGTGCTGATGTATGCATTGGCTGGCCTCTCTTTTTTTGATCTCCAGGGGATATCCCAAATCGTCTTTCCCATTATTGCCCTGTCCATGTGTAACCAACTGTGAGAAGTTGGCCTGGTATATGCTGTTCACTAATTAAAGTGGACACCTTGCACCAGAACAATTCGACTCTTATGGTTGGTAGGTTTAAGGCAACCTTTATAGAAAGCTATCCTAGTGGTAGCTGTGGAGAGCAGCCTTGAGGCTAAGTCTTGGAGGAATGTAAAGCAGCTTGTTTTACCACACAACCTCTTGAATCACCAAAATGAAAAGACAACACAGGTATATATATCCAATATATATGTATTTATTAATAAACATCTCTCTACTAATCTCTTTATGAGATTAGAAGTCAGGAACATATGTACAAATCAAATGTTATCAAAAATAAGTTAGCACAATCAAATATCACAATCTTAGTTTGGCTAGACCTAGGTCTAGGGCATCTAGAATCGAGGGACCCCAAAGAACCACCCCAGGTAGTTGTAGGAGACCCACAGGGGACGGACGCGGTGTCCTGGCACCGGTGCGAGTCCTGTGCGAGTCTATGCGAACAGATGCGATTGAGATTTCAATGTTAAAGGTCCCTTGCGTGTTCGAGGCGAACACACCGATCGGTCCTTGTACGAGTCGAAGGACGCGGTTACAGATAGAGTTGCAAGGGAGATGGACGCGCTGTGTCTAACACAGACGCGAACCTTGTACGAGTCAGCGCAATGGAGATTTCAATGTTACAGGCCCCTTGTGTGTTCGAGGCGAACACCGCTCGGACTCAGTACGAGTCGAAGGACTTGGTTATAGATAGTCTTACAAGGGAGATGGACGCGATGTGTCTAACACAGACGCGAACCCTGTAAGAGTCAGCGCAATTGTCGCACTTAGAAAATAAGAGTTTTAGGGCACTTCTAGGGTAGCTACAAGCAAGCCACTTACAGGGTAAGTAGTTCTAGGGCCCACACCCACAGGAGCACCGTAATGCTAAAGTTACCTCACCCAGGGGAGCCGGGTGCACAGGTGTCCTTTGGTGTCGGGTCGCGGCGTCGTTTTCAATGGGAGCCAGTGAAGACTTGCTGCTTGCGGCGACAGAAGAAGTGTCCGTTGGAATCCAAGCCTGGATTCGGAAGGAGGAAGACCTAAAAGCAGAGGGGACAGTGTTCAAGGGCACTTGGCAGTGTCCCGGGGCAAGGAAGATGAATGCCCACCGTCGTCGACAGATTCAGGTCGTTCACTGGTGTCTTGACTCTTCAACCACGAGGTCCAGAAGGCGTCGAGGATGGCCAGGAGCTGGATTCAGTGTCTCCCATAAAGTCTGCAGCTGACTGCAGTGTCGGCGACCCGATTGGAGCCAACAAGCCTTGGTAGCAGCAAGTCTCGTGGTGGAACGGAAAAGTCAATGGTGCAGACCAGCAAGGTCTGAGGAACTTACCCAGCGAGGGTAGGTCAGGACAGGCCTGGAGCAACCAGGGGAGCCCTTTGGTTTTCTTGGAAAGTCTTCTGGGGACCCACAAGCCGGCTGGCAAGGGATCGCAAAGATGCCTCAGGAGGATTCACTCAACAGGGGCCCACGGTCACTCGGGATGGTGTAGGCCTCTGATTTTGGGAGAGATCTCTGTTAGAGGCTGGGACCACACGTGGTCCAAAGCACAAGTTCATAGAACGTCTTGAAGGGGTTGCACTCGACAATAGTGCACGTACCCAGGGTCTGCGGTTCCTCGTTGATCATGGGGTCCACTTGCATCAGCTTCACTGGGGACTCACGATGGCCTTGGAGAAGTCAGGAAATCCTCTTCCTGGGCTGCAGGGACTTCGGGCTCCGGCTGGAGCGGCATAGTTTGTGACCATTGTTGTCATTTTTGGTGCCTGCCAAGCAGGAGAGTCACTCCTTGACTCCAAGGGAGATTCTTCCGTCTTCCAAAGGTAGTGGAACGTCGAAGGTCCGGGATTCATCTTGTAGAGCGTCGTCCAGGGGTATGTAGTTTGCAATGCACAGGTTCCCCCTCTTATACCAAAAGAAAGGGAGGGACTAGCTCTATGACCCCACCTATGGGAGGGTCAGGGGAGTGGGTGGTTACACCCACTTCCCTTTGTCCAGTTTCGCGCCAGAGCAGGGGCAGGTAGCCCCTGAGCTGGTTTGAACTGGCATATGCACAGAGGAGCCTTCTGCTCCCCCAGTGCAGGACTTCAAAGCACTCTAAGAGTGCACCCACCCAGCCCCAATACACTAAACCCTGTCTGGGAGGTGGTCACACCCCCTTGGGACAGGATATCTATTGTTGGGCTTCCTCCACTGCGAGTTTTGGTCATCAGCAGGAGGGCAGCCCAGTGTCTGTGACTGGTGGCATCCATTTTGTGATGCCAGGGCTCTGCAGGATTCTACCCCGTTTCCACAGTAGGTACATGTCTATCCCTCTAGAAGGGTGGAATGCTACCCCCGCCGCCAGAACTGGCGGGGGGGTAGTATTCCAAGATGATTGACACCAAACACCACATGTTTTGATGCAGCCATTCCAAAGTTAGCATTCTACCGCGAGGATATAATGCACTTAAGAGTATATGGTTTAACCGCATCCACAAACAGCCCCAGAGAATGGACTCTGAGAGCTGCAGAGGGGCCCTGCTCAGGCAGAGGCACCCTCTCACATAGGAACCAAGCACCCTGCCCTCAGGATTGATAGGGCCTGCCTTAGGGGTGACTGATAGGTTTAAATGTGTGTGCAGGAGAGATATAGGAAACCTATATCTCAGTGAGGGGTGCTAGCACCACCTCACCCAGGCTGCAGTAGCAGGCCTGTGGTGTCAGATTTAGTCTGCTTCCCAGGGGTGGCATAATACATGCTTCAGCCCCTGGTAGGCCTGTGAAGTACCTATGCCCTTGGTACCTAAGGTACCATATACTAGGGACTCATAAGGTACCACAGTATCCAATCACTAGTGCACCTAAAGTGCACTCCAAATCGTTTAGAGAGAATAGAGAGGCTGGGGCCCTGATTGGCAGGGTCCCAGCCAGACTATAGCCAGAAACCAGTGTAAACATCAGAAAAAAAGTGGGGGCAACATCAGAGGCAGATCCTACTCTCCTACACAACCCCCCCCAAATACAGGGACACTAAACTAACCTTGACCAGTTGAGTCTTCGTGTTCAAAGTGGAAATACCTTGAGAGTCCATCTGCATTGGCATGTTGGGTCCCTGGTCTATGTTCCACTGTATAGTCCATCCCCTGTAGGGAAATGGACCACCTCAAAAGTTTTGGGTTTTCTCCTTTCATTTGTTTAAGCCATAGGAGGGGCTTGTGGTCAGTCTGAACTATGAAGTGAGTGCCAAACAAGTATGGCCTCAGCTTCTTCAGGGCCCACACCACAGCAAAGGCCTCCCTCTCTATAGCTGACCAACGTTTCTCTCTAGGGGTCAGCCTTCTGCTAATAAAAGCTACTGGCTGGTCTTGACCTTCATCATTCAGTTGAGACAGTACAGCTCCCACACCCAGCTCAGAAGCATCTGTTTCGACAATGAACTTTTTGGTGTAGTCTGGACTCTGTAAGATGGGGGCAGTGCACATGGCCTGCTTTAGGTCTTCAAATGCCTTCTGACAGCTAGCTGTCCACTGAACATTTTTGGGCATTTTCTTTGAGGTCAGATCATTCAAGGGGATCACTATAGATCCATATCCCTTCACAAACCTCCTATAGTACCCAGTCAGGCCTAAGAAGGCTCTCACCTGTGTCTGGGTGGTTGGAGCAACCCATTCCATGATGGTATGGATTTTGCTCTGTAAAGGCTGAACCTGGCCTCCACCCACAAGGTGGCCCAGGTACACAACCTGACTCTGCCCTATCTGGCACTTAGTGGCCTTGATAGTGAGGCCTGCTTTCTGCAGAGCCTCCAAAACATTCCTGAGGTGGACCAGGTGAACCTGCCAGGAGGAACTAAAGACAGCAATATCATCTAGATAAGCTGAGCAATAAGTTTCCATCCCTGCCAGAACTTTGTTCACCAACCTCTGAAAAGTGGCAGGCGCATTTTTCAATCCAAAGGGCATCACCACAAAGTGGTAGTGCCCACCAGGGGTCGAAAATGCTGTTTTGGCTTTTGCATCATCAGCTAATCTGATCTGCCAGTAGCCAGCTGTTAGGTCAAATGTACTTAGATACTTGGCTGAGGCCAAAGTATCAATCAGCTCATCTGCACTTGGTATGGGATAGGCATCAGTCCTAGTAACTGCATTGAGGCCTCTGTAGTCTACACAAAACCTCATTTCTTTCTTACCACCCTGGGTATGAGGCTTGGGTACTAGGACTACTGGGCTAGCCCAAGGGCTATCTGAAGGCTCAATCACACCTAACTCCAACATTTTCTGGACTTCAGTCCTGATACAGTCCCTGACATGGTCAGGTTGCCTGTAGATTTTACTCTTGACAGGCAGACTGTCTCCAGTGTCCACCTCATGGGTGCACCAGGAAGTCTGACTAGGGGTCAGGCTAAACATATGTCTGTACTGTTGCAGAACTTGTCTGCACTCAGTTTGCTGATGGTCAGTGAGGCTGCTTGCCAAAGCAACACCATCTACTGACCCATCATCAGGGTTCTGTGAGAGCAGGTCAGGGAGAGGGTCACTCTCCTCCTCCTGTTCCTCATCAGTTGCCATGAGCAAGCCCATGTCAGCCCTGTCAACATATGGTTTCAATCTGTTGACATGGAGCACCCTCAGGGGGCTCCTGGGAGCTCCAAGATTCACCAGATAGGTGACCTCTCCCTTCTGTTCAACTATTGTATGGGGGCCACTCCACCTGTCTTGGAGGGCTGCTGGGGCCACAGGCTCCAACACCCACACTTTCTGTCCTGGCTGGTATACAGTCAGTACAGCCTTTTGATCATACCAAGCTTTTTGTAATTCTTGGCTGGCCTCCAGGTTTTTGGTTGCCTTTTTCATGTACTCAGCCATCCGGGAGCAGAGACCAAGTACATAGTCCATCACATCTTGTTTGGGGGGCTTGAGAGGTAACTCCCAGCCCTCTTTTACCAAACACAATGGACCTCTCACAGGATGCCCAAACAGAAGCTCAAATGGGCTGTAACCAACCCCCTTCTGAGGAACCTCTCTGTATGCAAACAACAGGCAGGGAAGAAGAAGGTCCCATTTCCGCCTACGCTTCTCTGGGAGTCCTTTAATCATTCCTTTCAGGGTTTTGTTGAAGCGTTCAACCAACCCATTGCATTGTGGGTGATAGGGGGTGGTGAACTTATAAGTCACACCACACTCCTTCCACATTGCTTTCAAATATCCTGACATTTTGTTTGTACCTCTGTCAGAGATGACCTCCTTTGGGAAACCCACTCTGGAGAAAACTCCAATGAGAGCTCTTTGCACCACAGGGGCTGTGGTGGTCCTCAGGGGAATTGCCTCTGGGTACCTGGTGGCATGATCCACTACCACCAGGATAAATCTGTGCCCAGATGCAGTTTGAGGGTCAAGGGGACCACCAATGTCAATCCCTACCCTTTCAAAGGGTACCCCCACCACAGGTAGTGGTATCAGGGGGGCCTTTGTTGTGCCACCTGCCTTGCCACTGGCTTGGCATGTGACACAGGAGCGACAAAACTCCTTAGTGTCCTCTGACATATGTGGCCAATGAAAATGTGGAACAAGCCTGTCCCAGGTCTTGTTTTGGCCCAAGTGACCTGCCAAAGGGATATCATGTGCTAGGGTCAAGAGGAACCCCCTAAACTTCTGAGGTATTACCGACCTCCTGGTGGCTCCAGGGGCTGGATCTCTACCTTCAGCATATAGGAGTCCCTCATCCCAATAAACTTTATGGGACCCACTAGCACTCCCAGCAGCCTCAGCAGCCGCCTGCTGTCTGAGGGGTTCAAGAGAGGGGCAGCACTGTTGCTCCTTACTCAGATCTTCCCTAGAAGGGCCCCCTTCCCCCAAGAACTCAACCTGATCAGGCTCAAGTTCCTCTGGGGCAGTTCCTTCTTCAGGATCTGCTCCTCCTCCCTGGGGAGGGGACTCAGTGGTCTGAGACAGAGGGGAAGGCACTGCCTTAACCCTACTGCTCCTCTTCTTGGGAAGCATCTGGTCCATAGTTTCAGGATCCAGAGCTGGTTCAGTGTCATGCATTTTGGCTTGTGACCTGGTCACAGCAAATACCTCTGCAGGGATGCCCAACATCTCAGCATGAGTCCATAACTCTACTTCAGACCAGGCTGAAGTCTCTAGATCATTGCCCATTAGACATTCTAGAGGGAGGTCTGCACTGACTACAACCTTCTTGAGGCCAGTTACCCCTCCCCAGGAGAAATTCACAACTGCCAGACTATGGTTGGTCTTGGCATTGCTTGCATTGGTCACCTGGTACATTTCACCCAGGATGATCTGTCCAGGGTCCACAAGATCCTCTGCCACCATGGTGACACTAGCACCTGTGTCCCTAAATGCCAAAGCCTGTTTGCCATTTATTACAGGCTGCTGTTTGTATTTGCCCAGATTACTGGGGCTCACTAGGAAGGACATTTCAATGTCTCCATCACAAATCAGCATTGCCTGAGTGGGTTCTCTGACTAGGCCAGAGCCCACTTCAGAACCCAGGGTCAACCCTACTACACCCTTTTTGTGAGTACAACCTCCACCAGTAGCTAAACTAGGGGGAACAGTTGCCTTAGGGGCAGGAGTGGTGGTGGTTTGGTCTTTGGACTTGTTACAATCAGAAGTCCAGTGCCCTTTCTGTTTACAGAATTTGCACCAGGGCTTCTTTTGGCCTTTTCCCTTGTTGGATTGTGACTCCCCACCAGATGCAGATTTTTGGGGCCCTTGTGAAGACTTCTGGTCTGTTGACTTAGCCCCACTTTTCTCAGAGCCCTTCTGATCCTGCTTCTTTGTGTCACCCCCTTGGTTCTGGGTTTTCTGCCTCACCCTGGTTCTGACCCACTTGTCTGCCTTCTTTCCCAATTCTTGGGGAGAGGTCAGATCTGAGTCCACCAGGTATTGATGCAACAACTGGTTCTGGCAATTATTAAGGATCATTAGATTATACAATCCCTTGAAATCAGTAACCCTACTGCCAACCAGCCAACCCTCCAGAGCCTTGGTTGCACAATCTACAAAGTCAGTCCAGTCCTGAGTCTGTGCCTTCTGGGTGTCTCTGAACTTCAACCTAAACTGCTCAGTGGTTAAGCCAAACCCATCTATCAGTGCACTCTTCAGGACTTAATAGTCATCAGCATCCTCTTCTCTAACAGTGAGGAGCTTGTCTCTACCTTTATCTGAAAAGGAGAGCCACAAGATTGCTGCTCACTGCTTTTGGGGGACCTGTTGTACTCTACAGGCCCTTTCCATAGCAGTTATCCACTTGTGGATATCATCCCCACTCTGGTAGGGAGGAACAACCTTGCTCAGGTTCCTATGGTCTGGAGTATTTTCTCTACCTCTAGGGACACTGTTGCTGCCACCAGGGGGTTCTAACCCCTCTCTTCTAGAAGCTTTCTGGAACTCAAAGGCTTCTTTGTCTAATGCCAACTGCTTGGTTTTGAGGGCAAATCTTGCTTCCTCATACTGCAGCGGTTTGTACATCCTTTCAGAGGAGGTCTCTCTTCTTGGGAAGAAGGAGTTTCTCTGGTAGACAGTTTCCTTGCCAGAGTGAAAGGAGTGCTCAGATTCCCTGGAAAGGGACCTGTGCCTGTCTTCCACTATGTCAGTTCTCTTAGGGAGAATTCCTCTGTCTGGTTCAGACCCCTTTGGGCCTGGCCCTACAATCACAGAGTCCTGGTCATCCTGATGTTCATCATCTGACCCAGACACTATAACTGACCCACCCACTGATCCCGACCCCTTAGCTCTTAGAGCTAATCTAAGGTCATCTGCTGTTAGCAGATCTATCAAGTGTAGTGTGGAGGGACTCTGTCCTATCTTCAGGTGCCTCTCAGCACACATGGCTTTCAAGTCAACGAAAGTCATGTCCTTATACTGAAGCTGGGTGGATCCACTGGGTCCATCCCATGAGGACATTCTAGTGTTGTGCAGTGTTGTACTACCTACACTAGTTTGTGGCCTACTGATACTAGCTTGAGCTGTAGACAGGGTGTGCTATCCCTTTTCACACAGCTCTAAGTTCAGTAGAACTTATTGATACTAAGCTTGACTTTATATGTACCTTGAGTACCTATAGTGGTTTCCAGTTAGTAATTCAAATAGAGATTTTCTGGTAAAACAATAGCAAGCTGGAATCCCACACGCTGCCACCAATGTGAGAAGTTGGCCTGGTATATGCTGTTCACTAATTAAAGTGGACACCTTGCACCAGAACAATTCGACTCTTATGGTTGGTAGGTTTAAGACAACCTTTATAGAAAGCTATCCTAGTGGTAGCTGTGGAGAGCAGCCTTCAGGCTAAGTCTTGGAGGAATGTAAAGCAGCTTGTTTTACCACACAACCTCTTGAATCACCAAATGAAAAGACACCACACAGGTATATATATCCAATATATATGTATTTATTAATAAACAACTCTCTACTAATCTCTTTATGAGATTAGAAGTCAGGAACATATGTACAAATCAAATGTTATCAAAAATAAGTTAGCACAATCAAATATCACAATCTTAGTTTGGCTAGACCTAGGTCTAGGGCATCTAGAATCGAGGGACCCCCAAGAACCACCACAGGTAGTTGTAGGAGACCCACAGGGGACGGACGCGGTGTCCTGGCACCGGTGCGAGTCCTGTGCGAGTCTATGCGAACAGACGCGATTGAGATTTCAATGTTAAAGGTCCCTTGCGTGTTCGAGGCGAACACACCGATCGGTCCTTGTACGAGTCGAAGGACGCGGTTACAGATAGAGTTGCAAGGGAGATGGACGCGCTGTGTCTAACACAGATGCAAACCTTGTACGAGTCAGCGCAATGGAGATTTCAATGTTACAGGTCCCTTGTGTGTTCGAGGCGAACACCGCTCGGACTCAGTACGAGTCGAAGGACACGGTTATAGATAGTGTTACAAGGGAGATGGACGCGATGTGTCTAACTCAGACGCGAACCCTGTACGAGTCAGCGCAATTGTCGCACTTAGAAAATAAGAGTTTTAGGGCACTTCTAGGGTAGCTACAAGCACGCCACTTACAGGGTAAGTAGTTCTAGGGCCCACACCCACGGGAGCACCGTAATGCTAAAGTTACCTCACCCAGGGGAGCCGGGTGCATAGGTGTCCTTTGGTGTCGGGTCGCGGCGTCGTTTTCAATGGGAGCCAGTGAAGACTTGCTGCTTGCGGCGACAGAAGAAGTGTCCGTTGGAATCCAAGCCTGGATTCGGAAGGAGGAAGACCTGAAAGCAGAGGGGACAGTGTTCAAGGGCACTTGGCAGTGACCCGGGGCAAGGAAGATTAATGCCCACCGTCGTCGACAGATTCAGGTCATTCACTGGTGTCTTGACTCTTCAACCACGAGGTCCAGAAGGTGTTGAGGACAACCAGGAGCTGGATTCAGCGTGTCCTACAATGTCTGCAGCTGACTGCGGTATCGGCGACCCGATTGGAGCCAACAAGCCTTGGTAGCAGCAAGTCTTGTGGTGGAACGGAAAAGTCAATGGTGCAGACCAGCAAGGTCTGAGGAACTTACCCAGCAAAGGTAGGTCAGGGCAGGCCTGGAGCAACAAGGGGAGCCCTTTGGTTTCCTTGGAAAGTCTTCTGGGGACCCACAAGCCGGCTGGCAAGGGATCGCGAAGACGCCTCAGGAGGATTCACTCAACAGGGGCCCACGGTCACTCGGGACGGTGTAGGCCTCTGATTTTGGGAGAGATCTCTGTTAGAGGGTGGGACCACACGTGGTCCAAAGCACAAGTTCGTAGAACGTCGTGAAGGGGTTGCACTTGACAATAGTGCACAGTACACAGGATCTGCGGTTCCTCTTTGCTCGTGGGGTTCACTTGCCTCAGCTTCACTGGGGACTCACAATGGCCTTGGAGAAGTCAGGAAATCCTCTTCCTGGGCTGCAGGGACTTTGGGCTCCGGCGGGAGCGGCATAGTTTGCAACCGTTGTTGTCGTTTTTGGTGCCTGCCAAGCAGGGGAGTCACTTCTTGACTCCAAGGGAGATTCTTCCATCTTCCAAAGGTAGTGGAACGTCGAAGGTCCGGGATTCTTCTTGTAGAGTGTCGTCCAGGGGTATCTAGTTTGCAATGCACATGTTCCCCCTCTTATACCAAAAGAAAGGGAGGGACTAGCTCTATGACCCCACCTATGGGAGGGTCAGGGGAGTGGGTGGTTACACCCACTTCCCTTTGTCCAGTTTCGCGCCACAGCAGGGGCAGGTAGCCCCTGAGCTGGTTTGAACTGGCATATGCACAGAGGAGCCTTCTGCTCCCCCAGTGCAGGACTTCAAAGCACTCTAAGAGTGCACCCACCCAGCCCCAATACACTAAACCCTGTCTGGGAGGTGGTCACACCCCCTTGGGACAGGATATCTATTGTTGGGCTTCCTCCACTGCGAGTGTTGGTCATCAGCAGGAGGGCAGCCCAGTGTCTGTGACTGGTGGCATCCATTTTGTGATGCCAGGGCTCTGCAGGATTCTACAGCGTTTCCACAGTAGGTACATGTCTATCCCTCTAGAAGGGTGGAATGCTACCCCCAGCCGCCAGAACTGGCGGGGGGGGTAGTATTCCAAGATGTTTGACACCAAACAAGACATGTTTTGAGGCAGCCATTCCAAAGTTAGCATTTTACCGCGAGGATATAATGCACTTAAGAGTATATGGTTTAACTGCATCCACAAACAGCCCCAGAGAATGGACTCTGAGAGCTGCAGAGGGGCCCTGCTCAGGCAGAGGCACCCTCTCACATAGGAACCAAGCACCCTGCCCTCAGGATTGATAGGGCCTGCCTTAGGGGTGACTGATAGGTTTAAATGTGTGTGCAGGAGAGATATAGGAAACCTATATCTCAGTGAGGGGTGCTAGCACCACCTCACCCAGGCTGCAGTAGCAGGCCTGTGGTGTCAGATTTAGTCTGCTTCCCAGGGGTGGCATAATACATGCTTCAGCCCCTGGTAGGCCTGTGAAGTACCTATGCCCTTGGTACCTAAGGTACCATATACTAGGGACTCATAAGGTACCACAGTATCCAATCACTAGTGCACCTAGAATGCACTCCAAATCATTTATAGAGAACAGAGAGGCTGGGGCACTGATTGGCAGGGTCCCAGCCAGACTATAGCCAGAAACCAGTGTAAACATCAGAAAACAAGTGGGGGCAACATAAGAGGCAGATCCTACTCTCCTACACCAATGCTTATCAGATTCTCTCATGGACCACTCCACTAACACCAGTAGTTGGGCTGCCTTGTAGTACAGAGAAAAATCTGGCAGCGCCACTCCTCCCTCCTTTTTTAGACGTCTTAACACGTGGAATGGCAGACGTGCTCTCCCCCCTTGCCATATGAATTTGGCAATTAGGTACTGTAACTTAGGAAGTAGCTCTCTGTCTAAATCTGTCGGGAGTGCCTGAAACAAGTAGAGTAATTTTGGGAGCAGCGTCATTTTAATGGCGTTTATCCGCCCTAACCAAGAGATTAATAGTGGTTTCCAGCAGTTGAGGTCATGTTGTATTTGCGTCAGCATTGAAGGATAGTTGGCCTTTTAGAGGTCCTCCACCCTCGGGGTAAGGTGGATCCCTAAATACTGAATGGAACGTTTGGCCCATTGAAAGGCAGACTGGCCCTGAAGTTGCAGACTTCCCCGTCTGGGACCGTAAGGTTCAAAATGAAGGATTTGGATGTGTTTACCTTGAAGCCCGCCACTTCTTCAAAATTATCTAGTTCTGTCTGCAGTGCCTGTAGCGATGGGCCTGGGGCAGTCAGCGTCATTAAGATATCATCAGCAAAGAGCAAGGCTTTATGTTTTACGCCTCCAAATTGTATCCCTCTAATGTCAGGGATTGCCCTAAACTGCACTGCCAGAGGCTCAGTGCTCAAAGCAAACAATGAAGGGGAAAGTGGGCACCCCAGTCGTGTACCCCTGCTCGAAGAGAATGGGGCGAGAGCGACCCATTGACCTGTACTCTCGATTGCGGATGTCTGTAGTTCGCCCAGACCATGTTAATGAAGCCTTGTCCGAATCCAAATCTCTGCATGGTTAGAAATAGAGAAGACCAATCCACCCTGTCAAAGGCCTTCTCAGCATCAAGGCCCACCAATAGCGCCGGGATTTCGAATTTGGTAGTTTTTTCGATCAAGTGAATGGTCCTGCGGATGTTATCGTGCGTTTGCCTACCTTTTATAAAGCCGGATTGATCAAGGTGGATTAGCAGGGGCATTAAAGTGTCTAATCTCGTGGCTAGTATAGCAGAGTAGAGTTTAGTGTTTAGGTTTAACAAGGCAATAGGTTGGTAAGATGCACAATGATGTGGATCTTTTCCTGGTTTGGGGATCACCGAGATCACAGCCTCAGCCATGGAGTTTGAGACTGTTACGTCTTCCACCTTGGCATTAAATAACTGGGTGAGGTGAGGTGTAATTTCCCATGCAAATATTTTATAAAATTGGGCCATGAGCCCGTCAGGCCCAGGTGATTTGTGTAGTTTGAGTTTAGAAATGGCTGTCCTCACTTCCTCCTCAGTGATAGGTACATCTAACCTCTCTTTCTCCGCTGGTGGGACCTGTGTGAGCTCTAGGGAGCGTAAGTATTGTTGTTGTCGAGTAACCTCCGGTTCAGTGCCTGTGTATAAGTCCCTGTAGAACTTCCCGAAAATATGTGCTTTGCTGTCATCTTTATGAGTTATAGTGCCGTACCTATCCCTTATGCCCCCTATGTACTCACATTCCCTTTTCTCGCGCAGTTGCCTTGCTAGATGCGTCCCCACTTTACCTCCCTGTGCATAGGATATTTGCCGGAGCCTTAGCAGTGTGTATTCTGCCCTATTTGTGTAAATAGCTTTAATTTTTCCCTTTAAAGCTGTGAGTTGCCGTTTCAGGGTTTATGAAGGTGTTTTTTTATGTTCCCTTTCCACTGTCTCCAGTTCCTCCTCCAGTGCTAGTCTTTCCGCAGCCCTCCTCTTGTTAAGGGTGGAGTTTAGTTCTATACATTTCCCCCTGAGGTCTGATTTGAATGCATCCCAGTTATTCTGAGCTGAAGTAGCCTGAGGAAGGTTAAGCTCAAAGAATTCCGAGGTAAAGCTTCTCAAATCATCTCTCATGAGTCTGTGCCTGGTCACTGAAACTGGGAAGTGCCATCTACGGGGGGCGCCTCACCATGCCCCCATGACAGACTAATAGTTATCAAACTGTGATCTGAGATCGTGATGGGGAGTATCTTTGCTGCCTCTAATGAACCTAGAAGTGATTGGCTTATGAAGATATGGTCCAACCTAGAGTAAGTCGCGTGTACATGTGAGAAGAAGGTATAATCTTTAGTAGTGGAGTAAAGTGTTCGCCATGCATCCCGGAAGGCCCAGTGTTTGCAGTTTCTGCTTGTTCTCCTTAGAGAAGAGGCATGTGTTCACCCTCTGAGGGTGCGTGCTATCCATGTCAGCTTGCCAAGTCAGGTTAAAGTCGCCCATGAGTATCGTTGGGCCCTCCGCGAACTCCCCTATCTGAACTAGGAGTGAGGTCAAAAAAGTGTTTTGACCAGTATTGGGGACATATATGGAGATGAACGTGCAGTGTCTGCCTCTCAATTTCCCCTTTACCATGATCAGTCTACCCTCCCGATCCAATTTAATGGCCTCAGTTTGGAACTTCGTCGAGCTGTGAAACATCAAGGCAACACCCTTTTGTTTGGAATTGGCAGACAATATATATATATCAGTGGATAGCTTCTATGGCGGAGGCGCATCTCTTCTGTTTTTTTAAGGTGTGTTTCCTTCAGCGCGACCACTTCCAACTGGTGGTATGAAAGGTATTTTCAAACTTTTTGCCTTTTAAGGGGCAAATTCATGCCTTTTATATTCCAGGAAGCTATTGAGACCATTTTATCAATCTCCATCCCCTGTCCGACCCATGCCCTCCCCTGTAAACTATCTTACCTCTACTGCCCTTCCCTGTTAGTTGTGCAACTTCATCTCCTCTAACAGCGCAAGGTGACCCCATAGTACCCACATTTAGCCATCGATCAAACTTCTTCAGGACCCACCACAGGTTACCCCCCACTATTCACAAAAAAAAAGAAAAAAAGAATAAACCCTTCAAAAACCCCTCGCTGAAGAGCCAACGGGCTTACGGCCAGAACAAATTTGACAGAAGATGATATTGTAACGGAAACTACGGGCAGTGCCCCGAGACCCGTCTGTCGAACGGTGTCAATTCAACGATCCGAAATAACAGAAGTCTTTTGTGTTGAGGTCCAGTACGGGCATTCAGCTATGCCGGGGGAAGCGCAGGCCCCAATCAGCGGAGTTACAACTTTTCAGACACTCCTGTCTTCGAGGTTCCCTCTACTGGTACCTGCCGCGGAGATTCTTCCAACAGTCGAGTGTCCTTGCTGGCCCCTCATTTGCCGTAGGGTTTCCCTTTTGTGACAGTGCACCATTGCTGCCTAGCTCCCTTCGACGTGCCTGGGTCATTTTTAACTTCAGGGGCAGGGAGCGCCAGGATGCGCAGGCCTTCATCTAATCCAGAGACATGCTGAGATTTGTTGTTGAATTCAAAGGCGAGGCCAAATGGAAATGTCCATCTGTAACGTATATTGTCCTCTCTGAGTTTGGTTGTGATCGGTCTAAGCTGTTGCCTCTGCGCCAGGGTGGCGGGCGCTAGGTCCTGGAAGAGCAGGCATTTATATCCCTGAAATGAAGTCTCTCCTTTTTTAGGTCTCGCCTACGCAGCTCGCATGCGCTGCAGAGGAGGACCTTTAGCTCTGCTCTTTTTGGAAGCACACACTCGTGCTTGTGGCGGCATCCACCTTACGGGAGCGAGCAGGGGCGCGCCACAAGCACAAGTGTGTGCTTCCAAAAAGAGCAGACTGCGCGCGCACGCACGCACCACTCCCGGGCTCACCTCATGCTCCCCCTCTCTCTCACGCGCATTCCTTGTTTTTAACTTTCAGCGCGAGGCGCGCGCGCTTGTTTAATTAGTGTCCAGTGTCTCCATTAACACTTCTCTCCTTTCATAACGTCCTCTACTGTCCTTTGTCTCTTTAATCACTCTTCTTTCTCCTTCCTTTGATTTTGCCGCTTCAAGTCTTTGTGTGCTTTTTAGCATGCTTCTCTATTATTCTGCATACTCAGCTAGGGAGGATGTCAAGAGCTGCTCCCCCTAGGGCACACCTCCTCAAAATACCCCCGTATTATTCTAGCCACTACAAGCCTCCATGTTCCTCTATGACATCTGGGCAGTGTCTCACACTGCGCAGATCTGCGGGCGCCATTCAGCACTGAGGGTATTCCTCCCCAACAACGCCATCTTTAGCCACACACTGCAGCCAGGGATACCTTGAGGCCACCTGGCATTGCTCTTCCGGTTCTGCCATTTTGGCCTGTGGCAAGAGACTTCCATGAGGAGACAGGGCCACGCAAAAAGTGTCAGCATCCAGAGGCCCGGAAAAAGCTGCAGATCTGAGTGTCTCTTTGCTCCGCCTCCAAATTCTCACTTTTAGGGGCGAGACTTCCCCCCTCTTCACGGATCATAGGTGTGTTAGTTTATCAAACCCTATCTCCCAGATCCTAAACAGTGCCTGTATTACTTTTACAAAGTGATTTGTGCGTATGGCTATGAACACTTTCAATTATATGTTTTTGGATGGCCTTAATGTCTAGATTAAATTCCCTGATTTGCACAGTACTTCCCGCCTCTTGATTCTTCTTTGGGGTCCCAACCTTATACAGCAGCTCCAGCACCGAGTGTGCTTTGCTGGTCAGTCACAACATTATTTTTAATCCAACTGACCAGATCATTGAACCTATTCCCATGCAGATGGCGTGGGCAGATCCCCTTGAGGTTCCCTTTAGTATTTCCTTTTATCATCCTGACAATTCTTCTTCTGGCACCTTCTTTCTTTAAAGGCAGTGCTCGAGCCATGGCGTGTCAATTGGTCTTTCTAGCAACCACAGTAGTGATGTAAATGACAGAGATGACAGTGTCAATAAGAAACAGGTTACTTATCTTTAGTGCATATGCTACAAAGACATGATTTCTTTTCTACAGTTGCATGTAGCACAGAATTGTTTCTAGTGTATGAAGAAATATTTGTGCACATTGTGTTGGTTGTTGAAAAGATGCTGGTAAGCATATGATATGGGTCACATGAAATACTGATACTACATTTTCAAAGCATTAGTCCTCATGAGCACTTTGTTTTTATGAATAATTAAACCTGGTTCTAAACCATAAATCCTGTAATCCCACTACTTTTCTAATGAACTGACAGTGAACAAGAAGGCAGTTTTTAGTGTTAATATTTTAAAGAAACGGTATGCATTACTGCAAAGAGTGTTGTCATTGATTTCATCAATACTAGATTAGGATATTTTGGTGACTGAGCAATATATGTAGGAAAAAGCTTTTTGTCCCCTCCAAAAACTGTCACCAGAAAGTAAAGATCGGTTTGTGATGGGTACCTTTTGTATGAGTAGCTATAGCTAAAATCCACTCTTAATGAAGCGTATCTGAACACTGAGTCTCTCAAGTTCTTTACCAAGGCAATCGCAGCATCTGGTCTGCTTGAGGACTCAGAAAAGGGGTGCCTGCCCCATACTCCTGATGTTACAAAGGAAGCTTGGTTCAGATGTGCCCATTTTTAGGTCTCGCCTACGCAGCTCGCATGCGCTGAGTAGGAGGACCTTTAGCTCTGCTCTTTTTGGAAGCACACACTCGTGCTTGTGGCGGCATCCACCTTGCGGGAGCGAGCAGGGGTGCGCCACAAGCACGAGTGTGTGCTTCCAAAAAGAGCAGACTGCACGCGCACGCACGCACCACTCCCGGGTTTGTTCCTTCCATGCAGACCTTCAACACGAGCACACGCGCGCTCACCACTCCCTGCCGGGCTTGTCATGTTTCATGAAGTGCAGAGGCCATGAAGCGGGTGCCTAGTTGCTAAAAGAAAGGCACGTGGCAGCTTCCTCTGACTTTAAAACAGGGCTTTAATTCTTGTTTTTTATTACTTTAGTTTACTTCACTCGCAGGAAATGTTCTAATTTGGTGTTATGTAAAGGCGGGTAACGGGTCTGTCAGCACCGGGCTCTCTACCAGCCGAGTTCTTTGATGTGCATTAAACATACAGACATTAATGCGCAGATTACTTCCGTGTTTACACAACCGCCGGAATCGAGTCTCCGTCTCCTCCCACTGCATTTCTCCCACCCCCCCTCCCGTATGTCCTCTAGCCTTTCTCTCCTCCCTTTCCTGCTCGCTCTCCCTCTTGTATGTCCTTTAGTCCTTCTCTCCTCCCTGTCCTGCTGTTTCTCCTCCCCCGGTGTCCTACTGTCTACGCTTTCACGCTCTCCTGTGTAGTGTCTTCTGTACCGTTTCCTGTCGATTGCCTCCTCCCTTCTAGTCTCTATTCTTTTACCTTTCCCCTATGATCTGTCACCCCTTTTGTTCGTCGCTTGCTCCTCTGTTCCTCTCCCGTCACTCCTTTCTCTTTCAGTTGCAGCAACCCTCTAGTGCCCGAAGTTACATATTACATAGCATAGCCTAATCCTTGCACGTGGCACTTTTGCACAGCGTTCTGATCCCGTTCCCTCGACGCCGAACGCCTCCCTGTTCCTCTCAAATCTCATTCTCTGAAAACTTCATCTTATTTCCTCCGTTTTCTCTCAGGACTCGTTCTCATTCACGCATCTCGCCCTCCTCCTCTCTACCCCCTCCTTCCCCCCTCCTCCCTCCCAGTGGTCTCCTCCATCTCCAGGTTCCTCATCTATTCACCCAATGTCTTTTCCTGTCTCTTATTTTCTTCGTCAGCTTCGACATTTGATTTTTTTTTTCAGGTATTTGGTCAACCCCCGTCTCCTCCACTGATTCTATTTCACTTGTCACTCTGCATCTCCCCTGCGGTCCCTAGAACTGTTTTCACTATTCTCCCCATTTCTGGTGACCGTGGACACCTTGTTGCCTTCTCTGTCTCCTTCCATCGGCCCCTATGCTCTTCCCATCCTCTCGTGCCCTTCTCTCCTTTGTTGTATGCGCCCTTTCGATCTCTTCTCAACTCCCTCTCCTTTCTGTCTCTTCTCCTGACCCTAGGGATCTTCTCACCCCGCCTCTCTTCTACCCCATCCACCAGCCCTGTCTCTAACGCGTGCTCCTCTGTCGGTCCCATCGGCTGTGCATGTCTGCATTCACCTTTAAGGGCAATTTCATTTCTTCTCCCTCCCCCTTGTCTGCTGTCAGACCATGTCTGTGGTCACCACTCTGCTGTCTTCAGGTCTCCTCTCCCCCAGCCTGGCACCTCTTCTTTCCATTATGCTGTTCTGATGTCTCTTTTAATCCTCTGCCTCCACTACTTTCTCAGGTCTGATTTCACCCAGTATCTCTTCAGCTGCCCCCTTCTTCTGCTGTCTCTAGATATTTCATAATCTTCTTTGTCATCAGTCCGTTTCTCTCTTCTCACCAACTGTATCTCCTTTACTGTTTCGTAAACTATTGCCACTCACTCGTGTGCCTTCTACTGTCCTCACGCCCCACTCTTTTCTCGCCCTTTCTCCCCTCTTTCCTCTGTAGTCTCTGTCTTTTGCCACCCTCGGTGTCTCTATCTTTGTCTCTTGTAATCTACTTTCTCTCCCCTACTGTTACTGGCAGTACTGTCACCCTCTCTCACACCTTCTCTGCCCCCTGGTCTTCAGCCCTTCTTCTCGTCATATATCTAGTTTTTTTTTAATTCTCTTCACTACTCCTATCCATCACCATAGTTCGATTTCAGTATTTCCCCCTCCAGCTTTATATTCTCTTTCCCCTGGAGCTCTTTGCATCTACTGTCTGTCCGCCCAAACTATTTTTCTCCTATCCTTATTCTCCCTCATTGTCCCTCTCCCTTGGCCAGGTCCCTTCTTTTGCTCTTCATTTGTCTCCCCTCTCCCCTCTCCCCTCTCCCCTCTCCCCTCTCCCCTCTACCCTAGTACGCGCGCGCACCACTCCCTGCCGGGCTTGTCCTTTCTTGCGGCTGTCTTCTACTTTCTCTTTCCCTCTGTATCTCCCCGTCTCTCTTTCCATATATTTCTTTCCTCCAAGTGTGGGTCTGGTTGAAATCTCTTCACTCCTCTCATGCATAATATTTTTGGTCTAGGCAATGGCTGTATACATTGTATAAAAACCTGTCTGAAGCACTGATGCCTTTAACATCTATGTAATGCATGTCTTCCAGACATGCGTTATAAACATCTTACTAAAGATCCTTCCAACAACATCTATCAGTTAGCACAAAACAGTTATTGTTTGGGCGAAAAGGAGGATTGTTTTCAATGAGAATGTAGTTGCTGCTTTCCAGATCTAAAGTGAGATGGTCTTCTATTCAGTGTATGTCACACACACGGCTTAAATGCCTACCACTGCTACTGGTCTGTTCTTCATGTAGGGAAGCAACAAAGTCCTTACTCTTTCCACGATAGTACTGCTTTCATTGACGTAAACACATGTCAAACCACCACCTGCTTTGAAGTTCTAAAGTTTCCATTTCCATTTTTCAAAGCAATGTGGAATGAAGAGAATGAAAACAGTATTTAACCGTTGTCAATGTACTCTTGTCACATTATTGTTAGGCCTGGGCGGAAAACTACGCTACGCTCGCGTAGTTTGCGAAGTTTGCGCTACTTCGCACAACGCGAATTGCACGTAGCACAGTGCAAACACGCGTAGCGTAGTGCAGGGGTCATTTTTTGCTTGCTCGCGGTCCTCAACGTCAAGTTGGCGACCGCGAGCAAGCAAAATGACATCCCGGCGAGACTTTTTCTCGTTCGCGATCAGCAACACAAGTTGCCGATCGCGAGCGTGGAAAATAAACCTCCCGGCGAGATTCTCAACGCGGGGAGGTCAGGTTTCTCATTGCGAGTGGTCGCGTATGCTCGCGACCGCTCGCGATGAGAAACTACCAGTCCATGTTGAGAAGCTGCCGCTCGAGTAAAAATCTACTCGAGCGGCAGTAAAAGACAGCTCGCACTGTGCAAGATGCCGTTTTCAATGATTGCACAGTGCGGACAAGCATCCGGCACTGTGTAATCATTGCGAACACGCACTACGCAGTTCGCGTAGTGCTACGCGAAGCTCGCGTAGTGCGAACTTCACTTTGCGTAGCTTCGCGAAGCGCTACTTCGCGAACTACGCCCAGGGTTAATTATTGTCTTTCAAAAATGTAGCAAACCTTCAGGTCTCTCTCTCTAAATCTCTCTCTCTCTAAATCTCTCTCTCTCTAAATCTCTCTCTCTCTCTCTAAATCTCTCTCTCTCTAAATCTCTCTCTCTCTAAATCTATCTCTCTCTCTAAATCTCTCTCTCTAAATCTCTCTCTCTCTCACTCTGGTCGGTTGACACGCTAGCTGTCTATTTGGGAGTAGACGTAGCTGATACTCAACAGTTACTATGTAAACAAGCATTGGCATAGCCAATAGGTCTCGCTTTTGGGACCTTATAAGTATTTAGTTATGCAGCACAATATCCTTGGTGCAACAACATCAACCGTTGCATGGCTAAACACTTATAAGGTCCCCAAGGCGAGACCTATTGGCTACGCCAATGCTTGTTCCTAGCGGCTTGCAAAATAGTTTTTTGTTGTTGTAAACAAATGCAACTTGACCAGCACGTCTCGAGTGCGGCGAGGCTCACCTGATTGCTGATTTCCGACTCGGTGAACTCGGCAGATTTTAATCTTCAGCTGTTGTGGGCTTACAATTTCCGTAAAGAGCCCCACCACAAAGGCCTCCAAATCTGGTCCCTCTGCGCCCTCCTCCAGGTCCCATATGCAAATGTTTTCCCTTTGCGACCTGTTTTCTAGGTGCTCCGCCTTCAAGGTGGTCTGCTGTAGCTGCATCTGAAGCTCTTGCTGTTGTCCCTGTACCCTGCTGAGCCGTGTATCCAGTTCTTGCATGCGTTCTTCGGTTTCAAGGACCTGTGTCCCCACCGCATCTATATCTTGCTGAAGGGTTGCCACACGATCAGAGAGATCTGACTTCAGCTGTTCCATTGAGGCCCGTAGATCCTGTTTGATTTCAGCGCAGACTTCAGCTTTGAACTCCCTGAGGGAGGCCAGCAGGTCTTCTTTAGTGAGAGCCATTGTGTTGTGTGGCCCACTTTCGTCATGGTCTTTCCTCTTGTCCGTCACAGAGAAGTATATGGAGACCTTGTTTGCCGCTTTTTTTGGTGGCATATGGACAGCTCCGAGAGCTCCCCTCGCTCACGCGTATAATTTCCCTTCAGAGACCTGCGTCTTGGTAGGGAGGGATGGAGTCTTTGGTGTCGACCTGTACATGGGCAGAACCTGTTCAGTACAATCCTACGTTAGCTGAGGGTTGTGGCAATGCTCATTTCGACTAGCGTGTAAGCAGGCACTGCATCTGTTTGAGCACTCAACGTGTTCCGGCGAGGCAGTGTTGGAGGTCAGGGCGTCTTCTCGAATTCCTCCAACATGGGTTTATACTTCAGCCTGGAGGATCAGGTCCCCCCTGGTTCCCCAGAGTCAATTAGTAGGCGCCATCTTAGGGTCAGGCAAGCGAAGTTGCATTGAAATTTTTGCGAATCGGTCGTCCTTTGTATTGGTGGGGGTAAGGAAACAACCTCTCCTCCCTGAATCCCCTGGTCAAGTGGATGGGGCTTTTGTTTGGTGGCACACTACCTCTGTTGCTGTCCGCTCATCACTGCTTGGGCGCCATCTTGGGATCAGGCAGCCCTTCTCTGGCTCTTCGATGGCCTCTGCAGCCTCTGCCCCGACGATTGGAAAACCACCGGGGGGGGGCACCCTCTTGTGCTGCTCTTGTCCGTCGTGCCGTCAATCTGCTGGGCTTTCCCCACCTCTTCACTTGCCCGAAGCAGACCAGGTGCCCTCTCAACAACGGGGCCACGCTCCATGACTCGGGGGCGGACTGTCACTGCAGGCCTCTTGCGTCTCCCGCCTCCGCCACCATTTTGGGATCACGGGGACTCTGGCCCGGGCTCTAAACAACTGCATATAAATGTACTTTCCCATCAGCTCACTCATGCCCAGATACGTTTTTTTAAAGGAGGAGGCATGGAATGCCTTGAGAGCTGCGTCAGAATTGAAAGATTCTTCAGCGTTTTGGAAAGCGGTCAATGCTCCCTTTTTAGCTGATGCAGGGAGGGCAACTATAGAGATAGCAGTTTCTAAGGGTGAATGGGTTGATGACTTTTCTAAATTATATTCTGCACCCTGTCCTGAAACAAGTAGTAATGACTTGGTGGGGGATAGGGTAGAATACCGGACTGTAAATTACCATTCACATCTCCAATTAGATCTTAATGAAATTGAGGAGGCAATCGCAATGAGCAAGAGTGGTAAGGCCCCAGGCCCTGATGGCATTCCTGTGGACCTTTTCAAACATAATATTACTTTTCGGGGACCCATTTTAACAAAAGTCATTAATGCCTGCATCTCGACCAGCCTTATTCCTACCTGGAGTGAATCGATTTTGGTTCCGATTTTTAAAAAGGGGGATAGACAAAACCCAGTTTGTTATCGGCCTATCTCGCTTTTAGACTCCACGGTCAAAATAATTGGAAGAGTACCCCTTTTAGATTGCAGGACTGGGCAGATAATTATTCTATTATCAGTAATATACAATATGGGTTCCGTAAGGTCTTGGGCACTATAGATCAGTGCCTAAATTTAGAATTAACTATTGCCAAATATACTAAGGCGAAAAGGGGCCCTCTCTACCTGGCCTTTGTGGATTTGTCCGTGGCCTTTGACTGTGTCATCCATAAAAAACTATGGCCGATTTTGGAGAGGTTGGGCATGGACCCATCCCTAGTCTCATTAATGACAATTTTATATCGGGGCCAGGGCCAGGGTTCGATTCGGGACAGGGGGTGAGTGCACTGATTCCTTTACTGTCGGAAGAGGTGAAAGGCAGGGCTGTGTCCTGGCACCATTTCTTTTTACCTTGTATATTAATAACTTAGATCGGGTTCTGAGAGATGAGTGCCAGGACCTCCCGGCGGTAGGGAAGCGCTCACTTCCTGTGCTCATGTATGCGGATGACGCGGTGCTTATGGCCCGCACTCCGAATAGTCTCCAGAAGGTATTATCTAGTTTTGTGAACTTTATGTCCAACTTGGGCCTTACAGTAAACGTGGATCGGAGAGCAAAAAGTGTCGCCCGTTCTTAGAGAAGAACCGTCTAGACTGCGCCAATACCTTTTCATACTTGGAGGTCTTATTTGATCGTACTGGCATGTGGACACAGGCTGTTAATCTAAGGAGACTGTTATTCTCAAAGTCACTGGCAGACCTGGTTAAGTTTAGCAAGAAATTGGGCAGACGCCCTCCCTCAGAACTACTTCAAATTTACAAGGCTAAATGTGTCGCAATAGCGACCTATGGAGCGGGTATTTGGGGACATGTAGATGTGACATCTTTACAGAGGGCCGAAAACAGATTTCTTAGATACCTGCTTGCTGTCCCGGTTAGTGTCTCTACTTTCACTTGCCACTCGGAGCTAGGTATATCTTATATAGCGGATGTCATTGCCATTCAACCAATTCTCCTCTGGCAATATATATTTGGACTTCAGAGAAGACCATTTTAAATCGTCAAATGATTACTGATTGCTGTGGGCTAGATGGGGTATCACATATAAGTTGGCTCAGGTATGTCAAGGAATTCTTTTGTAAATTAGGACATCAAGAATATTTTGATAACCCCAATACCTTGACTAAAGTAAATAGGAACGTTTTTAAACTTAGCTGTTTGCAGTATCTAGAAAATATTAGATTAAATACAGAGATATTAAAAATCTCTGTTCTGGCTCACCAAAACATCCTGACTACTTTTAAGATGCAGTCGTATTTAACTTTTGTATCCTCTGATTTTGAAAATTTTTATTAACACGTTTCAGGATGGGCATTGTCCATAGGTCGCTTAGTTTTCCAGCAATTAACGATTGGTCTAGGTAGCTGTCTAATTGCCCATGCGATGATTTGTCAGCACAATCCACCATGCATGTTTTATTCTTTTGTAAATTTTATACAGTCCAGAGGAAAAGGTGGATTCTTCCGCTGCTTAGAACACTAGGCCTGCGACAATGCCATCCTGCATTCATAGTCATGCAATCCCTTCAGGAAGAATTTGTAATTTTATCTGTTTCGTTGTTTTTAAAGTCTGTTTTCAAGTGTAGAAAAACTATCCTAATGTAAGATTTTTCACTGTATAACTTATCCCATAGTTTTGTGGTTTCCGAACCTTCTGTAACATGCGATTTTATTGTTTTATATATATGCTTTTATGATTATTTTATAATCGAATAAAGCTTAACTGACTGACTGACTGTACCACTCACATAAGAAGCCCCTTAACCATGTCTCAGGCCTGCCACCCCAGAGCCTGTGAGTGCAGTTGGACACTACCTTGTCGACCTGGCAAGAAAACCCTCTTGCCAGGCCAAAACCTGAATGAATGAATGAGAATGAATGAGATAGTTTTATAAAGCGTGCAGTACCCGAGAGTGTCTTAGCGCTGAGCAGATCCAGGCCGAGTGAAGGTACCTTCCAGGCCCTGTATAACCAACATGGAAGGGTGCAGAGTATTTAACAGGCAGGACATGTACTTTTATGCTCTACATGTCCTGGTAGTGAAAAACTATCAAATTCAATTTTCACTACTGCAAGGCTTATCTGTCCCACAGATTGGCATTGGGATTGCTGTATTACATCCTATAAGCATAATTTCCAATTGGAACAAGTTATAAATGTTGTTTGGTGTCTCTGGACTCACATTTTAAAACCATAACTTATGGTGTAGTTGGATTTAAATTTTAAGTCTGAAATAGCAGTAACAATAACAGTTCGAGCGTCAGCCGAGCTCAAGGGGCCACACCCATAGGAATCTCGAGCAGGAATCCACTGCTACCATTAGTTTGTAAGGGGCCGCAGTGGTTCATTTAAACGCAAGCGAATGGACATTCTGATGCTGTCTAACAATGGGATCTGCGCTGGACGTGCTACGGTGAACCCTCTTTTCTGTTGACAGATATCGCACTTTAAGACGAAGTCTTTGGTCTGCTTTGTTAACCATGGCCACCAATAGCGTTGTTTCAATAAGGAAACAGTCGCCGTACCTCCAGCATGTTCAGAACCTATCCCTTCGTGTGCTGCTAGAATTAAACCTAACCTACGATCCATGTTTGGAATGACTCTATCCCCCAATCCAGGAATCTGAGCAAATGGAATATTATTGGCATCAAACTTGTAGGAGTACTTGAGTGGAAATCTTTTTGGTACTGCACCGCTGTTTTTGCGTGAAGCAATAACAGCCACCATAATCTCACCATTTATTTTTGTTTTAGAACGAGTGATTGCAGCTACGGAAGCCGTACGTACAGCCTCCTTCGCGGCTACATCAGCCAATGAATTCCCTTCAACGTGACCGCCATCACGCTGATGACTCAGTGTGTGTATCACTTGAGTCCTTGGTAGTTCGGATTTCAACTCCACTATCTGTTCCCATAGCATTTTATGCTTAATTGTGCCACCTTTTGCGTCTTTCAGCCCGTTTTGAACCCAGTATTGCAAGTATTCATTATATGACTGCACACAGTAAAAGGAATCACACACAATTAGTGTGGGGAATTCTCGATCCATATTTACAAGTGCCAGTATCAGTGCTTTTAACTCTGCCAACTGTGCCATGCAGTCTCCTAGAGATTGCGTTTTAGTGCAACTTGGATGGAACTTTCCATCCCGCATGCGACCTTTAACGATTGCACATGCCGCGCTATATTGTTGCTTACTTCCTATGGCCGGTTGAGCAGATCCGTCAGTGTAAATGATATATTCATACTGATCCAGAGGCATTATTTAATTCAATAGAGGATATTCTTGTTCATATTGCAGGAATGCTTATGTCTTTAAATTTGGGTTGTACCTATATTCTACATCTGTTGCAGTGAGAGAATTAGCCCATTGTATCCATCTCGGATGTAAGGCTTTAGCGTTAGGAACGCTTGCCTTTGTCGCAGCCTCTAAGGCTGGAACCGGAGTCACTACTATTATTCGTTTCCCCTGAGCCAGTGCTCTTTCTCTCACTACAGCAGTCTGTACCGCTGTCAGAATCTTTTCAGTGGATGCGAAGCACATCTCAGCATTTGTGTACAAATGTGATGTGTATGCAATTGGTACTGTTTCACCTTCATTATATGTTAGATAGGTGTACCCAGATTGACCCGCAATTATACGGATCACCAGGTTGCGTACGTTTACGCGTGTCTGTAAGTGTTTGGAAGCTATCATGTCAGCTTGTAAGGAACAAAGTGTATCTGTGTGTTCCTGTGTCCATTGTCTTACAGAAAAATCAGGTTTTAGTAAGTCGTAGAAAGGTTTTACTCTTTCTGCGTAATCTAAAATGTATGTTCTACCAAAATTTAGGAATCCCAGGATTGATTGTAAATGTTTTAATGATTTCGGAGGATGGAGCAGCGCACATTTTCCTAAAAAATTGGCTGCCAGGCTTTTCCCTTTACTTGAAAGCTCATATCATAAAAACAGGACACTGAGGTCGGCTATTTTTGATTTTTTAAGTTAAATTTGTAGCCCTCAGATGCAAATCCCAAAATGATGATTTTCACCCTGTTCAAGTGTTCATCTAGGTCATCGTCCATCAGATTAATATCATCCACGTAGGACAATGCCTCTTCATCTAATTTTTCAAGTAACTCTGTTACTCTGGCTGAAAACAACCCCGGGCTGTTATTATATGCCTGGGGGAGTTGCCGAAATTGCCGCTGGGACCCTAGCGCTGAGAATGCTCTTAAATACCTGCTTTCAGGCGCTAAATTTTGGCAGAAAAATCCATTTGAGATATCAAGTGTTGTTTTGTATTTTTCCCGCACAATGTTATTCATTAATGCGGCACTGTGTGCATTCTGGACTGCAAATGTCTTAGTGCAAGTGTTTAAATGTCTGTAATCTAAAACTAGATGATATGTATTGTCAGGTTTCGTGACTGGAAACAAAGGATTATTCATTTGAGAGGTGCATGTTTCAATCACCCCTTGATATTCAAGTTGATCTAAGATCTCCCTGACCTGTTTTTTAGCTTCTTGCTTTATTGGATACTGCCTCTGTGCAGTTGGAGTATTTTTTAAAGGAATTATGTGGTGGGTTGAATCCTCATCCCATCCAACATGGTTTTTGTATAATGTTGGAACTTGGGCTACCGCCCACTCCTGCGCATATAAGTGTTGCAAATGCCTGGGAATATGGTCTGAGAATGCCGGTAAAATTACCGTTTCTACTTCAGGGCAATCCATGACGAATGCTGGCGACCAATCTCGTTCAACTAACAAAATGTCATAGCCAAACGTAAGGTTCTTCCAAAAGAGACCTCTCACTTTCCTACACTTGTCCTCCTCCATCTGGAGCGTTATTTCATATAACTTATGTGGGACACTCACCCTAGTATCAGGTGTTTCTACCATGATATAATCATTCAAGTCCGCTGTCACCATCAGGTTCTGGCGAGCTATTGTTACTTCTGCTGCACGGTCTAGCATCGTCTGAGCCCATTCCCCGTTCAGTAGTCGAGTCCTCAAAATTCTGGGCATGTCTGATCTTTAGATCTGCAACCTTCTTCTTTTTGAACTGTGGCTTTTGCTTTGGCTTTTCTTCTTTTTTGGAAGTGTAATCTTGAGCGTGCTGCTTGTCTCTGGACTTTGTACGCTCTTCTTGTCTTTCTGACCGTCCTTCCCTCTCAGAGTTTTTGATGAACCCTGAAAGGAACGAGAGGAACGTGTATCAGTATCCTGATACCTGTCACGTTTGCTAATATTATCCCTATTCCTGAGATTATGCCTCTTTTCGTAGGGCTCCTGTGGAGGAGATCTACCTCGGGATTGAGATCTGTTTCCCTTAAATGTTTGTTGTTTTTTATTGTCCTACTTCTTTTTAGAAGAAGCAGGTATCGGCTTGGAAGCGTCCTTTTCAGGACTGCCCATTACTTGTGGTTTTGATGCTTTCCCACCCAAACTGTCTCTGCCTAATTCTGCATATGCAGTTTCAATTATTTTCGGTAGTTCGTGTTCCTGTTCTAAAGGACTGAACTCCCTTAGGCATTGGCGGATAGCCACTGACACTGCTTCCCCTTTAATATTAGCTAAAATTATGGCTGATACCTGGGCATAGTTACCTAGTAACTTCATCCCTAAGTTCAGAGCAGGCTCTGCTCCGTACTCGTTCTGTATTTGTCGTAATACATCGGGTATCACCGCTAATGAAGGAATACCATGAGTTCTGGTATAAATGACAGCAAAGACTGTACCCCAAGTGGTGCAATCCTCTACTTGTGGTGTTATCCCCATGGGCAAGCAGATTGTTAGCAATCTGTGTTTTTCATATGGGGTAGTATTCGGGAATACTGCCCCTAACTGTGTTATTTTCTGAGCTACCCTGAATGGTATTTGTTTGCGTTTTGTGGGCATTTTACCCATTACTGTGTGTAATGTTTGTGGTGTAATTTTAGTTGCTGTACCCTGAGATCGAGTTCCATTTGTTGCAGCTATCGCTGGTTGGACTGTAAATGTCCTCAGGACAAATTGTGTCATGTTTCTGTAGATTTTAATTAAATCTTTGTGTTGTATGACTAAGTCTCCTGGTGGCATTGTGTCAATGTCAGGATGTGGTGTGTAGGCCGCTAATATCGGCCATGTTGCCCCTTCTCCTCCGAGTGGGCCTAATCTTACTCTTCTTCTTATGTGGGTTAGGGCGCCTTTAAACCAGTATAAGTGTTCCTGGTACGTGAGCGGAACCTCTATGTCCTCGAACGGACAATATTCCGCGGGTGCATCTCCTTCTGTGTAAGAGTGAAATGTCTGTGTTCTTGCATCTGCTGCTGGGAATGTAACCCACAAATAAAATACCTCAGTTTTGTTAGATTTGTGTGCCTCAATCACGAAAGCTACTATGCCACCCCTGGATGATAATCCATGCTCTAGCAGTCTCAGGATGACTGTATTTCTGAATTTTTCTGCAATCCGATGCGTCTGCATCTTCTTCTCCGGCTGAGAGGTGCAGATTTACTACAGGGTTATCGTTGGTCTCAGTCATTTTTGTACAAAAGAAGTTTGTTCAAGGGAACTAAGATAAGGTTTTTATGCACAATGATGTATGTATACCCACAGGTCTCCCCAGGGGTCCTACCTTGCTATGTTACTGTGTCGGCCTAAAGGATGACGTCGGGCTTGAACTTTATACATAGATATTATACAGGAGATGTTCGTCCTGCTGTCACTCCTGCTGTGCTTCCAAGAACTCATGCATAATGTTTGAGTTTCTAACTAGGGAAAAACCTGTGTTCTGAATGCAGTGTTGTATCTAGGTAAAAGGTCAGTCTCTATGAACCGTTATGTATGTGATGTAGGGAAGGATATAGGTGAAAGGTTGCAGTGTTACCTGTGCCTATATATGGTACCTATATGGAATATAACACCAGATCCGATTCTTCGCTTACGGGCCTGATGCATCGCCACTGTTGCGTGGAGAAATTTGGCATAACAACTCAACTGCGTGGGGATCATCAAAGCATTTCGTGCTGCAACAAGGATTAAGGTACTTTTGCTCAGCAGGCCCCGTGTGGGTCATGTATCCGGCCTGCACTCCATTGAAGTGATGATGACTGGCAGAATCGCCTTCACATGAATGATACTCTTCTGTGTGTGCCCAAACTAAAATTCAACTATTTCACAGTGTTACATGGCTGACAACGGGGGGCATATTTACAAGCCCCTATCACCATAACGTGGCTTAATGCTGCCTTGTAAATCAGGCACCCTTTCACGCTGCACTTAGCGTGAAAGGGGAGGGCAATGGGTGTTGCGTTGGGTGTTCCCGCGCAACACCCATTGATTTTCTTTTCCTCAAAGCTTTATTTATTTAGCATGACTTGAGATCAACATGGTACAGAGTAATGAGAGCATGAAACAATCAACGGCCATCGGTCAACATTGACGTCTAATTCGTGTTCATTTTCTCTACAAGCGATGTCCTCTTACCCCCCTCTCTCGCTTCGAGTCATGCCAATTTTAGCCTATGAAACTGAAACCAGTAAGAAAAAGAAACCCATCCTAACTTAAGTATAAACATAAACCCTCCCTTCCCCCCCTCCCTTCCCTGGTGGTGGTGCTTCGCTTTAAAAGTCTTCGGGTAGTCGGACTTGCAGTGTGACAGAGGGCTTCGCCCCCTGTTGGGCTTGCCAGGGCCATCAGGTCTAGTTTTGTATCTGTGAATATTTGACCAAGGGTGAGGCTTCCACTTAGAGCTGGAAGAGATGTAGTGCTCTTATGGAAGATGGGCACACCGCTGATGGGAGGCCACTCGAGAGAAAGGAAACCAGCGGGCCCCAACGATACTCAAAGTTTTTATAACTGTCCCTAAAAATGTCAGCTAATCGTTCCATCGTGACAAGTCTCCAAAGCTGAGAGTGCCATAGTGACACTGCTGGAGCTTCCCTTTTTTTCCAAGCTGCAGCAATCGTTATTTTGGCCGCCCCTAGACACGCCCATAGGATTGTCGTATCTGCTCGGGTCTGATGCTCTAGACCCGTTTCTCTGATGCCTACTAGGGCTTCCTCGATAGAAGTCGGTATGGGGTAATTGAGGATCGCCTTGATGTGAGCGAGGATCTCCTCCCAAAAAGGCTGAGTTGTCGGGCAGTCCCACCAGATATGGCGGAAGTCTCCAAGCAGACCGCATCCGTGCCAGCAGTGATCCGAAGAGTTAGGGAATATTTTTTTGAGTTTAGTGGGGTAAAGGTACCAGTCGTATAAGGTCTTGTAATGGGCCTCTCTGAGATTCACTGAATGGTTGCACTTGGTTATGTCAGACCATAAGTGCCTCCACTTCTCTTCTGAGATGTCTCTCCCAATTATTTGCTCCCAGAAGGACATGTAGTGGGCTCCTGAGGCATGCACTGCCGGCAAGAATAGGGCATAGAGAAAAGAGATCGCTCCCTTCTTGGTGCCCGCCTTCTGAACCCAAAGCTCCATTGGGGTGTGTTCTCTAGTAGCAGCCTCCCTCACCCGGGTCTGCGAAACCCAATGTTTGAGTTGGAGATAATGATGATAGCGCTCGCTGCTTGGGACCTGGAAGTCTCTCTGGCAACTTTCGAACGTGAGTACATCAAGGTTGTGGAACATGTCCGAGACCATCAAACACCCTCCCTCCCGCCAGGTATCAAACGGGCCTTCCTGCATAGCTGGTGGAAAGTCGGGATTGAAGTGGATAGGTGTATATGGTAAAGGAAAGGTTGTCAACCCTCCTTCCCTCGTGACATCATCCCAGACCTTGAACGTGGTGCGTGTGGGGGTGCTGATATATGCATTGGCTGGCCTCTCTTTTTTTGATCTCCAGGGGATATCCCAAATCGTCTTTCCCATTATTGCCCTGTCCATGTGTAACCAATGCTTATCAGATTCTCTCATGGACCACTCCACTAACACCCGTAGTTGGGATGCCTTGTAGCACAGAGAAAAATCTGGCAGCGCCACTTCTCCCTCCTTTTTTGGACTTCTTAACACGTGGAATGGCAGACGTGCTCTCCCCCCTTGCCATATGAATTTGGTAATTAGGGACCGTAACTTAGGGAGTAGCTCTCTGTCTAAATCTGTTGGGAGTGCCTGAAACAATTAGAGTAATTTTGGGAGCAGCGTCACTTTAACGGCGTTTATCCGCCTTAACCAAGAGATGAATAGTGGTTTCCAGCAGTTGAGGCCATGTTGTATTTGCGTCAGCATTGAAGGATAGTTGGCCTTTTAGAGGTCCTCCACCCTCGGGGTAAGGTGGATCCCTAAATACTGAATGGAACGTTTGGCCCATTGAAAGGCAGACTGGCCCTGAAGTTGCGGACTTCCCCGTATGGGACCGTAAGGTTCAAAATGAAGGATTTGGATGTGTTTACCTTGAAGCCCGCCACTTCTTCAAAATTATCTAGTTCTGCTGCAGTGCCTGTAGCGATGGGCCTGGGGCAGTCAGCGTCATTAAGATATCATCAGCAAAGAGCGAGGCTTTATGTTCTATGCCTCCAAATTGTGTTCCCCTAATGTCAGGGCTTGCCCTAAACTGCACTGCCAGAGGTTCAATGCTCAAAGCAAACAATGAAGGGGAAAGTGGGCAGCCCAGTCGTGTACCCCTGCTCGAAGAGAATGGGGGCGAGAGCGACCCATTGACCTGTACTCTCGATTGCAGATGTCTATAGTTAGCCCGGACCATGTTAATGAAGCCTTGTCCGAATCCAAATCTCTGCATGGTTAGAAATAGAGAAGACCAATCCACCCTGTCAAAGGCTTTCTCAGCATCAAGGCCCACCAATAGCGCCGGGATTTTGAATTTGGTAGTTTTTTCGATGAAGTGAATGGTCCTGAGGATGTTATCATGCGTTTGCCTACCTTTTATAAAGCCGGATTGATCAGGGTGGATTAGCAGGGGCATTAAAGTGTTTAATCTCGTGGTTAGTATAGCAGAGTAGAGTTTAGTGTTTAGGTTTAACAAGGCAATAGGTCGGTAAGATGCACAATTATGCAGATCTTTTCCTGGTTTGGGGATCACCGAGATCACAGCCTCAGCCATGGAGTTTGAGACTGTTACGTCTTCCACTATGGCATTAAATAACTGGGTGAGGTGAGGTGTAATTTCAGATGCAAATATTTTATAAAATTGGGCCGTGAGCCCATCAGGCCCAGGTGATTTGTGTAGTTTGAGTTTAGAAATGGCTGTCCTCACTTTCTCCTCAGTGATAGATACATCTAACCTCTCTTTCTCCGCTGGTGGGACCTGTGTGAGCTCTAGGGAACCTAAGTATTGTTGTTGTCGAGTAACCTCCGGTTGAGTGCCTGTGTATAAGTCCCTGTAGAACTTCCCGAAAATATGTGCTTTGCTGTCATCTTTATGAGTTATAGTGCCGTCCCTATCCCTTATGCCCCCTATGTACTCACATTCCCTTTTCTCACGCAGTTGCCTTGCTAGATGCGTCCCCACTTTACCTCCCTGTGCATAGGATGTTTGCCGGAGCCTTAGCAGTGTGTATTTTGCTCTACTTGTGTAAATAGCTTTAATTTTTCCCTTTAAAGCTGTGAGTTGCCATTTCAGGGTTTATGAAGGTGTTTTTTTATGTTCCCTTTCCACTGTCTCCAGTTCCTCCTCCAGTGCTAGTATTTCCGCAGCCCTCCTCTTGTTAAGGGTGGAGTTTAGTTCTATACATTTACCCCTGAGGACTATTTGAATGCATCCCAGTTATTCTGAGCTGAAGTAGCCTGAGGAAGGTTAAGCTCAAAGAATTCCGAGATAAAGTTTCTCAAATCGTCCCTCATGAGTCTGTGCCTGGTCACTGAAACTGGGAAGTACCATCTACGGGGGGGCGCCTCACCATGCCCCCATGACAGACTAATAGTTATCAAACTGTGATCTGAGATCGTGATGGGGAGTATCTTTGCTGCCTCTAATGAACCTAGAAGTGATTGGCTTATGAAGATATGGCCCAACCTAGAGTAAGTCACGTGTACATGTGAGAAGAAGGTATAATCTTTAGTAGTGGGGTAAAGTGTTCGCCATGCATCCCGTAGGCCCAGTGTTTGCAGTTTCTGCTTGTTCGCCTTAGAAAAGAGGCATGTGTTCACCCTCTGAGGGTGCGTGCTATCCATGTCAGCTTGCCAAGTCAGGTTAAAGTCGCCCATGAGTATCGTTGGGCCCTCCGCGAACTCCCCTATCTGAACTAGGAGTGAGGTCAAAAAAGTGTTTTGACCAGTATTGGGGACATATATGGAGATGAACGTGCAGAGTCTGCCTCTCAATTTCCCCTTTACCATGATCAGTCTACCCTCCCGATCCAATTTAATGGCCTCAGTTTGGAACTTCGTCGAGCTGTGAAACATCAAGGCAACACCCTTTTGTTTGGAATTGGCAGACAATATATATATATCAGTGGATAGCTTCTATGGCGGAGGCGCATCTCTTCTGTTTTTAGGTCTTGCCTAGGCAGCGCATGCGCTGTCTCTCCGAGACATCAAGTCATCTATACGTTGGGTGAAACTCCGCCTATTGCCGGGTAATATCTCCTGCTGCTCGCCATTTGTTTAACGTTGGCATACCTCTTGTTAGCTGGGTTTTTACTGGCTGTTGATCCGATACTGACTTCCGTTTAGTCCGGAAGCAGCAGCGCCTAACTACTGTTTTCGTCCGCTTTTGTGTTTGATGTGTGTTTCAGGGGAACTTTCTTTTACGTTTTTTGCAGCCCAGCATGCTGAGTTGCAGTTAATGGTCTCGCTTTCTGGCCGCTTCGCTTAAGGTTTATTTAATTCGTAAAGTGGGCTCCGTGTTAATAAAAGTATGAGGATGAATAAAGTGCTATGTGCCGGAGAGCAGTGCGCCTTGTAGCAGGGCATTGCAGCGCTGGGAACTCTGCCGGCACTGCGCATCTGACCGACTGCGGGTGGCAGGCCGCTTTCCTTCTCTTGTAGCTGCAGACGGCTGCTGACCTCAACCAGCAGGTAATGGGCTGAGTGTCCATACCACCCAGAGGGGCGGGGGCTGGATGGGCAGAGGGAGTCCTGTGTTAATACAATAACATGCAGCGGCCTGAGCACCTGAGCTTTCACGGGGACCTCAAGATTATCGATTCTGGACGCAACTGTAATATTCACCGCGCCGATTTTTCTGGTTCTGTCTCGCCCCTCTCTCCCCGTGCTCACACTCCCTCTCTCTTAGCCCTTACATGCCTGCTCTGAGGCATCGACTGAAGCTTGCCCCTTTTTACGTCTCCTCCTTCCCCTCCGTGCTGTGTGTTTGCTCGGACAACAGGAAGCTTCCTGTGCAGGCTTTTAGTTTTGGCTGCGGTGCCCAGCTCCTGCAGTGCTTGCTTGGCGCCCCAGGCCTGGGCTGCACATTTAAAGAAAAAGGTAATATTCAACCCCACCCACAGGAACGCCGCCGCTATAGACACTCAAAGATCCATGTGTCGGTAAAAAACAAAAAAAAAACAAGGTCTTAATATATGGCGTGTCTTTATACACTTCATCTGGGGGTGGGGCTGGGGGGGGCGGGATTATAAAGTGCTAATAACAGTTCTGACATCTTGAGAGCACAAACATGCAGAGTCAAGATTATTCGGTAAAGTTCGCATGGTGCAAGAGAGAATTCTAATACTTCAAGCACTATCTTTAGTTTTTATAATTGTATTTCATTTTAGTTTCCCTACAACACTCTGGCCTAATTACACTGTTGGACCAACAGCGAAATCATCCAAGGTTTCCTCACAATGGAACTCAGGATCAGATAAAATCCTCTTTTGTGGCAGAGTTTGGAGAGTGTTTTTTATACTTGGGGGCATATTCACAAGGATTCAACTCCGATTTATCTCCAACTCAATGCAACAAAAGTGGAGATAGATTTAACACCCTATTCACAAGCTGGTGATTATCACACGTTCCTGTGAATATACCCCTTGGTTGTTCGAGTGGCATTAGGTTGTGTCTGGTCGGCCTTGGGCACATGTTTGTTTAGCAACTCGCATTTAAAGCGTTCAGTAAACGGCAGCGGGCACTTTCAACTTTATTTTTTGTGTATGAAACCTACGCTGTTCCTGGCTTTGTATCTCATTTTACCAGTTGGCAATGAATAACTTTTCATAGCCTTCAGTACAGGTGAATCTCGTTACTCCTTTCATTTCATTTCCTCAGGATCTCGTTTCAGGCAACAACCTGCATTGAATCAAGCAGGAGAAAGCTCTGTTTCCATTTCAGGTGTATGTGATTCCAGACTCAATGCTGTGTCTTTGCAATTTCGCTTCCAAATGCTTTTTGAGAAATGGGTTCCCCTTTATCCTTATGCACATTAATGTCCTCCCTCTTAAAGTATAACAATATTACAGTTCAGTACTAAGGAACTTTAAAAGAATATTATTCTTTTTGTTATAATAGGGTCGTTCAACTGCACATGTCTTTTTGTTTTTTTGGCTTTCAACAGTCAAATGAGCGCTCCTACCCGAGATTAAAGGGGCATTCCTCCGCCCTCTGATTCAGCAGCACTTATAAATGTGCAACACACCCACGGAGAGGCTGGCTTATACGCACACACATGCTGGGCACTGGTCCACCTCTCGCCTCCCGCTCTGGCTGCCACCTCCCACTCGTCCGTCTCTCTCTCTCTCGTACCTCTCGTACCTCTCATACCTCTCGTACCTCTCATACCTCTCATACCTCTCACACCTCTCATACCTCTCACACCTCTCATACCTCTCATACCTCTCACACCTCTCGTACCTCTCACACCTCTCATACCTCTCACACCTCTCATACCTCTCACACCTCTCATACCTCTCATACCTCTCACACCTCTCATACCTCTCACACCTCTCATACCTCTCACACCTCTCATACCTCTCATACCTCTCACACCTCTCATACCTCTCGCACCTCTCATACCTCTCACACCTCTCATACCTCTCACACCTCTCATACCTCTCATACCTCTCACACCTCTCATACCTCTCACACCTCTCATACCTCTCATACCTCTCGCACCTCTCACACCTCTCATACCTCTCATACCTCTCGCACCTCTCATACCTCTCACACCTCTCATACCTCTCATACCTCTCACACCTCTCATACCTCTCATACCTCTCGCACCTCTCACACCTCTCATACCTCTCATACCTCTCGCACCTCTCATACCTCTCACACCTCTCATACCTCTCACACCTCTCATACCTCTCATACCTCTCACACCTCTCGTACCTCTCACACCTCTTATACCTCTCACACCTCTCATACCTCTCCATACCTCTCACACCTCTCCATACCTCTCGCACCTCTCATACCTCTCGCACCTCTCACACCTCTCGCACCTCTCATACCTCTCACACCTCTCGCCTCCCACTCGTCCGTCTCTCTCTCTCTCGTACCTCTCATACCTCTCACACCTCTCACACCTCTCATACCTCTCACACCTCTCATACCTCTCATACCTCTCACACCTCTCGTACCTCTCATACCTCTCATACCTCTCACACCTCTCATACCTCTCGCACCTCTCACACCTCTCATACCTCTCATACCTCTCGCACCTCTCATACCTCTCACACCTCTCATACCTCTCACACCTCTCATACCTCTCACACCTCTCATACCTCTCATACCTCTCGCACCTCTCATACCTCTCACACCTCTCATACCTCTCATACCTCTCACACCTCTCATACCTCTCACACCTCTCATACCTCTCATACCTCTCGCACCTCTCACACCTCTCATACCTCTCATACCTCTCGCACCTCTCATACCTCTCACACCTCTCATACCTCTCATACCTCTCACACCTCTCATACCTCTCCATACCTCTCGCACCTCTCACACCTCTCATACCTCTCATACCTCTCGCACCTCTCATACCTCTCACACCTCTCATACCTCTCACACCTCTCATACCTCTCATACCTCTCACACCTCTCGTACCTCTCACACCTCTTATACCTCTCACACCTCTCATACCTCTCATACCTCTCACACCTCTCATACCTCTCGCACCTCTCATACCTCTCGCACCTCTCACACCTCTCGCACCTCTCATACCTCTCACACCTCTCGCCTCCCACTCGTCCGTCTCTCTCTCTCTCGTACCTCTCATACCTCTCATACCTCTCACACCTCTCATACCTCTCACACCTCTCATACCTCTCATACCTCTCACACCTCTCATACCTCTCACACCTCTCATACCTCTCACACCTCTCATACCTCTCATACCTCTCACACCTCTCGTACCTCTCACACCTCTCATACCTCTCACACCTCTCACACCTCTCATACCTCTCATACCTCTCACACCTCTCATACCTCTCACACCTCTCATACCTCTCATACCTCTCACACCTCTCATACCTCTCACACCTCTCACACCTCTCATACCTCTCATACCTCTCACACCTCTCGCACCTCTCGCACCTCTCATACCTCTCACACCTCTCATACCTCTCACACCTCTCTTGCAAACTTCCTCCCTTTCACATCGGTTCACTTCAGATCTTCAAGCACAGTTTCTTTCCTGTGCCTTTTCAAGATTTCTGTCCCTCAAACCCATGCTCTACTCCTTTTTTTAGGGTGTCTTCTGCGTATACAGGCGCACCCTATTTATGTATCTGTCAATTTTTCTCACACACTCTTTCTGCTCCTCCGTACGGAGTTCATTCACCACTTCATGCACAAAGTACCTATCCCTATCTCCCTTTCTATCGATTCTGTACAGCTCTCACCCATATCTAATCACAATTCCACATAATTCCACTGCGCACCACACAATTCCATCCCACACAATTCCACAATTAACAATTCAAATTCAAACCACATAATTTCACTCCAAACCACATATATCCACTCCACTCCAAACCAAAACACAAAGACATTGTTATTTACAGTGCCAATAGCTCTAACTCTCCTAAATGCGAGACCTATTGCATTGTAAATGACAATGCCTTTTATTTATGTTTTAAAAACAAAAATAAAAGGCATTGTTATTTGCAATGTCAATAGCTCAAACTCGCATAAATGCGAGACCTATTGCATTGCAAATGCTTGTTTTAAGGTGTGTTTCCTGCAGCGCGACCACTTCGAACTGGTGGTATCAAAGGTATTTCCAAACTTTTTGCCTTTTAAGGGGCAAATTCATGCCTTTTATATTCCAGGAAGCTATTGAGACCATTTTATCAATCTCCACCCCCTGTACGACCCATGCCCTCCCCTGTAAACTATCTTACCTCTACTGCCCTTCCCTGTTAGTTGTGTAACTTCATCTCCTCTAACAGCGCAAGGTGACCCCATAGTACCCACATTTAGCCATCGATCAAACTTCTTCAGGACCCACCACCAGGTTACCCCCCCCTATTCACAAAAAAAAAGAAAAAAGAATAAAACCTTCAAAAACCCCTCGCTGAACAGCCAACGGGCTTCAGGCCAGAACAAATTTGACAGAAGATGATACTGTAACGGGAAGTACGGGCAGTGCCCCGAGGCCCATCTGCCGAACGGTGTCAATTCAACGATCCGAAATAACAGAAGTCTTTTGTGTTGAGGTCCAGTACGGGCATTCAGCCATGCCGGGAGGAGCGCAGGCCCCAATCAGCGAAGTTACAACTTTTCCCAACCCTCCTGTCTTCGAGGTTCCCTCTACTGGTACCTGCTGCGGAGATTCTTCCAACAGTCGAGTGTCCTTGCTGGCCCCTCATTTGCCATTGGGTTTCCCTTTTGTGACAGTGCGCCATTGCTGCCTAGCTCGCTTCGACGTATCAGAGCATTTCGACGTGCCTGGGTCATTTTCAACTTCAGGGGCAGGGAGCGCGAGGATGCGCAGGCCTTCGGCTAATCCAGAGACATGCTGAGATTTGTTGTTGAATTCAAAGGCGAGGCCAAATGGAAATGTCCATCTGTAACGTATATTGTCCTCTCTGAGTTTGGTTGTGATCGGTCTAAGCTGTTGCCTCCGCGCCAGGGTGGCGGGTGCTAGGTCCTGGAAGAGCGGGCATTTATATTCCTGAAATGAAGTCTCTCCTTTTTTCCTAGCGGCTTGCAAAATTGTTTTTTTTGTTGTAAATGAATGCAACTTGACCAGCACATCTCGAGTGCAGTGACGTTCACCTGATTGCTGATTTCCGACTTGGTGAACTTGGTCGATTTTAATCTTCAGCTGTTGTGGGCTTACAATTTCTGTAAAGAGCCCCACCACAAAGGCCTCCAAATCTGGTCCCTCTGCGCCCTCCTCCAGGTCCCATATGCAAATGTTTTCCCTTTGTGACCTGTTTTCTAGGTCCTCTGCCTTCAAGGTGGTCTGCTGTAGCTGCATCTGAAGCTCTTGTTGTTGTTCCTGTACCTTGCTGAGGCGTGTATCCAGTTCTTGCGTGTGTTCTTCAGTTTCAAGGACCCGTGTCCCCACCGCATCTATATCTTGCTGAAGGGTTGCCATACGATCAGAGAGATCTGACTTCAGCTGTTCCATTGAGGCCCGTAGATCCTGTTTGATTTCGGCGCAGACTTCAGCTTTGAACTCCCTGAAGGAGGCCAGCAGGTCTTCTCTAGTGAGAGCCATTGTGTTGTGCTGTCCACTTTCGTCGTGGTCTTGCCTCTTGTCCGTCACAGAGAAGTACGTCTTTGATGTCGACCTGTCCATGGGCAGAACCTGTTCAGTACAATCTTACGTTAGCTGAGGGTTGTGGCAATGCTCATTTCGACTAGCGTGTAAGCAGGCACTACATCTGTTTGACCACTCAACGTGTTCCGGCGAGGCAGTGTTGGAGGTCAGGGCGTCTCCTCGAATTCCTCCAACATGGGTTTATACTTCAGCCTTGAGGATCAGGTCCCCCCTGGTTCCCCAGAGTCAATTAGTAGGCGCCATCTTAGGGTCAGGCAAGCAAAGTTGCATTGAATTTATTGCGACTCGGTCGTCCTTTGTATTGGTGGGGGTAAGGAAACAACCTCTCCTCCCTGAATCCCCTGGTCAAGTGGATGGGGCTTTTGTTTGGTGGCACACTTCCTCTGTTGCTGTCCGCTCGTCACTGCTCGGGTGCCATCTTGGGATCAGGCAGCCCTTCTCTGGCTCTTCGATGGCCTCTACAGCCTCTGCCCCGACGATTGGAAAACCACCGGGGCGGAGGCACCCTCTTGTGCTGCTCTTGTCCATCGTGAATGAATGAATGAATTTAGATTTCTATAGCGCGTAGCTACCCTGAGGCCTCCTAGCGCTTTTGGACCGGGCAAGCAAGAGAAATACGCCATGTTAGTGCATAGCCTTGAAGAGATGAGTTTTGAGAAGCTTGCGGAAGGCCAGCAAGTTTGGTTCCCTCCGAAGGGTAGGGGGCAGAGAGTTCCAAAGGTTCGACGCATTCGAGGAGAAGGAGCGTCCACCCCATCTAGATCTTCATATTTTCCTTGGAGTGGCAAGGAAGGCAGAACTAGATCGAAGATTCCTAGAGGGTTGATAAGGGGTGACCAGAGAATGGATAATGGCTGGACCAGATTTCCAAATGGCTCTGTGCGCAAGACACAGAGCCTTGAACTGTATCCTCGCCTGGATTGGGAGCCAGTGGAGGTTCCTTAATGCCAGTTTCGCCGATTGTCTTCGAGGAATCTGAAGAAGTTGGCGGGCCGCACAGTTCTGGATTACTTGCAATTTCTGAATTGTGGACTGGGGGGCTCCCAGATACAGCGCATTGCCATAGTCCAGGCGGGAGAGTATAAGAGCTTGCACCATAATCCTTCTCGCCTGGAAAGGGAGCAGGGGGAGGATCTTTCGTAGCATTCTCATCAGGCCAAAACAGATTGCAGAGAGCTTAGTGGCCTGATAATTGAAATAGAGGGAACTGTCAAGCCACATGCCCAAGCTCTTAATCTGCTGCTTTGGCACTGGGGTAGGGCCGAGACAGGTCGGCCATATAAGAGCCGAGGTAGGTGAGGGAGGTTTGCCCAGGAACATCAGTTCGGTCTTGTCCACGTTTAGCTTAAGATGTGAAAGCTCCATCCATTCTGCTACCGCCTCTAGGCAAGGACCTAGTGTGCAAGATGTCCTCTTGGGGTGATTTAATGCCACAATCAGTTGGGTGTCATCTGCGTAGGTAATGATCTTTATACCGAATGGATGGACTATCGTGCCGCCAATCTGCTGGGCTTTCCCCACCTCCTCACTCGCCCGAAGCAGACCAGGCGCCCTCTCAACAACGGGGCCGCGCTCCAAGACTCGGAATGTCCGCCGCCCTTCAGGCGCGGTGCTGCCGCCCAAATAGCCCTCGTTGAGCATGCCTGTGCCTCTGCTGCACGTCCAGCGGGTGCTTGCGGGACACTTGTGCACCTTTGTAGGATCACCGTAGGCTCGGGGGCGGACTGTCACTGCAGGCCTCTCGCGGCTCCCGCCTCCGCCACCATTTTGAGATCACGGGGACTCTGGCCCGGGCTCTAAACAACTGCATATAAATGTACTTTCCCATCAGCTCACTCGTGCCCACGGGCTCTCCGCCGCCTCTCCAGGTTGCACTGGACCTATTGAGGTAAGATTCGTAACGTTATATCTGCATGCACATGTTCCATTCAGCGTGGGTCTCGGGAGCTGGAGTGGATTACGTCCACCCAGCCATCTTGCCTGGCCACGCCCCCAACACCCATTGATTTTGACGCTGCCCCCTATTTACAAGGGTGGCGTAAATAGGAGGCAGCGCCAAAATTAAGACCAGGGAAAACAGTCTTTAACAGGCGAAACGAGGAGAAATGCTTTATTTCTCCTTGTTTTAGCTGTTTCCATGTGTGCTGCATTGTGCAGCACACATAGAAACAGCTAATTGCCATTGATTGTTTATGTGCAGGAAGATGTCCCTTCCTGCACATAAACAATCAAAAAAAGAAATGACATTTTGCAACTTCTATGTGTGCTGCATTAAGCAGCATGCATAAAAGTTACAAAAAGTCATTTAAAGATTGTTGATGTGCAGAAAGGGAGTCCTACCTGCATAGAAACAATCTTCCCCTCAACACAGACACCCTTACACTGAGTTGGTGTTAGGATGATAAGTTTAGCGCCAGCGCAGGGGGAAACGCAGAGCTGCAACATATTTTGTAAGTATGGTGCAGCCCTGCATTTCTGAAGTGACTGTCTGCTGTGTTAAGCCAAGAAAGCTAACGCCGCACTCTGTCACTTCATTGTAAATATGCCCCAGGAAGTCCCAAAAGCTGCAGAGAGCTGGCCTTTTACCACAAGCCTCATGCTGGAGATGTGGTGCTGGGGGCTGTCATCTAACACATATACTGTGGCATTGTCCAGCACTCCAGCAGTATTGGTCCACAGTTTGGTCAACTCTGTCTAATCGGGGTCTGTCCCTAAATCCCTCAGAGTATTTGGCTCTCCTTATGACTGTGTAACCTATCCAAGCATGTACAATGCTGTCTGGTGACAGCCCTCCCATCAGCTGAAGTTTGCATCCTTAGACACTGGAGGTAACCATCTCTCCCAACTTCTTCGGACTGCCTCGCAGAACTGGTGCAGACAGTGGACTCTGAACACATCATCTACAAATGTAATGATCAAATGGGAGTGTTTGAGGCACTCTAGGAGCCCTTTCTGCACCCCCGCCCTCACCCACGGACTGACTCACTTGAATGTTGATGGGGATATGCATGCTTAGAGGTCATATCTTTCCTCTCTCCTGGTTCCCTGGCTCCCCATGTTTGATTGCAGCGACCCCAGCCCACCCCTCCTGGAGCAGCAAAATCCTCTCCTCCCCATCTTTCTTCTGTGCTTGTGCACGACTAGGCCTGCTATAGACCCTGGGAGGGGACAACTGTGGATACATGCAGCCCTGACGTTGTCACACCCTGTCCTGCAATGACCACTCAGTCCACTCAAGTTACCGGTTGTAGTGGGTAGACTGCAATGTTACCCTTTGTTAATTGGTGGTGCCTTGCTTTCTAGAGTTGATTACTTGTGATATTGCATCTGTACTTCACCCATGAGGATCGTCCACATGCCATGAAAATCACAGCTTATATGAATATGAAAATGACAATAAAGAAATGTATAAAAAAAACAGCAAAACAAATCAGCAGAAAAATATTTGACCGCATAAAAGGGAGCATTTTCTCAGAGCCACATCAACTAAGGGAGAATGAATGGTAGAATGGGCCTTCATCACTTATGTTTCGGGCTTTTACTCACTCTTGAGTCTGAAAGGGGCTTCTGTCACAGCACAAGTGGAGGGGTCTTTGCAACGTGAGAGGCTCAATGTGACAGAGAAGAAAAGGTGGTCCTGATGCAGTCCCTCTGGGTGAGTTTATTCCTGTCAGTGAGGAATGACTCCTGTGGCCTTGCATGAGGAGCTGTGGAGAGCAGGGCTTGGGGATTGATATTTCCAAGTCTGGCAGTAGGTCCCATATTACAAGTCAGGGGTCTGCCTGCCCCAGGGTTAGAAGCTGATCATTGATTCCTTGGATTCTGCAGAGCATGAGCTGCATGTGCCTTGAAGCCTTCTTGGGAAGGTTGTAGGAGGTCCTCGGGTTACTAGGTTCCAGGGCTGGCCTTAGCACTGGTGGCACCGTGTGCGACAATGTCTGTTGGCGCCCCCCCAATGACCACCTCTGCCACAGATTCCCTCACCACCGCCCTTTAACAGCGCTCCTCAAGTCTCCAGAACCACTGCCTCTCGGATTCATTTAGTTTTATAGCACCACTCATACCAGTGTAAGGTGTCAGAGCACTTTACATCACACACACATTGCACAGAGACAATCATAGGTGTGTAAATCAGTGTACAGGAAATGTTACATCAGACAGGACTACAAGGTGTAGTGTAGGAGTAACATGTCATCGATACTGCTAGGCAATATAGTTTAAGAGTCCTTATTCTGGAAAAGCACAAATTCAGAAATTAAAATATAACACCATTGTTAGGGGTTCTCTTTAATAACAAGAAATGTTTTCCATCCAAATGAACCCTTTTGGCAGGATTAGGGAAATGAAAGACTGGGCAAAAAAACATACATCTAACATATACCTTACAGTTTACACACAGCTCTTTGATGGCAGTTAATAGCTCAATGATCTATACTATGATTCTGACTTACAAACGACAAGTAACAAAAGGATCTCTCTTACAGAAGCAGTAACACACTGACCTATTTACATCACATGCACTTTGTTATCTGCATGGTACACGTTCATAGCAGCAGGCATTTTAACCCTCTGCGCTACCTTTGGATGAGTCAAAACTTCCACTAGACAAACCTCCGGTCTCTTTCCAGGAGCACGATAAATCGCCGGAGTTACCTTGACATTTTAATTGATGCCTACAAAACTTGCTGGAGGCCAGGAACGTGCCAGTAGGTTGGTGCTTTTAAAATGATAATATTACTTGTAAAAATGACACCCCCACCCCAAGTCAGCACCCGGTGCGGTGGCACCGATCGCACCGCCCTAGAGCCGGCCCTGCTGGGCTCCCTGCCTGACAGCCGGACGACTAGTCAGTGTATTTACAGCTACTGGAGGTAACATTTGGGTTTAGTTCCTCTGTTTCGCTGGGTTATGTTTTTCGCAGACGTTTTCCATTTTCCAGGGGGAGTAAAAATGCTGCAAGTGTTGGGTGTGACGGCAATCATGAGGAAGGGGTTAAGGGCTTTCTATGCTGATGGAAGTTACAATCAACGCAGTGGGTGATTTTGATGTTGGTTGACATTTAAGAGGCCGTTTTAAATAAAGAGTCTTTAAAATGGTGCTAACCAATCAGGACTAGAGACTTGAAATATCTACTTGACCCAAGTTTAATGCACTCAACCCCTGAACTGGACACAGTTTAGTTTTAAAATATTATGCCAGTCGGCTTGCATGAACAATATATAGTCGATGAACCTGCAATGAAAATGCGAGTTGGGTAGTGAGAGGCGTGTCAGAGCGAGACCTACCATTACAAGCTCTGAAACCAAGTCAGAGGCAGAGGGCCTAGGCTGAGATGCACATTAGGTTGGATGTGTTATTGGTGCAGCTAAGAGTAGGATCCCCCAGGTAGGATCTTTTTTATACATTTGAATGATGAAATATGTTCATTAGCTCATATGTAGTATTGAAACTGCTTGCAATAATAACAGATCCCACAAGTTAATTTGAACCAATAGATGCAGGTTCGGGTCTCCAGCACTCATTTTCAGGTACCGGTGCTTACTGTTCCTCACCAGACCCAGAGCATGAGACACCTTCCTGCACAAAAACAATCCTGAGATTCATTCTCCTCTACCTACGTGTGCTGCAGACTGTAGCTAACATAGAAAGAGGAACTAACAAGGAAAAATGAAGATATTTCTCCTCATTATACCTGTTATGTTATGTTATGTTATAACATCTTATAAAGCGCGACAGCTGCCCCAGCAAAAAGGCATCCCGGCGCTGACAGCAGAGAAACAAACAAGGCAAAGAGAAAGACCTATGACAGTGGAAAGAGTTGTGTTTTAATTGCCTTTCTGAATTCTAGGTAGTTGTTCATACTCCGAATCTGTACCAGCAATGAGTTCCAGAGCATAGACGCCCTGGTACGGAAGGAACGCCCCCCAGCGCGCACCCTCCTTACCCGAGGGACCACGACCAAGTGTTGCCCCAAAGAACGGAGTTGGCGCGTGGGTTCATAAGGCACCAACAAGTTGGCCAAGATTCCTGGGGTAGCATATTTCAGAACCTTAAAGGCTACGCAAATCGGCGAATGGCGTCTGCCACAGGACAGGCTCTGCGCAGACCAAGAAGGATTCTGGCAGCCACATTTTGGACCCTCTGTAGTCTTAAAATTTCAGCTTTATTGACCCCCAAATACAGCGAACTGGCGTAATGCAGTCTCGACAAAATCGAGGCCTGGACGATGACTTGCCGGGTAGATGCGTCAAAAAAACCCAGCAAAGGTCTGAGCCCTCGCAGTAGCCCAAAACAAGTCCCTGCCACCTTTTTAGTTTGAACTTGGAAGCTAAGGGACGAGTCCATCCATACCCCCAGATTTTTTACCACCTGCTTGGGGGGGGGCATTGCCAAGGGTTTCGGGCCACCGATGCTCACTCGACAGCCCATGGTCTCTCCCCACCAACAACACCTCAGACTTGCTGGCGTTCAGCTGGAGACAGTTGGCAGTCATCCACTCGGCGACAGCCGCAAGATCGCTTCTGAACTTGGAAGCGTCCCTCACCAGGGAAGGCCTATCTTTTTGGTACATTCCCAGGTCTACCAGTGACGGTAAACCTTGGATTGCGCCAATGTCCATGGTAGTTTCATTGGAACACCCAAGCAACACCCATAGAAGGCCATCCCTGCATAAATCACATTTTGGGGTTTGCATCACACATGCACCATGTTGTGTGGTGCTAACGTGATGCAAACCCTTGTTAATTATGCCCCACACTTTCTTTGTCCCACCTCACACTGTCTTTACACTCATGTGGTTTGTTTCCACCCTGACACTGTCCATTTAGCTGCCCTTTCACTTTCCTTTACACCAGCCTCCTATCCCTGCTCTCACTCACACACTAATCACTGTCAATGAGTTCATTCATTCTCACTCACTCACTGTTCATCAACCAATGTGTTTATCCATTCATCTAACCATTGACACATTCTTATATTCACCCATTCACAAAAATACTCTCACAAACTTGTAGGTCAATGAAAAAGCAATTTTAGTTTCACAAAGAGATATATAGGCTTTGACAATGCTTGTTTCATTTGGGTGGCATTTGACATCTTTTTGATCCAGTGCTTGTTGTAAAACAATGTTTCTGTAGGACAGAACCCGTTTTATAAACCTATTTCGGAAATGGAAACATAATTCAGTTGTGTTTGTGTCATCACTGTGAACACTGGGCCCAGATGCATCAAGGGCTTGTGCAGTCCTTGACTCAGGTGAGGTGACACAAAACAACACAAGCACTTAAGTCAGATTTACTAAGCCACACAGAGCCAACTTGTGTTTATGTCACTGCTTCTCTTTGCGTGTTTATAAACGTTACTCCACCAGGTGGCGCCAGCAGCACACACTCCGGGGTGCCTCTGCCCCTGTCCACGGATCTGTCTCTCTTTTTGTGCAGGTTTCCCCTCACTTCCCTCACCGTGTCCCTCAATCCGCAGTAATACACAGCAGCGTCCCTCACTCCGGCTCCGCGGATCCTCAGGGTGGTGGAGAGGCGGTCCTTGGTGATGTGCATCGAGAGGGGTCCTATGTCTGGGGGAGAGCTGTACCCTGAGATCAGGAGCTCCGGGAACCCCCCAGGGCGGTGCCGGTACCAGGTGAGATAGTTAGTGCTGGTGAAGGTGTGACTACAGGTGACCTCCGCCGTGCCCCCCTCCGTGACCCCCACTGCCGGAGGCTGCAGGACCTCCTGACTGGTGTCTGCACCTGAGGAGAATAAATGAAAAGTAAATTACAAGGTGTTCGAGCTGAAAAGGAAACAAGTCTTTACTATTCGCTTGTAGATCAGCAGCACGTTGAGCCACACAGGGAACATAAAATGACAAAACAAAGTTGTATCAGTAAACACAACGCACAGGACAGAGCAGCCCTTGTGTCACACTCGGTGTGTGAAGAGCCACAACTTACACACAAACACCGCAGCCAGCAGCAGAGCCCGGACACACATCTTGTTGTGCTCTAGAAGTGACAGACTGCACCTGTGATCCTCGGCTCTGGTGTCAAGTGAGGGAGGCTGAGGGCGGAAATATAAAGCGGCCTGGGATGGGTTTCAGGGAGGAGGGAGCCCCGCCCGGGAGAAGTGTGGTCACAGAGGTGAGAGTTTCCTTCCTGTAACAAAGACCTCACAATGTGAGAATTGTTATTTTTCTGGGCTTTTTTTCACATTTCACATACAGATCTGCCGCATTGCATATTGTTGGTATTAATTTAATGTTTTTTTCTTTGAAGAGGAGAAATATTGTGATGAAAAATAAAAAAAATGGAATGCTTTTGGGGGCACTGTCATGTTTGGCCCCAGGCTTGGCCTCTTGTTTGCACTGACTGACTGATATTATTAGGAGTTTAGCTCTGGCTAGAGACGGCTTTGGCTCTCCTGCACTTTATGTACAATCCATTGCATTGTGTCCTATGGGTATTTATATAATGCGTTCCGTTGAGGTTGAGGGGTCAAAGGCCACGTGAGCCCCAGTAGATTGGCTCTTAAAAGCATCATTTACATTGTTATGCGCCCGCCTTCGTCATTTGCATGATGATAAATGTCATTGATTACATGGGCTTTGCAGGCACACAATCATAGGACAGTTTCATTGTGCAGTGGTCACGTGACTCTGCATAAGGACAGGAGCCCTCTTCTTTATGTGGACAGTGCAGGTGAGGCTGGAGCTGGCGGCCTCTCTGCCCCTTCTCTCTGCACCCTTACTTGTGTCTCCCTCTGCCACTTGTGTTCTCCTGCCCCAACCAGCCGGTGCATAAGTGGCCTGCACCAGCCCTTCCTACAGCTCATCTTGGTTCTGTTGTGCACCAGTGGTTGTAGGAGAGGTGTCAGCTTGCACCAGCTCTTCCTACAGCTCACCTTGGTTCTGTTGTGCACCTGGGGTTGTAGGAGAGGTGTCAGCTTGCACCAGCCCTTCCTACATCTCACATTGGTTCTGTTGTGCACCAGTGGTTATAGGAGAGGTGTCAGCTTGCACCAGCCCTTCCTACAGCTCACCTTGGTTCTGTTGTGCACCAGTGGTTGTAGGAGAGGTGTCAGCTTGCACCAGTCCTTCCTACATTTCACCTTGGTTCTGTTGTGCACCAGTGGTTATAGGAGAGGTGTCAGCTTGCACCAGCCCTTCCTACAGCTCACCTTGGTTCTGTTGTGCACCAGTGGTTGTAGGAGAGGTGTCAGCTTGCACCAGTCCTTCCTACATTTCACCTTGGTTCTGTTGTGCACCAGTGGTTACAGGAGAGGTGTCAGCTTGCACAAGCCCTTCCTACATCTCACCTTGGTTCTGTTGTGCACCAGTGGTTGTAGGAGAGTTGTCAGCTTGCACAAGCCCTCCCTACTGCTCACCTTGGTTCTGTTGTGCACCAGTGGTTGTAGGAGAGGTGTCAGCTTGCACCAGTCCTTCCTACATTTCACCTTGGCTCTGTTGTGCACCAGTGGTTACAGGAGAGGTGTCAGCTTGCACAAGCCCTTCCTACATCTCACCTTGGTTCTGTTGTGCACCAGTGGTTGTAGGAGAGGTGTCAGCTTGCACCAGCTCTTCCTACAGCTCACCTTGGTTCTGTTGTGCACCTGGGGTTGTAGGAGAGGTGTCAGCTTGGACCAGCCCTTCCTACATTTCACCTTGGTTCTGTTGTGCACCAGTGGTTGTAGGAGAGGTGTCAGCTTGCACCAGCCCTCCCTACTGCTCAACTTGGTTCTGTTGTGCACCAGTGGTTTAGCTCTGGCTAGAGACGGCTTTGGCTCTCCTGCACTTTATGTACAATCCATTGCATTGTGTCCTATGGTTTTTTATATAATGCGTTCCGTTGAGGCTGAGGGGTCAAAGGCCACGTGAGCCCCAGTAGATTGGCTCTTAAAAGCATCATTTACATTGTTATGCGCCCGCCTTCGTCATTTGCATGATGATAAATGTCATTGATTACATGGGCTTTGCCAGTACACAATCATAGGACAGTTTCATTGAGCAGTGGTCACGTGAGTCTGCATAAGGACAGGAGCCCTCTTCTTTATGTGGACAGTGCAGGTGAGGCTGGAGCAGGCGGCCTCTCTGCCCCTTCTCTCTGCACCCTTACTTGTGTCTCCCTCTGCCACTTGTGTTCTCCCGCCCCAACCAGCCAGTTCACTAGTGATTGTAGGAGAGGTGTCAGCTTGCACCAGCCCTTCCTACAGCTCAACTTGGTTCTGTTGTGCACCAGTGGTTGTAGGAGAGGTGTCAGCTTGCACCAGCTCTTCCTACAGCTCAACTTGGTTCTGTTGTGCACCAGTGGTTGTAGGAGAGGTGTCAGCTTGCACCAGCCCTTCCTACAGCTCACATTGGTTCTGTTGTGCACCAGTGGTTGTAGGAGAGGTGTCAGCTTGCACCAGCCCTTCCTACATCTCACCTTGGTTCTGTTGTGCACCAGTGGTTGTAGGAGAGGTGTCAGCTTGCACCAGCCCTTCCTACATCTCACCTTGGTTCTGTTGTGCACCAGTGGTTGTAGGAGAGGTGTCAGCTTGCACCAGCCCTTCCTACATCTCACCTTGGTTCTGTTGTGTACCAGTGGTTGTAGGAGAGGTGTCAGCTTGCACCAGCCCTTCCTACAGCTCACATTGGTTCTGTTGTGCACCAGTGGTTACAGGAGAGGTGTCAGCTTGCACTAACTCTTCCTACAGCTCACCTTGGTTCTGTTGTGCACCTGGGGTTGTAGGAGAGGTGTCAGCTTGCACCAGCTCTTCCTACAGCTCACCTTGGTTCTGTTGTGCACCAGTGGTTGTAGGAAAGGTGTCAGCTTGCACCAGCCCTTCCTGCAGTTCAACTTGGCTCTGTTGTGCACCAGTGGTTGTAGGAGAGGTGTCAGCTTGTACCAGTCCTTCCTACATTTCACCTTGGTTCTGTTGTGCACCAGTGGTTACAGGAGAGGTGTCAGCTTGCACCAGCTCTTCCTACAGCTCACCTTGGTTCTGTTGTGCACCTGGGGTTGTAGGAGAGGTGTCAGCTTGCACCAGCTCTTCCTACAGCTCACCTTGGTTCTGTTGTACACCAGTGGTTGTAGGAAAGGTGTCAGCTTGCACCAGCCCTTCCTGCAGTTCAACTTGGCTCTGTTGTGCACCAGTGGTTGTAGGAGAGGTGTCAGCTCACACCAGCCTTTCCTACAGCTCACATTGGTTCTGTTGTGCACCACTGGTTGTAGGAGAAGTGTCAGCTCACACCAGCCTTTCCTACAGCTCACCTTGGTTCTGTTGTACACCAGTGGTTAGAGGAGAGGTGTCAGCTTGCACCAGCTCCTCCTACATCTCACCTTGGTTCTGTTGTGCACCTGTGGCTGTAGGAGAGGTGTCAGCTTGCAGCAGATCTTCCTACAGCTCACCTTGGTTCTGTTGTGCACCTGGGGTTGTAGGAGAGGTGTCAGCTTGCACCAGCTCTTCCTACAACTCACCTTGGCTCTGTTGTGCACCTGTGGCTGTAGGAGAGGTGTCAGCTTGCACCAGCTCTTCCTACAGCTCACCTTGGCTCTGTTGTGCACCAGTGGTTATAGGAAAGATGTAAGCTTGCACCAGCTCTTCCTATAACTCACCTTGGTTCTGTTGTGCACAAGTGGTTGTAAGAGAGGTCTCAGCTTGCACCAGCTTTTCCTACAGGTCACCTTGGTTCTGTTGTGCACCGGTGGTTGTAGGAGAGGTGTCAGCTTGCACCAGCTCTTCCTACAGCTCACCTTGGTTCTGTTATGCCTGCTGCAGCACTTGCTCTGCAGTGGAATCAAAGATTCTCACGGATCCTGCCTTATCACCCGGGACATTCACTGCCAGCTGTTCCTTGAATATGTAGTGCCAGCTGGCCACCCCTTGCCAAAAGCAATAGGAGGTAATTAGAGGCAGGAATGCATCCATGGCACAGTGGAATCCCCACTTTATTCGACATGTTTCGGCTCCTTCTCACTCCATAGTGGGAAATCCAGCAAGACGAGGAGCTGGGGAGAGGTGTGCGGTTGTAAAACCCAGAAGCATAATCTCAAAGGGGGCCTTCATCATGTCCAAACGAAACTGATATTCCATGTCAAAGTTAAAAAAGTAACATATTGGCCTGTGTTTGTTCAGCTGTATTCTGTAGCTATGCTCAGTCTGGCTGCACCGTTCTCATAAGTTCGCATTAACGTGACCTCATGTTGATCTGTGAGCTGGTCGCACTTCACTAGAGCTCACAGCTGTGGTCTGTTAACACACTTTACTCTGTATGGAGCTCAGGGGGCCACCGATTCAATAAAGCAGCTGGTTGGTCATCAATGCATGCAGCAAGCCATGCACCAATGCATTCAGCTTGTTAGTCATCGACTCATGCAGCTGGATGTAGATCGATGCATGCAGCTGGTCGGTCATTGATGCATGCAGCTGGATGTAGATCGATGCATGCTGCTGGTCAGTCATTGATGCATGCAGCTGGCTGAAGACCAATGCATGCAGCTGGTCGGTCATTGATGCATGCAGCTGGATGTAGATCGATGCATGCAGCTGGTCAGTCATCGACTCATGCAGCTGGCTGAAGACCAATGCATGGAGCTGGTCGGTCATTGATGCATGCAGCTAGATGTACATCCATGCATGCATCCGTCATACATCAGTGCATGCAGCTGGTTGGTCACTGATGCATGCAGCTGGTCGGTCACTGATGCATGCAGCCAGCCATAGATCGTTGCATGCTGCTGGACTTATATCGTTGCATGTAGCTGGCCATACGTAGATGCATGCAGCTCACCATACATCAATGCATGCTGCTGGTTGTACAATGATGCTTACATCTGCCATATTTATTTTGTGTATTTAGATATGGATTTATTTTTATGATTTTATATAGCATGGACTTTGCCGATGGGCAACAGAGTGTTTTACAATAACCTCAAAACAGATCAGTAATAAGTGTAAAATTCAAACAATTACCCTAGCAGGAGTGAGCAACAGGGTACCCCTCACGAGAAGAGGATTACACATACTCACAACAAAACAGAGCAATGAAGAGCAGGTGATATCAGCCAATGGGGTGGATGCAGTACCATGTAAAGTTCATCAATAGATCGTGCCGGCTGAGGCTATGGAGAAGGGACAGAGCGCTTGGTGAATCTCAATCGGTGTGTGAAAATTTTAGTTTTTCAGGTAGGTATGAGGGTGAAGAGGAGTGAAAAGTTTTTGCATGATGCAGGCTGTTTTAAATTGGGCCCTCGCCTCTATGGGAAGCCACTGAAGGGAGAGTATAATAGGGGTGATGTGTTCACATTGCTTGTGTCTTGTTGTGAAGCATGGTGCTACAGAACACGGTCCTAGGTGGATTTTGGGGATACCTGATAGGAGCAAATCTGTAGTCGAGCCTGGAGAGGACAAGCGCCTCTCTGGTTTTAGCTCTTGATCTGAGATGAGGCGGCTGATTCCATAAAGCATCCTTAGTTGGGACCGGGCGCTCTTGCCATAGATAATACATGGCCCCGGAGATTGAGATATCGCTCAAGGGTGAATCCCAGAGATTTGACATTTAGAATGATGAATTGAAGTTCCTCCAGGTTGGGGGGAGTGACACCCAGTCTAGAATCGAAGGGTTGTCTTTCTTTGTAGAGATAAGTAGAAATTCTCTTTCCATTCGGTTTAGTTTGAGGTGGTTGTTTGTCATCCAAGTTTGAATTCTCATCAGGGTGTTGGGTAAGAGGATGAAGTCATTTGGAGAGGGAGGAGACTTTCATTTATATTTGGGTGTTGTCAGTGTACAGATGGAATTGTAATCCAGAGTTCCTAAGCATCGATGCATGGAGGTAGCTGTTCATTGATGCATGCAGCTGGCTGCAAATTGATGCAAGCAGCTGGGCGTACATTGATGCAAGCAGCTGGACATACATTGATGCATGTGGCTGGCCGTACATTGATGCAAGCAGCTGGGTGTACATTGATGCATGCAGCTGGCCATACATTGATGCATGCAACTGGCGGCAAATTGATGCAAGCAGCTGAGCGTACATTGATGCATGCAGCTGGCCATACATTGATGCATGCAGCTGGCTGCAAATTGATGCAAGCAGCTGGGTGTACATTGATGCATGCAGCTGGCCATACATTGATGCATGCAACTGGCCATACATTGATGCATGTGGCTGGCCATACATTGATGCAAGCAGCTGGGTGTACATTGATGCATGCAGCTGGCCATACATTGATGCATGCAACTGGCGGCAAATTGATGCAAGCAGCTGAGCGTACATTGATGCATGCAGCTCTCCATACATTGATGCATGCAGCTGGCCATACATTGATGCATGCAGCTGGCCGCAAATTGATGCAAGCAGCTGGTCGTACATTGATGCATGCAGCTGGCCATACATTGATGCATGCAGCTGGCCATACATTGATGCATGCGGCTGGCCGTACATTGATGCAAGCAGCTGGGTGTACATTGATGCAAGCAGCTGGCCGCACATTGATGCATGCAGCTGGCTGCACATTGATGCATGCAGCTGGCTGCACATTGATGCATGCAGCTGGCCGCACATTGATGCAAGCATCTGTACAGCTAGCTTTATACTGTACTTGTGCAAGCGCAGTTAATGGTTGGATGGTTTTTCATAGGCATGAGTGTTCAGCTGTATTCTATGGCTGATACTATGTTCCCCACAGATTGTGCCCATAACAGAACAAATACAATCTTTGTCAGGAAGTTATGCAGATGTTGTATTAAATGCAACAATTTCCTTTTTAAATGTTTCTAAAACATTGTTTGCACTGGACATTTCATTGTTCACTTCCTCATTCTCCCTGTTCTCTTCAGATGGCCTTTCAGGCCAAGATTTGTCACCTGAATATCATCTATAACAGAGGACAGTTCAGAGAGACAACCTCTTTGTAACATGTTCTATAGTGTTTGAAGATGAAGGGCTGGACTTTTGACTCAATACAACCTTGTTACTAGGTTACGCATTGTAGTGTAGTGCACAGATAGGATCTGTATGTGACGGAAATCAGATGTAATAAGCAAGCCAATTAACGTCCATGAAGGTTTGTCAGTCTTCTAACTTGACAGGGATTAAGATATTGCTGTATCTTAATTATTTTTTTCAGAGTTACCTAAGAATTGTCTGAAGTGTTCAATAGCCTCTTGCCTTATGTAGAAAATGTTCCTGTACTTGCACTCGAAACCTGGATATCGGTGGCTCAAGACTTCATTGGTTTTACCTTCTTCTGGATTTTTGGGTGCAAATTTTTCTTTTTGGGTGCAAATTTTTCTTTTTGAGTTGGTGTACCTTCTTCATTTCATATGCACAAACATCTGCGTCAATTCCAAAGACTAACTCATTCTTCTGTAAGTAAATTTACACCTTTTGGCGTCACTTCCTTTTTAAGAAAATTAACCAGTTTATCTAAACACTTTATTTTGTATAAAATTAAAAAAAAATCCTTAATCTTTAAAATAAATGCCTTGTCTACTAGACAGTTGACAGACTCTGCTGATGTAATTTGTTTTGCTTTTCACTTTCTTCATGCGCCTTATAATATTTAAGTCCACTCTACTATGGAGGAACTTCTGATAAAGTTATTTGAATTTACTGTTCTCAATCTACTTTGCTCAGTTTCTGTTGTATTTGTTTTGTTGCTTTTTCTGGAAAGAACAACATCTTTTGTTAGTCATTGATACATTTGTATTATAACTTACTCCTGCATGAGAAATGTTACATGTGGTTAATAACTGTCTATAATGAATGTTTGGGTGTTTTTACTAAAATTCAATACTTTTTACCATCTTTACATTCTTTGGACAGTCCTGAAACTTTGCAGGCTTGTTCATATTAGGTTTGCCTCAATCTTTTCTTTTTCTGTTTTTTACTTGGCATCTTAAATAACTTGAAGGACTTAAATAAAAAATCAAAAGCAAATGTAAGTCCGTTTGTATTGTGACGCAATTATCAGTAACAATATCATAACAATATCCATCTTGATTCGCCAGGCAGCTGAAGGAAAGATAGTGTGGACATCACTGCCGGAGAAAACAGGATCTTCACTTATCATATGAAGGAATGCATCCAGTTGGACGTCAAACTGTGCACTATACATTACAAAGGCTCTTTTTAGAGCCACCCTACTTCTACATTATCTGATTGTTTTTAGTGAAACTCCATATTAACTAATTGAGTTTTGCTATAGCTTCCTCGCAGGAGTGAGAACACCCAAATAGGATCCTGCCCTCTTATTATTTGTCCAATTCACACAAGAGTCTTGCAGGTTCAAACATCCTATCTAATCAAACTGACAGAGAACTATGCGATGCACAATACAGTAAGAAACTTCCTTCTCTGCCAAGACATCTTCACCAGTGTGACAGGCATGCATAGTTCTGAGAACTCTACAAAGTAACAGGTGTGCATAGTATGGTGTGATGAAGGACTAACCTCGCCACTGACACCTCACCCCATACTCTATGTGCATGCTAGAGTGTGGAGATGGCCTGCCCTCTCTGCTAGGACTCCTCCACTGGCATACGTAGTAGAATGTATGGAGGGACTGGCCTCTCTGCTGAGACCTCTCTCTTGGATGATGGGTGTGCATAGTTGGGTATTGGAGGGACTGATGTCTCTACTGAGACCTCTCTCTCTTTTTTATGAAAAACTACATAGAAGGGTGTTGTGAGGTAATGGCTTCACCGCTGGGACATGTGAGAAGTTGGCCTGGTATATGCTGTCCACTAATTAAAGTGGGCACCTTGCACCAGTCCAAACGACCTTTGTTGATGATTAGGTTAAAGACAACCTTTATTGAAAGCTATCCTAGTGGTAGCTATGGAGAGCAGCCTTCAGGCTAAGTCTCGAAGGAATGTAAAGCAGCTTGTTTTACCAGTTCATAACCTCGTGAATGACCAAATAAAAGGAGAACCACACAAGGAATATATAAAATATATGTATTTATTACTAAACACTCTCTACTAACCTCTTTATGAGATTAGAGAACAAAGCACACAATATTAAATCACTAGAACGACAGTAAATAGCACAATACACAGTGGGCTCCAGGGGTAGACCAAACCATATACTAAGAAAGTGGTATAACAACCACGACTTGACTAGACACAGTGCCTAGAGCACGTAGAATCACTGGGACCCCAAGGAACCACCCAAGGTAGTGACACAGGGGACCCACGGAGGACAGGTGCAGTGTGTGAACACAGGCGCGAGCTCCGTACAACTCTATGGGAAAGTCGCGGTTAGAAATTTAAAGATTAAGGTCACTTCGGAGAGGACTTTAAGCAAACCCAGCTAAACATAGAAGGTTCTAAGGCCAGCACCCTTGAGAGTACCGATGTACCCGTGTTACCTATCCCAGAGGAGCCGGGTGCATAGGGGTCAAGTGGTGTCGGAAACCCTTGTCGTTTTCAATGGCGTGATGCGAAAAAGTACTGCTGCCGTGGAGAAGAAAAGTGTCCGGTGTGATCCAAGCCTGGATCGGAGATGAGAAGAACCTGAAAGCAGAGGGGACAAAGTCTGGGTCACTTCACAGTGACCAGGGGCACGATAGACGAATGCCCACCGATTTCGGGTGCTTCATGTGAGAAGAGGTGAAACTTGACTCTGCAGCCACGGGGACCAGGAGGTGTTGACGATGACCAAAGTCCGGAGGTGAGCTGTCCCATGAAGGATGTCGAGTGCTGGGTGATCAGTGTCCGGATTGAACACAAACAAGCCTTGGCAACTGCAACCCACGCGGTCAGAGGAAAGATGCTTCTGTGCGGACCAGCAAGGTCCTGGGGACTCTCTAAGCTATGGAGAGTCAAGGCACAACTGGGGCAACCAGTAAAGCCCACTGAAAGTCAAATTTATCTTCACAGGGACCCACAGGCCAACGGACCAGGGATCGCGAAGGGACCTTGAGCTGAATCACTAAATACCAGCCCACGGAACACTCGTGGAGTGTAGGCCGGAAATCATCAGTTGAATTACTACTCGGGGTCAGGACTACAAGTAGCCCAAAGCACAACCTCAGGGGTTGCCAAAAATCATATGCTGCTGCAAATGTACACGGTGCACAGGGGTATGGGTTACACGGTCCCCACGAGGGATACGGGCCTCAGAATTGCTGAGAGCGCAGATCAACCTCATAGACCTTGGGAACCCACCTCCTGTGTTGCAGAAATCTTCGGAGTTTTCAAAAATGTATAGGTTTGCTAGGTATACCTAGGTGCCGGCAGAGCTAGGGTTTAAAATCTACAGCTAGGCACTTTGCAAAAAAGGGTCTGTTTTCACTGTGAAAATGTGGAGTGTCCACGTTGCGTTTTGGGCTGTTTCCTGTCGCGGACACTAGGCCTACCCACAGAAGTGAGGTACCATTTTTCTAAGAAGACTTTGGGGAATGTGGGGTGGGTGGTATTTTGTGGACCACGCAGATTCCAGAACTTTCCACTACAGAAATGTGAGGAAAATATGTTTTTTTTTACAAAGTTTGAGGTTTGCAAGGGATTCTGGCTAACAGAACCAGGTGAGAGCCAGACAAGTCATCCCATCCTGGATTTCCCTGGGTGTCTAGTTTTCAAAAATGTATAGGTTTGCTAGGTTTCCCTAGGTGCTAGCCGAGCTAACGTTCAAAATCTACAGCTAGGCACTTTGTAAAAAAAGGGTCTGTTTTCCCTGTGAAAATGTGGTGTGTCCACGTTGCGTTTTGGGCCGTTTCCTGTCGCGGCCACTACACCTACCCACACAAGTGAGGTACCATTTTTATTGGGAGACTTAGGGAAACACAAAATTGTAGACCAACTGATATTACCTATTGACTTTCAATGCATTTCTGCCTTCCAAATGTAAGATAATGTGTAAAAAAGAAGTCACTTTGAAAAATGTCCTATAATTCACATGCTGGTATGAGTACCCACAATTTCGGAGATGTGCAAATAGCTACTGTTTCTAAAATCTATATTTGTTCTCATTTCAGAAATACATAGGTGACTTTCATACCGATTTTTCCCTGTTTATATTTTCCCAAATGAATCGCTATATACCCGGTACACAATAAAAAACCATTGCAAGATGCTGCTCAGTTATTGGCTCTGGGTTCCTTGGGTTCTTGGTTAACCTACAAGTCCTATATATCCCCACAACCAGAAAGGTCCAGCGGATGTAACGGTATATTGCTTTCAAACATCTGTCATAATTAGAAGAAGTTACAGGTGAAAACGATGGCACAACTGGCTGTTGTTTTTTAACTCATTTTCAATTTTTTCTATTTTCAACTGTTAGTTTCTATACGAAAACCTTGAAGGATCTACACAAATGACCCCTTGCTTAATTCAAAACTTTTTCTACTTTTCATAAATGTATAGCTTTCCAGGATCCATCATTGCATTCATACCCATTTTTACCATTAACTGGAAGGAGGTTGAAAGCTCAAAAAATTGCAAAAATAGGCTATGTCCCAGAAAAATGCCAAAACTGTGTAAAACATTTTGGTTTTCTGACAAGAGTCTGCTTGTCCCTGAAAGCTGGGAAGATGGTGATTTCAGCACCACAACCCCTTTGTTGATACCATTTGTAGGGAAAAAATCAGACACTTTCATCTGAAGCCCTTTTTCCCATTTAAAAATAAATAAAAAATAGCTGTATTTTGGCTAATTTCTGGGTCCCCTTCAGGGAAATCAACAAACCCTGGGTACCTTTAAAATCCTTTAACACTGTCATATTTGCACTACCTTATCTGTTATAAACACTAATCAACATGCACTACATCACCTGTCATTAACACTGTCCTACTTCCACTACCTTGCCTCTCAACAACACTGTCCTACTTGCACTACCTAACCTTGCACTAGCACACTGCCCTACTTGCACTGCCTTATCTATCATTAACCCATGGTCCTACTTGCACTACTTGTCTCTCACAAAAGTCTTATTTGCACTAGCTTACCTCTCATTATCACACTGTCTTATGTGCACTTCCTTACCTCTAATTGACACTGTCCTACTTGCACTACCTTATCTCCCATTAACACACTGTCCTTATTGATCTACCTTACCTCTCAGTAAAACTGTCCTATCTGCACTACCTTACATCTCATTAACAGTGTCCTACTTGCAATAGCGTATCTCTCATGATCACACTGTCCTACTTTTACCACCTTACTTTTCATTAACACACTGTTCCACTTGTGGTACCTTGCCTCTCAATAACACACTGTCCTACTTGCACTACCTTATCTCTCACCAACACACTGTCCTACTTGCTCTATCTAACTTCTCTTTAACACACTGTCCTACTTTCACTAATTTACTGCTAACATACTGTCCTACTTGCACTACATTACCTCTCATTAACACTCTGCCTTACTTGCTCTAAGTTACCGCTCATTAACACTGTCCTGCTTGCACTAACCTATCTCTCATTGACAATACCTTGCGTCTCATTAACACTGTCATATTTGCACTACCTTATCTGTTATAAACACTAATCAACATGCACTACATCACCTGTCATTAACACTGTCCTACTTCCACCACCTTGCCTCTCAACAACACTGTCCTACTTGCACTTGCACTCCCTTACCTCTCACTAACATACTTATCTCTAACTTATCTCTCATTAATACACTTTCCTACTTTCACTAATTTAAGTCTCAGTAAGACACTGTCCTACTTGCACTACCTAACCTTGCACTAGCACACTGCCCTACTTGCACTGCCTTATCTATCATTAACACACTGTCCTACTTGCACTGACTTATCTCTCATTAACCCATGGTCCTACTTGCACTACTTGTCTCTCACAAAAGTCTTATTTGCACTAGCTTACCTCTCATTATCACACGGTCTTATGTGCACTTCCTTCCCTCTAATTGACACTGTCCTACTTGCACTACCTAACCTTGCACTAGCACACTGCCCTACTTGCACTGCCTTATCTATCATTAACACACTGTCCTGCTTGCACTAACCTATCTCTCATTGACAATACCTTGTGTCTCATTAACACTGTCATATTTGCACTACCTTATCTGTTATAAACACTAATCAACATGCACTACATCACCTGTCATTAACACTGTCCTACTTCCACTACCTTGCCTCTCAACAACACTGTCCTACTTGCACTTGCACTCCCTTACCTCTCACTAACATACTTATCTCTAACTTATCTCTCATTAATACGCTTTCCTACTTTCACTAATTTAAGTCTCAGTAAGACACTGTCCTACTTGCACTACCTTACCTCTCATTAACACACTGCCCTACTTGCACTGCCTTATCTATCATTAACACACTGTCCTACTTGCACTGCCTTATCTCTCATTAACCCATGGTCCTACTTGCACTACTTGTCTCTCACAAAAGTCTTATTTGCACTAGCTTACCTCTCATTATCACACGGTCTTATGTGCACTTCCTTCCCTCTAATTGACACTGTCCTACTTGCACAACCTTACCTCCCATTAACATACTGTCTTACTTGCACTACCTTATCTCTCATTAACACACTGTCCTTATTGATCTACCTTACCTCTCAGTAAAACTGTCCTATCTGCACTACCTTACATCTCATTAACAGTGTCCTACTTGCAATAGCGTATCTCTCATGATCACACTGTCCTACTTGTGGCATCTTACCTCTCATTAACACAATGTCCTCCTGTGCAGTAGGAAGGCTTGCTTTGCTGCCGTGCCTGAAACATAGTAAATGAGGCCCACGATCCTGCTTGCTTTACCTCACCTTTCATTAACACTGCCTACTTGTGTTACCTTACTTTTCACTAACACTGTCCTACTTTCACTATCTTACCTCTCACTAACACACTGTTTTACTTGCACTACTTTATCTCTCATTAACACACTGTCCTACTTGTTATGTTATGTTAACTAAGCTTATAAAGCGTGCAGCTGCCTCAGCAAAGAGGCGTCCCGGCGCTAGCAGCAGAAAGGCATGGAGGCTAATAAACTGGGCAAAGCGGCAAAAGAAGAAGTGAACATAAAAAGACAGAATTAGGCCACAGGAAAAAGGTAAGTCTTAATGGCTTTACGGAAAGCCAGCAGGCAATTCAGACTACGAATCTGACAGGGCAGAGAGTTCCATAACTTGGCTGCCAAGCAACGATAGGACTGCCCCCCGGCACGGAGACGATTCACTCGAGGGATCACAGCCAAGTGTTGCCCCAATGAGCGCAGCAGGCGTCCAGGAACATAAGGTACCAACAAGTTGGCCAAAAGCCCGGGAGACGCAAACTTAAGAATTTTAAAGGATAGGCAAAGAGCCTTAAATTCGATTCGCTTAGCCATGGGCAGCCAATGTAATTGCCGGATAGCACCAGCTGTTGAGCATCTGCGCGGGAGCCCCAGCAGGGCTCTGGCGGCTGCGTTTTGGACTCGCTACAAGCGCACCACCTCAGCCTGATTATCCCCAAGGAGGAGCGAGCTGGCGTAGTCAAGTCTAGATAGAATCGTCGCCTGGACGATCAACTGACGAGTAGGTGGGTCAAAGAACCCCAGCAGGGGTCTAAGTCCACGAAGAAGGCCGAAACAAGTACCGGCTACCTTCTTGGTGTGATCCTGGAAGTTGAGGGTGGAGTCCATCGAAACCCCTAAGTTTTTAACAACTGTCTTGGGGACGGGCGCACTACCAAGAGAGGTAGGCCACCATTGCTCACTCCACAGGCTCCTATCTTTCCCCACCAGCAACACCTCGGTTTTATTGGCGTTAAGCTGGAGGCAGTTGGAGGTCATCCACTCCGCGACTGCCGCCAGACCACTTCTAAACTTGGAAGCATCCAGCATAGAGTCGTTGGAGAGGGCCACCACCAACTGCGTGTCGTTAGCGTAGGAGACCATAGTAAGGCCTTTGTCCCTGGCCACCGTAGCAAGGGATTGAACGTACAGGTTAAAAAGTACAGGACTCAGAGCGGAACCCTGAGGCACCCCCTGCCTGATACACTGGACACGGGAGAGAAACGGGGGGGCAGTCACTTGGAATGTTCTCCCTGACAGGAAAGATTTGAACCATTCCAAGGCTAAGCCAACATCACCCGCGTCCTCCAGACGACGTAAGAGAATCTTATGGGCAACCGTGTCAAATGCAGCACTGAGATCGAGCAATATCAATGCCACAGTGTGCCCTGTGTCCAGAATGGTCCGCAGATGCTCGGTAACAGCCAAGAGCGCAGTCTCCGTACTGTGTCCAGGGCGGAAGCCATTCTGGGAGGGGTCCAGGGAGCCATTACTATTAAGGAACCCTGTTAACATGTTATTCACGTGAGCCTCAGCGATCTTGGCTACCTAAGGTAGAAGGGAGATGGGGCGAAAATTTTCCAGCTTAGCCAGGTCCAGCAAAGGTTTTTTCAGTAGCGGAACCACCATGACCAGAAAGGGAGTCCCTGAACTGGGCGGGCTTCAAAGGATCAACCGGGGAGCCCGATTTAACTTTACCACACAGCAATAAGAGCTCTTCCTGTGAGATGGGAGAGATAGCCTCCAAAAGATGAGAAGGAGGAGGCCCTTGATGAGCAGTGAGAGAGGGAGGCAACAAAGGGAAAGGCCTATAGATAGTTTCAACTTTCTTCACAAAGAAGGTCGCCAGGTCTTCACAATGTTGCTCAGAGCTAATCACGGAGGCAGTAGAGTTTTTTCGGAGTCTGAGATCCTTAAGTATTTTAAAAATACACTTAGCCGGATTGTGGCTAAGCTTGATTTCATTCGCAAAATGGGCTGCCCGGACCGAGTGTAAAGTCATATGGTAGCTTTTAATAGCAGCCTGGTAGCAAGCTTTAGCCCCGAGGTCGTAATCCTTTCTCCAGGTGCGCTCCAACTTTTTACAAGATTTACGGATAGCGGCCAAAGAATCGTTGAACCAAGGGTTGGAATCAAAATTACGGCCCTTAGACCATTTAGCAGGGATGAGAGAATCAAGAGCTTGGAAAATCCAATTGCAGAGTGATCTTTATGACAAATCAGGATCACTATGCAATTGGGGAGGGTGAGCAGAGAGAAGAGCATGAAAATCCTCAAGCTTCAATTTGCGCCAGGGGCATTTAAAAGAGGGTGTTTGAGAAGCTCTATGCGGAAGCTCGAAAATAGGAAAGGACATGGAAACCAGATAGTGGTCCGACCAACATACAGGACTAGGTGTCTCAACAGAAGCAAAGGGAATGTTAGAAAAGACCGGGTCCAGTAGGTGACCGGCAGTATGAGTGGCGCCTGAAACCAATTGCGTTAATTGGCAGGCTGCCAGGTCTGCGAGCAAACTACTGATTTCATTGTCAAGATGGAGGTCAAAATGCAAGTTAAGATCACCCAAAATACTAAAATTAGCTGCGCTCATAGCCAGAGTGCTAGTGACATCAATGAGGACAGATTTAAACTCCTTAGCTGGCCCGGGAGGGCGATAAACTAACAACCCTGACATAGTAGAATGAGAGCTAAAAGTAATGCTAAAACGGGCGCACTCGCAGCCCTCCACCAATGACCGCAATGCATAGTAGAATGAGCGCTAAAAGTAATGCTAAAACGGGCGCACTCGCAGCCCTCCACCAATGACCGCAATGCATAGTAGAATGAGCGCTAAAAGTAATGCTAAAACGGGCGCACTCGCAGCCCTCCACCAATGACCGCAATGCATAGTAGAATGAGAGCTAAAAGTAATGCTAAAACGGGCGCACTCGCAGCCCTCCACCAATGACCGCAATGCATAGTAGAATGAGAGCTAAAAGTAATGCTAAAACGGGCGCACTCGCAGCCCTCCACCAATGACCGCAATGCATAGTAGAATGAGCGCTAAAAGTAATGCTAAAACGGGCGCACTCGCAGCCCTCCACCAATGACCGCAATGCATAGTAGAATGAGCGCTAAAAGTAATGCTAAAACGGGCGCACTCGCAGCCCTCCACCAATGACCGCAATGCATAGTAGAATGAGCGCTAAAAGTAATGCTAAAACGGGCGCACTCGCAGCCCTCCACCAATGACCGCAATGCATAGTAGAATGAGCGCTAAAAGTAATGCTAAAACGGGCGCACTCGCAGCCCTCCACCAATGACCGCAATGCATAGTAGAATGAGCGCTAAAAGTAATGCTAAAACGGGCGCACTCGCAGCCCTCCACCAATGACCGCAATGCATAGTAGAATGAGCGCTAAAAGTAATGCTAAAACGGGCGCACTCGCAGCCCTCCACCAATGACCGCAATGCATAGTAGAATGAGCGCTAAAAGTAATGCTAAAACGGGCGCACTCGCAGCCCTCCACCAATGACCGCAATGCATAGTAGAATGAGCGCTAAAAGTAATGCTAAAACGGCACACTCGCAGCCCTCCACCAATGACCGCAATGCATAGTAGAATGAGCGCTAAAAGTAATGCTAAAACGGGCGAACTCGCAGCCCTCCACCAATTCTTTTACAAAAGAGCAGGTGTAGCAGGACTTGAAAATGACCGCAATGCCGCCCCCTCTAGACACCCTATTAAGGGTCAAAATGCTATAACCTAGAGGAAGCGCAAGGCCCGGTTCTGCCACCATCTCATCACTGAGCCAGGTTTCAGTAAGAAAAAAGGCATCCGGGGATTCATCCTGAACCAGGTCATGAATGTCCAGATAATGTTTAGCCAAAGAACGAACATTAAGATGAAAGATTTTCATAGACAACCTGGACAGAGGGGGAGAGGGTGGGGCGGGTGAGGGCAAGTATGAGTTAAACCCACAACCACGGCAGCAAAAAGGCCCCTCCATGGGACCTAATGGAGATGAACAGCAAGTCTACCAATGCATTAACAGCCAACAACTGTGCCCTGGAATAGGTACATGATCCTGACAAGCCACTACCAGCATGTATGGCGTCAGGCGACGTCCAGGCGCGGACGGGCGCAGACGGGCTTGCCTTTGGCGCGCCCGCTGCGCGGCCGGGCAGCCATCTGAGCTTAATACCCGGAGTGCAGGAAGTGAGGAAATTGTGGGAGGAGTCGCGTCCCTCCGTTCAACTGGCACTGCAAGCCGTGACGGACCGGGGACAGCGAGATAGAGCAGAGGAACCACAAGTAGGTACAAAGTTTAAAACACAGTTATTTAAAAGATGCAGAAATATATAGTAAAACAAAGCCTAGTAACCAGCCTCACGGCGCGCGTTGCTCACTGCTGCGCGGCCGGGCAGCCATCTGAGCTTAATACCCGGGGGGCAGGAAGTGAGGAAATTGTGGGAGGAGTCGCGTCCCTCCGTTCAACTGGCACTGCAAGCCGTGACGGACCAGGGACAGCGAGATAGAGCAGATCAAAGGAACCACAAGTAGGTACAAAGTTTAAAACACAGTTATTTAAAAGATGCAGAAATATATAGTAAAACAAAGCCTAGTAACCAGCCTCACGGCGCGCGTTGCTCACTACTGCGCGGCCGGGCAGCCATCTGAGCTTAATACCCCGGGGGCAGGAAGTGAGGAAATTGTGGGAGGAGTCGCGTCCCTCCGATAAACCGGTACTGCAAGCCGTGATGGACCGGGGATAGCGAGATAGAGCAGATCAAAGGAACCACAAGTAGGTACAAAGTTGCCCTACCTTACCATTCATTAACGCACTATCCAACCTGCAGTACCTTACCTCACATTAGAACACTGTCCTACTTGCTATACTTTGCCTGGCCTACCTCACCATTCATTAACACACTATCCAACCTACAGTACCTTACCTGAGCTGGGCCTACCTCCTGAACCTGCAAACAAAGTAAAAAATCTTAGCTTTCTGCTAGACAAAGAGTTGAAGCTCAAAGAACAAGTGAATAAAATTACTGCCACTTAATTCTGCTCCCTGAGGCTAGTAACACAGATTGAAAAATGCCTGCCTCCGGAGCTCCTGAAAACTGTGATTATTGCACTGGTACGATCAAGGATTGACTACTGCAATAGCCTCTACCTCAACGTGGCATCAGGCCCCCTTAAGAGGCTTCAGACTCTGCAGAATTCAGCAGCAAGCTTCCTTCTCAAAATTCCAAAATATGAATCTGCTAGAGGAGCCATTAGGAATCTCCACTGGCTACCAGTCAGACAATGTTGCAGGTTCAAGACCCTATGCTTGGCCTATAAATCACTGCACAGACAGGGCCCAGTCCATTTCAAGGAGAAGCTCAAATGGTATGTCCCAGGGAGGACCCTCCTCTCAGGCTCTGCTATGAACCTGACTGTCCCCCCATTTAGGAGGACAACCTGGGGCGGGGAGAGCTTTTTCAGGACCACAGCGGTGCTCTGGAATAGCCTACCACTCCCTCCCTACTGTCCTTCAGAAAGGCCTTGAAGACCTGGCTCTTTTCACAGGACTAGAAGGCACTCGACCATCTGTTAGAAATCTATCTTCTCTGACAGCTCTGTACCTATGCCCGCCTCCTATAGCGTCAAGACACTCTTGGGCATTTGCCTGCGCTTTACAAATCGCATTCATTCATTCATACCTCTCATTGGCACACTGTCCTACTTGCTCTAACTTGCATCTCATTAACACACTGTCCTACTTGCACTACCTTGCCTCTCACGAACACAGTGTCTTTATTGCACTACCTTAACTCTCATTAACACACTTTCCAACCTGCACTGTACCCTACTAAATGCATTTGATTTCACACTGTCCCTTCAAAAGACGGCAACACAGAGCGCGATCTTTCAGAGCTTTGGATCAAAAATGTTAGAATGCCCTGGTACCCGAACTCAGAGCTGAACCTAAATATCACCAGTACAGAAAGCGACCAAAGACTGAGCTCCTTAAAAGATACTTTGCCTAAAAGTGGACCAGGATAATCGATCGAAGAATGTTGGTTATGATGCTGGTGACTGGCCAGACCTGACTGGACTCTCCCGATCCAGCTACTATCCCTTTTGTACTTAAAGGTAAGCCTGGGCGTAGTTCGCAAACAAAACTCCGCTGCACTACGTGAAGCTCCGTGAGCAGCGCAGTGCATTAGATAAATGCCAGTTTGCTGTGATTTTCAGTGCCAGGTGCTTGTCCGCACTGTGCAATCATCACGAATGGCACCATGCACAGTGCAGGCGGGCGCTGCTTCCTTTCTGCCGATCAAGTATATTTGTACTCGAGCGGCTGCTTTCCTCAACGCGACCACTCGCAATGAGAAATCTGACCGCCCGCGTTGAGAAATCTCGCCGGGAGGATGATTTTTCACGCTCGCGCTCGCTTGATGTTGACGATCTCGAACAAGGAAAAATCTCACCGGGAAGTGGATTTTCCTCGCTTGCGCTCGTCAACTTGACGTTGACGAACGCGTGCAAGGAAAAAAACTCTGTGAGCTTCGCGTAACGCGGAGTGTGGAAAACTCCACAAACTCCGTGAGAGGAGCAGAGATCACCGCCCAGACCTACTTAAAGGGTCATTTTTATGAGAGCCATGTGTCACTTTTGCACCACATAAAGAAGTACATGCGTGATTCAGGGCTCTCATAAAGATTTATGAAGTGATGCAAACTTAGGAAAGCATGAAATCCGTACACCTCCCGAGGTGAGGTGTAATAAGGAGAAATATGTTTTTTTCTCCTCGTTATTAGGTCGAGCCTCCAAGACCTGTTGTATACACGTTGTGGGCTTGCATCCTGCCCATTGCTTTTTCTTTGTTACTTAGATTGTCCTTATAAAATGCTAGTGGTGAATGCTTCCTCTTTGTCTCTCAGTTTTGTCTTTTGTTTCCTCCCATGGAGCAGGGGCAAAGTACTGTGTGTGTGTCTGTGTGAAAGGGGTGTTCCATGGGTGTCGCTGTGGGATTTCCCAAGCAACATCCGTGGAGCCTGACACATTCCCAGATTTACAAGTACTGTATCTTTACGCTTTGGTTTATTATTTGTTCTTTTTGAGGACGATTTATTTCTTTGCTTCCTGCTTGTGTTACTGTTTTCCTGCTATCAGCTTCGGCACCCGTAACTGCTTGCACTTTAATGCAGCATTTGTCACTTCCATCTCCTCCCACATTGCTGCATATCTGACCCCACCTACACCCGCATCCCTGTTTGCTTTTTAAAATTTTCTTTGAAATGCTGTTCTGCCAGGTTTCCGTGGAGAGTAGCAGCGAATGCCATCAACAAAGCTGCTCTGTTGCATATAAGATGTACGCCTGTCTTTGGATGACTTCACCGTTACTGAGGTTTAGTTGTAGTCTTCTGTGCAACAGATATGGATTTCTATGCATTGAATTGTTACACATTTTTACTCAAAACAATGACATTTCGAAATTATGTCCACGCCGTCCACACAATGGGCGATTCTTCTCTTGTTTCGACACCCTTTGCCTAGAGCTACAGCTCCCAACCTGGCAGCTGAGTCAGTGCTTTTCAGATCTGCAGCAGCTGGAGTGGAGCCCGTAGAGACCAGCACCACTGCCTTCTTTTAATGACCACCACACACTGCATCTGCTATGAAGGCTGCAACTTCTTTCACCAGAGGTGTTTGGGTGCGTTGCTGAGGACGTGAACCGAGGTTCAATATCTACCCATGCTAGGAGTCTGGGCTGTGTTAGAGTTTTTTATCAGAGGCAATTATTATATCATGCACAGTATTTTGCAAGAGTTACTGGCTAGTAGAAACCTCATGGAAACTTGCTTTGTGTGAAAAAGGTACATCGCAGATGTGCCGTACACTAGATCGGCATACGCCGGTGTGGGCGGGAAGGTGGCAGTCTGTTCTTGTTGCACTCATACCAGTCAGGCCCGGTTCTAGTGGGTAGGCCAGGTGGGCCAGGCCCTCTGAAACATGAGCCTGGCCCACCCAAGTATGAGCCTTGGCCCTGGCAGTGACGTCACGAAGGCCAGTAGTAAATGGCCACTTTCATTGAAAACGTTCCTCCAAACGTTGTTTATCTTCCTGTTCTTGGAGTTGCGTGATTGTGCCTGGGCTCTCTCTCACAGGCACCCCCAATCACGCATCTCCTTTGAGAAAGGAGTGCTGTGTCCGCGCCCACTTGTGCAGGTAAAATAGGGGCATGGCAAAGGGGACAAATCCTCTCTTAGGCATCGGGTAACCTTAACCGTTCTGCTGTGTGGCTATTTCCTTTTCTATTCCACGCTGGGGAAAAAAAGTTTGTTTCTCCGGATTCACCAATCCTGGCCCCTGCAGCTGCGTATCAGATCGGGCTGTGATGAGGAACCGAGCAGATGAGAGAATGTCTGGCTATTTGTTCTTGTTTAAAATCATCAGGAAAGGTGCAGCAAGACACATACTTCCTGTATGCTTTATTTAAACCGTTGTTATCATTATCAAGGTCGGCTCTGCCACGGATGTAAGACAACAATACAAATGTCCAGATAACTGGTGATTAATGATCCTGCCAATCCTTTGTTGGTAGTTTTGAAATGCAGATAAACTGTATTTTATGTGGATAGCTCAGTGGGTTACTGCCTTTGTCACAGAGATTCTTGTGTTACTTGCAGTTCAGAAGTTACAATCCTATCATAGGACAGTGACCTATGAACTGTCATCAAAGAGCTGCATACAAACCTGAATGAAATAGTTAGAACTTAGCTTTTTTCTTTTTTTGTGTTGTAATATAGTTAGAACTTCCCCAGTCTTTCATTATTCTAATGTTGCTAAAAGGAGTTTGTTTGGGCAGATATACATTTTTATCAGTAAAGCCAACCCCTAACCACTGGGGTATGCTTTAAATCCTGAGTTTGGGCTTCTCCAGACCAAACCCTCTTAAACTATACTGTCCACCTGTATGGATGACACGTGATTCCTACACCTTGTAATCCTCGTTGGCTTATGTGGCATTCCCTGTAGATAGATTTACATACTTGCATGATTGTTTGTCTCTGTATAATGTGTGTATAATGTAAAGTACTGTGACACCCTACACTGATATGAGTAGCGCTAGACAACAAATGAAATGACGATTCTCACATTAACATGACGAGAGAATCAGGATTTCATTAAAGACACGGAGGCTAACATTAGGCATATTCTTTTATTTGCCCCTTTAAAGAATATCAACGACATAAAAAATCCAGAACTGGAATTAAAACAAACAATAAATGTCCCATGCACGGAACTCTCATCCTCTCTTAAAAGCGAAACTGAAACGACTCCTTCTCCTCTTCCTTCGTTCTCATCCTCCACTTGATCTCCACTCTTTTATGTCTGCGATTCTGCAACCACAAAGCACCATAATTAGAATGAAACTCTTTTTCTTTTTTTATGTAATAATCTTAAACAACATAAATATTTCTTAAACCTTTAAACTTCTTCCCTTCACCCTCCTCCAAACAAACAAAATCCTTCAATACGAGGGTGAGGAGGGAGGGATAATGTTAGCCTCCGCGTCTTAGAATGAAATCCTGATTCTCTTGTCATGTTAATCTGAGAATCGTCATTTCATTACAAGACCGGAGGCTACCATTATGCATGTTGAAAGCCCTTCAACACCACCTCTGACATATGCTCAATTGGTCTCAAATAATGTTTTGCAAAAGTTAACACATTAGACCAATCTGCAGCACTTAAAATGTTCTCCAGTCGTCCTCCATACCAACATGACTTGCTAGCCATTGCTCCCCTAACCGAATGAGCTTTGAACTTCTCCATGTTTACTCCTGCTTGTTCCATCGCACATCTTACCCATCTCGAAATTGTCGTAGTACTTACCGCTTTATAAGGCCTCACAAAAGATATCAATAACTGATACTCACCATCACTTCTGTTCTCTTTAACTCTATATTCGTGCTCCTTGAAACATTCCACCACACACAGCTTCTTACATTCATCATACTTAGGATAGAAAATTAAACTCAACATTGTTTTTTTCCATTTCGTATTTCAAAATAAACTCCTTCAGGACTAAAATTCTGTTATTCACCTCCAAACATTTTACATTCGACACTCTTCTACAAGATATCATATATCAGCAGAGTAGCTAACTTAACAGAAAGATTCTTATTACTTAAGAATTTATTAACAGGCCAATCTTGAAATAATCTTAATACCAAATTAACATCCCAAAGCACTTCATACTGTGCCTTTTGAAGGTCTCTTTAGCCTCATACTCTTCAGAACTCTGCAAACCAAAGCATTGTTTCCCACAGACTTCTCTCCAACCAAAACATGTTCTGGCGAAATTGCTGACCTATAGCAATTTAAAGTTCTGTAACTCAAACCCTTCTCAAACTTTTCCATCAAAAAATGTACTGCCTCCACTACAGGAGCCTCCACGGGATCCAAACTCCTTTCCATGCGACAGCATACCCAAATCTTCCAAATTCCTCTATATCTCCTCCTAGTTCCTATGGCCCAGGATTCCTCAAGCAACTCCGCAGCCCTTTGCGAAAGTCCCTCAAATGCACCGGATCTCCTGACACCTTCCAAACAAGAAGGTTCAACCTCCCATCTTGAACCAAAGGATGATCCTCTCCTTCTACGTGTATCAACAGACCTCTCTCTGCAGGAAACAAAAAAGGTCTCTCGCATGCCAACTCCAATGCCGCAGGGAGCCATGTCTGAAACACCCAAAAAGGAGTTATCAACACTAATTGACACCCTTCCCTCCGTACTTTCAGAAGGACCCTCTGAATCATCGCGAACGGTGAGAACGCATAACCCATCAACTCCATCCAATCCTGCTGAAATGCATCTATCGCTGCTGCTCCCTGATCTGGCATCCAACTGTAATACTTCTCCAACTGACAGGTTAACCTGCTCGCAAACAAATCTACCTCCAATGGCCCCAAATTCTGATCTATCTTCCTGAAATATTCCTGCCCCAGCATCCAATCACTGAAATCTCTCATATTCCTTGAATTCCAATACGCTATAACATTCTTTACACCTGGAAGATACTCCGCTCTTAAAGAAATCTTGTTCTTTCGACAAAACATCCACAATTCCTTTGTCACATCTAACAGCATCTTTGACCTGCATACACCTAATCTGTTTATGTAAGTCACTGCAGTAATGTTGTCCATCTTCAAAAAGACTGTCTTTCCCAGTAATTTCTCAAAGCGAGCAAACCTGCTGTCAACTCCAACCAGTTTATGTGACAACCCTTCTCTATTCCTGACCATATTCCGCCTGTCTCCTCTTGTCCCAAATATGCACCCCATCCAAACAGACTGGCATCTGTCTCTAATATCAAGTCTGGAACACATCCAAAAATCTCTCTCCCATTCCATGCCTCCAGATTGTGTAACCACCAATCTAACTCCTCTCTCGCTTCCTGATTCAACCTCACTTTCTCTCCATACCACAAGCCTTTCCTCAACGCCTCTGATTTCACTCGCTGTAAATCCCGATAATGCAACGGACCTGGAAAAATTGCCTGTATTGAAGAAGAAAACAAACCCAGAATTCTTGCCAATTTCCTTAACGTCATATCTTCTTTCCTCAAACTCTTTTGTACCTCTTTCTTTATCATCCTCACCTTTTTCTCCAGTAACTTCAAAACTTCCTCTCTTGTGTCTATACTGAACCCTAGGAATTCCATATTCTGTGAAGGCACCAGGACCATTTTTTTCTGATTAATCAAAAAATCCAAACTCTCCAATCTTTCCATAGTTATTTTGAGTTGTGAAACTAATTCCACAGCATCCTGTGACATGATTAAAATATCGTCCAAATACACAATGATACGGATCCCCCTCTCTCGTAAGTAAGCCACCATGTATTTATTTTT
>CAWUFW010019385.1:0-188068 GCA_963921515.1 Calotriton arnoldi
CAAACAGAAACACTGAATAGATCTCATTCATACTTTCTCAACAGCATCCTTTATTAGCTTTTCCAGGATATATTCTTCACCAAAATTCAGACAATTTTCCACTCACATCATCAATGCACTGGACATTGATTGGGTATCCATCCTGTAACACACAGCATATCACGTCAATTTTAAACACTGTCAATGCAGAGATGAATCGAAATACTACAGAACATATGTCTAGTGTGCCTAGAAATGTACTGTATCAATCATAATAAAGTCTTTCTTTCAACTCATTTCTGGGTTGCATCCAAAATATTGGGAACTGTTTCACAAAATTGAACATTTTGCAACAATTCAGACTATTGTCCTCCATTTTGTGACGTTTGCTTATTGACCCTGTGCATTAACGCAACAGAAACTGCATTTTGTAAGTTTAAAACTTCTATTCTCCCCTTTCTATAAAAATTGCTTCATTTAGTTTTAATTGTCTATTAGTATTTCAAACATATTTCTTGGCATTTACCACGAAAATTCTTGATGTCAGGGACTATTCAGACAACAGTTTCCATCTCTATTAGGCATGGGACTCAAAATGTGTAGTATTTTCTCCATCTTTCAAGATGAGCTCCTGTTTATTTCATTCATAAAATTTGGTATAGCCTGTCAGCCACTAACTTCTTTAAAGACTTGAGAACAGTATATAAGTATATATCCAGCCAATCATCAAAGGATCCGAAGACCGACAATTCATGGACCAACAACCAAGTCTGAAGAAAGCTAAGCTGTGAGGAGCATCAATGGCACAATGCAACTTGGATAAGGTGGGTATTGGGTTCCGCAATATATACAGTTTGGATTATGGAGCTAGGATGCAGCAATAACAGGCTTCAAATATCAAAGAGTTGGAAGATTTTACGAGGGTAAGTAGAAGTCCTAAATGAGAAAGGAGTTAGAATTTCTGTATTTTTAAGTGTTGTACAGCATTTGTAATGCAAAACTCAAAGGAATAGATATTCACCTCAGAGCAGTATCCAAAGCACAATGGAAGGAGGGACCAATGCAGAAAACTGGCAAATGTCCAGGAGGAGAGTGAAGAATAATATTCCAAAAGAGAATCAAGAAGTTCTCCGTGAATAGCAGATAAAGGAGGGATTTTACAAGCAGGTCAAAAAAATATAGGCTTGGAGGGGGAGGAAAATCTCTCATAAATGGAGTTTTGATGGCATTAGGAAGCATGAATATAAACATGTAAGCAAAGTTAAACTTTTAGTTGCATTAATTGGAGCTGGAATGAAGTAAAAAACGAATGACAGCAAGTGGTGATTCTCCTGAGTCTAACTATGTGCGATTACTTGAGAATAAGAATCTCTGAAACCGGGCACCATTTCTACTGAGTCTTAATTTGTGGGGTGTAGATGGAAAGGCACAGTAATTGAGAAGAAGAAGTAATGGGAAGCTAAACAGATCTCCGGATGAACCTATTATTAAGGAGTCCAGGACAGGGCTGAAGTGTACTTTTATTTAAAGGTCACTGCTCATGCATGTGGAATTCTTATGAGGCAGTTTAGAGTGCTGTGGAGGTCAGGTAAATGGCCACCTGCCTGCTTGTCTACTTCTGAGTCTTCAGCGATTTAGCCTGAGCAGCAGACATTGCTGCACTGATGCCGCACTCCCGCTCTAGTCTACAAAATCACTGAGGTCATGAGCCCCTGAAGAACGCAAGGGCACGCGGTGCAGATCACAATGTACCAAGGACGTAACATACACTGTAAACGAGACACCAAGTTTTAGCCTGGTTGCCTTCCCCATGGTTTTCATAAATTCAAAAATATAGCTGGTAATTTCCTTAAAGTAAACAGAAAATCAGAGAAATGACGGTAAGCAGTTTCACAACTGCTAAAAATTTAAAGAAATCAGCTAAGTACCTTTTAAATATACTATCAAATAGTAGACATACTTCAATTGAAGTTACTGTGATCTGGCTCTTCTTTTAATAAGCGCCAAAAATCATCAAGAATTTATCTTAAGAGATATTACCTGAAGCTAGAATACTAACCATTGCCTATCCATTAGCATTAAATGTGCACCACTTTTCAGATTTGCATGTAAATGAGGCTGGAATGTGAATGATGCAATATGCAAATGAGCATTGAGCCTTTGCATGAGTTAGAACAAAAATGTTTGCCATCAAAGTGTTGCTTTTTGTACAATTTTGCATCTTGTTTTTATGCCTGCAGTGACGCTAGTGCTGCAAACGAGATGAATCAAAATCCCGTCATGCTCACCCTATGAGTGTGAGTATCTTGAAAACTAACATATATATACTGCATTGATGAGTTTGAACACTGGAGCAGAGGAAGCTCAACATAGAGGTCACTGGCTGAGTGCATTTGTTACTCCCTCACCTTAGGGAAGGTCTGAGACAAGAGCTAATCACCTTCCTAGCAGGGATCTTCCGAGCAAGGAGAAAAAGCAACCAGAAACCTGTGGCTGGCAGGTGCTGCAAAAGAGGTTGAGCTGGGGCAGGTTTACTATTCCCAGACCAGCTGATGCTGCTCTCCTGGTATTGGAAGTGGCTTGTGGTTGGCTTGGTTGGAGTGCAATGGTTGAGATGAGACAATGTTTCATTACCCAATTCAGACTACTCTTCATCTGCACATCTTTTTCCTAAATTGAATATGCATCACACACTATACTGTAAGTGCTAAGAAAAATTACTTTCAGTGCTTTTATTCCTGTACGTCTTTGTTGTCATCAAACAGAAACACTGAATAGATCTCATATCATAATTCTCTCAACAGCATCCTTTATTAGCATTTTCCAGGATATATTCTTCACCAAAATTCAGACAATTTTTCCACTCACTTCATCAATGCACTGGACATTGATTGGGTATCCATCCTGTAATACAGCATATACGTCAATTTAAAACACTGTCAATGCAGAGATGAATCGGAAAATACTACAGAACATATGTCTAGTGTGCCTGGAAATGTACTGTGTCAATCATAATAAAATCTTTCTTTACGACTCTTTTTCTGAGTTGCATCCAAAATATATGAAACTTTTTCACAAAACGGAACATTTTGCAACAATTCAGACTATCGTCCTCCATTTTGTGACGTTTGCTTATTGACCCTGTGCATAAACGCATCAGAAACTGTATTTTGTAAGTTTAAAACTTCTATTCTCCCCTTCTACAAAAATTGCTTCATTTAGTTTTAATTGTCTATTAGTATTTCAAACATATTTCTTGGCATTTACCACAAAATTCTTGATGTCAGGGACTATTCAGACAACAGTTTCCATCTCTATTAGGCATGGAACTCAAAATGTGTAGTATTTTCTCCATCTTTCAAGATGAGCTCCTGTTTATTTCATTCATAAAATTTGGTAAAGCCGGTCAGCCACTAACTTCTTTAAAGACTCAGAACAGTATATAAGTATATATCCAGCCAATCATCAAAGGATCCGGAAGACCGACAATTCATGGACCAACAACCAGGTCTGAAGAAAGCTAAGCTGTGAGAGCATCAATGGCACAATGCAACTTGATAAGTTGGGTATTGGGTTCGCAATATATACAGTTTGGAATTTGGAGCTAGGATGCAGCAATAACAGGCTTCAAATATCAAAGAGTTGGAAGATTTTACTGAGGTAAGTAGAAGTCCTAAATGAGAAAGGAGTTAGAATTTCTGTATTTTGCGTGTTGTACAGCATTTGTAATGCAAAACTCAAAGGAATAGATATTCACCTCAGAGCAGTATCCAAAGCACAATGGAAGGAGGGACCAATGCAGAAAACTGGCAAATGTCCAGGAGGAGAGTGAAGAATAATATTCCAAAAGAGAATCAAGAATTTCTCCGTGAATAGCAGATAAAGGAGGGATTTTACAAGCAGGTCAAAAAAATATAGGCTTGGAGGGGCAGGAAAATCTCTCATAAATGGAGTTTTGGTGGCATTAGGAAGTATGAATATAAACATAAGCAAAGTTAAACTTTTAGTTGCATTAATTGGAGCTGGAATGAAGTAAAAAACGAATGACAGCAAGTGGTGATTCTCCTGAGTCTAACGATGTGCGATTACTTGAGAATAGAATCTCTGAAACCGGGCACCATTTCTACTGAGTCTTAATTTGTGGGGTGTAGATGGAAAGGCACAGTAATTAGAGAAGAAGAAGTAATGGGAAGCTAAACAGATCTCCGGATGAACCTATTATTAAGGAGTCCAGGACAGGGCTGAAGTGTACTTTTATTGAAAGGTCACTGCTCATGCATGTGGAATTCTTATGACAGTTTAGAGTGCTGTGGAGGTCAGGTAAATGGCCACCTGCCTGCTTGTCTACTTCTGAGTCTTCAGCGATTTAGCCTGAGCAGCAGACATTGCTGCACTGATGCCGCACTCCCGCTCTAGTCTACAAAATCACTGAGGTCATGACCCCCTGAAGAACGCAAAGGCACTAGGTGCAGATCACAATGTACCAAGGACGTAACATACACTGTAAACGAGACACCAAGATTTAGCCTGGTTGCCTTCCCCATGGTTTTCATAAATTCAAAAATATAGCTGGTAATTTCCTTAAAGTAAACAGAAAATCAGAGAATGATAGTAAGCAGTTTCACAACTGCTAAAAATTTAAAGAAATCATCTAAGTACCTTTTAAATATACTATCAAATAGTAGACATACTTCAATTGAAGTTACTGTGATCTGGCTCTTCTTTTAATAAGCGCCAAAAATCATCAAGAATTTATCTTAAGAGATATTACCTGAAGCTAGAATACTAACCATTGCCTATCCATTAGCAATAAATGTGCACCACTCTTCAGGTTTGCATGTAAATGAGGCTGAATGTGAATGATGCAATATGCAAATGAGCATTGAGCCTTGTATGAGTTAGACAAAATGTTGCCATCAAAATGTTGCCATCAAAGTGTTGCTTTTTGTACAATTTTGCATCTTGTTTTTATGCCTGCAGTGACACTAGTGCTGCAAACGAGATGAATCAAAATCCCGTCATGCTCACCCTATGAGTGTGAGTATCTTGAAAACTAACATATATATACTGCATTGATGATGTTGAACACTGGAGCAGAGGAAGCTCAACATAGAGGTCACAGGCTGAGTGCATTTGTTACTCCCTCACCTTAGGGAAGGTCTGAGACAAGAGCTAATCACCTTCCTAGCAGGGATCTCCTGAGGAAGGATAACAAGCTACCAGAAACCTGTGGCTGGCAGGTGCTGCAAAAGAGGTTGAGCTGGGGCAGGTTTACTATTCCCAGACCAGCTGATGCTGCTCTCCTGGTATTGGAAGTGGCTTGTGGTTGGCTTGGCTGAGTGCAATGGTTGAGATGAGACAATGTTTCATTACCCAATTCAGACTACTCTTCATCTGCACATCTTTTTCCTAAATTGAATATGCATCACACACTATACTGTAAGTGCTAAGAAAAAAATTACTTTCAGTGCTTTTATTCCTGTACGTCTTTGTTGTCATCAAACAGAAACACTGAATAGATCTCATAGCATAATTCTCTCAACAGCATCCTTTATTAGCATTTTCCAGGATATATTCTTCACCAGAATTCAGACAATTTTCCACTCACTTCATCAATGCACTGGACATTGATTGGGTTTCCATCCTGTAATACACAGCATATACGTCAATTTAAAACACTGTCAATGCAGAGATGAATCAAAATACTACAGAACATATGTCTAGTGTGCCTGAAATGTACTGTATCAATCATAATAAAGTCTTTCTTTCAACTCTTTTTTCTGAGTTGCATCCAAAATATATGGAACTTTTTCACAAAACGGAACATTTTGCAACAATTCAGACTATCGTCCTCCATTTTGTGACGTTTGCTTATTGACCCTGTGCATTAACGCACCAGAAACTGCATTTTGTAAGTTTAAAACTTCTATTCTCCTCTTTCTACAAAAATTGCTTCATTTAGTTTTAATTGTGTATTAGTATTTCAAACATATTTCTTGGCATTTACCACAAAATTCTTGATGTCAGGGACTATTCAGACAACAGTTTCCATCTCTATTAGGCATGGGACTCAAAATGTGTAGTATTTTCTCCAACTTTCAAGATGAGCTCCCCTTTATTTCATTCATAAGATTTGGTATAGCCGGTCAGCCACTAACTTCTTTAAAGACTCAGAACCGTATATAAGTACATATCCAGCCAATCATCAAAGGATCCGGAAGACCGACAAGTCATGGACCAACAACCAGGTCTGAAGAAAGCTAAGCTGTGAGAGCATCAATGGCACAATGCAACTTGATAAGGTGGGTATTGGGTTCGCAATATATACAGTTTGGAATATGGAGCTAGGATGCAGCAATAACAGGCTTCAAATATCAAAGAGTTGGAAGATTTTACGAGGTAAGTAGAAGTCCTAAATGAGAAAGGATTTAGAATTTCTGTATTTTCGTGTTGTACAGCATTTGTAATGCAAAACTCAAAGGAATAGATATTCACCTCAGAGCAGTATCCAAAGCACAATGGAAGGAGGGACCAATGCAGAAAACTGGCTAATGTCCAGGAGGAGAGTGAAGAATAATATTCCAAAAGAGAATCAAGAAGTTCTCCGTGAATAGCAGATAAAGGAGGGATTTTACAAGCAGGTCAAAAAAATATAGGCATGGAGGGGCAGGAAAATCTCTAATAAATTGAGTTTTGGTGGCATTAGGAAGCATGAATATAAACATAAGCAAAGTTAAACTTTTAGTTGCATTAATTGGAGGTGGAATGAAGTAAAAAACGAATGACAGCAATTGGTGATTCTCCTGAGTCTAACTATGTGCGATTACTTGAGAATAGAATCTCTGGAAACCGGGCACCATTTCTACTGAGTCTTAATTTGTGGGGTGTAGATGGAAAGGCACAGTAATTAGAGAAGAAGAAGTAATGGGAAGCTAAACAGATCTCCGGATGAACCTATTATTAAGGAGTCCAGGACAGGGCTGAAGTGTACTTTTATTGAAAGGTCACTGCTCATGCATGTGGAATTCTTATGACAGTTTAGAGTGCTGTGGAGGTCAGGTAAATGGCCACCTGCCTGCCTGTCTATTTCTGAGTCTTCAGCGATTTAGCCTGAGCAGCAAAAATTGCTGCACTGATGCTGCACTCCCGCTCTAGTCTATAAAATCACTGAGGTCATGACCCCCTGAAGAACGCAAGGGCACGCGGTGCAGATCACAATGTACCAAGGACGTAACATACACTGTAAACGAGACACCAAAATTTAGCCTGGTTGCCTTTCCCATGGTTTTCATAAAATCAAAAATATAGCTGGTAATTTCCTTAAAGTAAACAGAAAATCAGAGAAATTACGGTAAGCAGTTTCACAACTGCTAAAAATTTAAAGAAATCATCTAAGTACCTTTTAAATATACTATCAAATAGTACACATACTTCAATTGAAGTTACTGTGATCTGGCTCTTCTTTTAATGAGCGCCAAAAATCATCAAGAATTTATCTTAAGAGATATTGCCTGAAGCTAGAATACTAACCATTGCCTATCCATTAGCATTAAATGTGCACCACTCTTCAGATTTGCATGCAAATGAGGCTGAATGTGAATGATGCAATATGCAAATGAGCATTGATCCTTGTATGAGATAGACAAAATGTTGCAATGAAATTGCTGCTATTTGTACAATTTTGCATCTTGGTCTTATGCCTGCAGTGACACTAGTGCTGCAAACGAGATTAATCAAAAACCTGTCATGCTCACCCTATGTTATGTTATGTTATGTTAATGAAACTTGTGAGCGCAGCTGCTGCCCAAAGGCGTCCTGGCGCTAAGCACTACCTGGTGGGTGACCTGACGGAGAATTATACAGAGAAAAGCCAGGTTTTCAACTCCTTCCTGAAGGAAAGGAGATCCGTGGCCTTTCTTAGATGCACAGGAAGATAATTCCAAGCCCTGGCGGCACAGTAAACGAAACTCCTGCCACCCCAACTGGCTTTCTTAACTCGGGGAATAGTCACTAGCTTAGCTTCCGAGGAACGTAGCAATCTTCCAGGAACATACCAGAGTAGTCGGTTTCTCAGGTAGACTGGGCCACTGCCCATCAAGGCTTTGAAAACCATACACAGTGCCTTAAAGCGTGTCCGTTGTTTCACTGGAAGCCAGTGGAGATCCTCGAAGACCCTTTCCCACTGAGACGAACCTAGGAATGCCCAAGAGCAGTCTTGCTGCCGCATTTTGCACAATCTGGAGTCTATTAAAAAGTTTATTTTGTAAACTCAGGTACAGACCGTTACAATAGTCCAGTCGTGACAGGACGAGCGCCCGTGACTGCTGTCCTAAAGGTATCTTTAAAACAGAAATGTTTTTATTTTTCTCAGCTTTCTAAGAAGAAAGAAACTGGTGGATACCACCCCGCTAACATGATCACCAAAGGTGAGTTTGTCATCCATCACCACACCCAGGTTCTTTTACTTTCGCGAGAAGGCGCTGGAGGTGTGTCGCATTTCCTCTGGCCACCAATCAGGTGACCAGAGGTTAGCCTTATTCCCAAATAGCAAAACCTCCGTTTTGCCGGCATTGAGCTTTAGGCAATTAGATGCCATCCAGCCTGCAACAGATTTCATGCAATCATGACATCTCAGGCTAGTCTCAGCTTCTTTGCCCGGCTGAAGGGACAACACAATTTGAGTGTCGTCTGCATAAGACGTCACCTGAAACCCAAAGGATCCAATCAGGGCCGCCAACGGGGCCACATATATATTAAAAAGTGTAGGACTAAGGGATGAGCCCTGTGGCACCCCGCACGGAAAGGAAAACGGCTTGGACTTATTCTTACCTATGTCCACCGTTTGGGTTCTATCTGACAGAAATGATTGTAAAATGTTCCAGGCCCTGCCCTGAACCCCTGCAGTAGATAGCCGGTCCATCAATACTTCATGATGGACCGTATCAAAGGCTGCCGAGAGGTCCAACATGATCAGAATCGCAGCACCTCCTTGGTCCAAGGCCTCTCTTATTTCCTCCGTTGCTTTAATCAAGGCTAGCTCTGTGCTATGTTCAGCACGAAAGCCAAACTGCGTAGGATCCAATGAACAGTTAGTGCGAAAGAACGTGCTAAGCTGGGTGTTCATGGCCTTTTCAATAATTTTAGCTGACAGTGTGAGACGTGAAATAGGTCTATAACTGTTCATATCATTAGGGTCCAGTTTAGGCTTTTTATAAGAGGAAGAATGGAGGCTTGTTTCACATTATGGGAAAATGACCTGACTCAAAAATAGAGTTGATCATAGAGGTCAGAACCGGGCCAATGATCTCAGGAAAGAGTTTAATCACCGAAACTGGACAAGGGTCCAAGGGAGATCCAGATCTACTCGCCATCAAGAGCTTAATAACCTCTTGAGTTTCTAGTGGTGTAAACTCAGCTAGAGTGGATATAGCTTTGCTTGCATTGGACTTCACCTCGTCTAAAGCCTCATTAGCCTCTAATTGCTGGGGACTGAAGGAGGAAAAAATACAATCAACCTTTTGCCGAAAGAAAGAGGCAAGATTTTCACATAGCTCAGGGCTAGTATCTACATTTGGCCTAGTGGGATTAGTGAGTAAGTTTATTGTTTTAAATAACTCTTTAGGGGAGGATTTTGCCTTTTTAATCTGCTCAGAGAAATAAATCCTCTTAGTTTCCACGAGTAGTTTTTTGTACCCTGAGAGACTGGTTTTATAGGCCACTTTGTCACTGGCACTATAGCCTTTTCTCCAGGCCTCGCTCCAACCTCTTACAGTCAGTTTTTTTCTCTTGAAGGTTATCAGAGAACCAAGGGGCTGAGGGAAAACCCGCTTGGGGGAATACTGTTTAGTCGGGACAAATCTACTGCACGCAGCGTCAATCCATCCGGCGTAAACAGCCGCAGCCTCCTCTGCTCCAGCCGGAAGGAGGGGAGCTGTATCTTTCAAGAGATTCCCTAACGCGGGATTGTTGGCGGTATTCCAGGCCCTGATAGTTAGTTTGGCCCTGGACTCTGGTTTAAATTGATAGTGAGGCGTCCGAGATAGAGCAAATAAAATGGCAGCATGATCAGTCCAAGTAAGAGGCAGGGTCTCAGAGAAGGAAAGACATGAGTTATTGGTAAAAATTCCATCCAATGTATGACCTGCTACATGTGTAGGTCCGACCACCAGCTGCTCAAGATCCCCCCCACTCATAACCAGTTTCAGCCTCACATTGTCAGGATCAGTGGGTTCTTCCAAGTGAAAATTAAAATCCCCCAACACTGTAAAGGACTTAGCACAAAGTCCTTCCTCCAGGAGCGAACCAATGGCATCTAGGAACGCGCCTCTGGGACCAGGAGGGCGATAGAGAAGGATAGCCTTAAAAGTGTCATGGGGAGAAAGACGTACACTAACCGACAAAGCTTCACAAGCTGCGTTGGAGGCTATAGAAAAAGAGGGCACTAGAGTATTATGATATAGCACAGCCAGACCTCCGCCCTTCCTGTGTGGTCTATCCAGGGTATGGCAGAGAAAATCTGGAGGAGATGCTTTAACAATATCAGGTCCTGAAGTATCATCAGTCCATGACTCAGTAATAAATGCCAACTTGATATCATACTGCTCAATAAGCAGTGAGCATTCCATGCTGTGCTTAATTAAAGACCTGGCATTAAGAAGTAAACATTTTATAGGAGCCAGTTCAGTTAGTAGTAGTGAACTACCTGGCTGGTTGTCCAGACATTTAATAGGATAGTCAGTGATGCAGGGGAGGGGTAGGGAGCAGTTGGAGCATAGCGCAGCGTGATCCACCGACATGATGTCAGGCCACAGTTTAGGACAGCTCACCTTGCCACCTCTCGGATCCCACCTTAGGAGAGACTCCCTCGAATATGTCTGTAGATAGGGCTTCGTGGAGCCAGGGGGGCATGCCCTAAGCCCGGGCCGAGCGCGGACGGGCGCAGACGGGTTTGCCTTAGGCGCACCTTCGGCACAGGAGTGTGAGTATCTTGAAAACTAACATATATATACTGCATTGATGAGTTTGAACATTGAAGCGGAGGAAGCTCAACATAGAGGTCACAGGCTGAGTGCATTTGTTACTCCCTCACCTTAGGGAAGGTCTGAGACAAGAGCTAATCACCTCCCTAGCAGGGATCTCCTGAGCAAGGAGAACAAGCAACCAGAAACCTGTGGCTGGCAGGTGCTGCAAAAGAGGTTGAGCTGGGGCAGGTTTACTATTCCCAGACCAGCTGATGCTGCTCTCCTGGTATTGGAAGTGGCTTGTGGTTGGCTTGGCTGAGTGCAATGGTTGAGATGAGACAATGTCTCATTACCCAAATCAGACTACTCTTCATCTGCACATGTTTTTCCTAAATTGAATATGCATCACACACTATACTGTAAGTGCTAAGAAAAAATAACTTTCAGTGCTTTTATTCCTGTACTTCTTTGTTGTCATCAAACAGAAACACTGAATAGATCTCATATCATAATTCTCTCAACAGCATCCTTTATTAACATTTTCCAGGATATATTCTTCACCAAAATTCAGACAATTTTCCACTCACTTCATCAATGCACTGGACATTGATTGGGTATCCATCCTGTAATTCACAGCATATACGTCAATTTAAAACACTGTCAATGCAGAGATGAATCAAAATACTACAGAACATATGTTTAGTGTGCCTGAAATGTACTGTATCAATCATAATAAAGTCTTTCTTTCAACTCTTTTTCTGAGTTGCATCCAAAATATAGGGAACTTTTTCACAAAATTGAACATTTTGCAACAATTCAGACTATTGTCCTCCATTTTGTGACGTTTGCTTATTGACCCTGTGCATTAACGCACCAGAAACTGCATTTTGTAAGTTTAAAACTTCTATTCTTCCCTTTCTACAAAAATTGCTTCATTTAGTTTTAATTGTCTATTAGTATTTCAAACATATTTCTTGGCATTTACCACAAAATTCTTGACTTCAGGGACTATTCAGACAACAGTTTCCATCTCTATTAGGCATGGGACTCAAAATGTGTAGTATTTTCTCCAACTTTCAAGATGAGCTCCTGTTTATTTCATTCATAAAATTTGGTATAGCCGGTCAGCCACTAACTTCTTTAAAGACTCAGAACAGTATATAAGTACATATCCAGCCAATCATCAAAGGATCCGGAAGACCGACAATTCATGGACCAACAACCAGGACTGAAGAAAGCTAAGCTGTGAGAGCATCAATGGCACAATGCAACTTGATAAGGTGGGTATTGGGTTCGCAATATATACAATTTGGAATATGGAGCTAGGATGTAGCAATAACAGGCTTCAAATATCAAAGAGTTGGAAGATTTTACGAGGTAAGTAGAAGTCCTAAATGAGAAAGGAGTTAGAATTTCTGTATTTTCGTGTTGTACAGCATTTGTAATGCAAAGCTCAAAGGAATAGATATTCACCTCAGAGCAGTATCCAAAGCACAATGGAAGGAGGAACCAATGCAGAAAACTGGCAAATGTCCAGGAGGAGAGTGAAGAATAATAGTCCAAAAGAGAATCAAGAAGTTCTCCGTGAATAGCAGATAAAAGGAGGGATTTTACAAGCAGGTCAAAAAAATATAGGCATGGAGGGGCAGGAAAATCTCTAATAAATGGAGTTTTGGTCGCATTAGGAAGCATGAATATAAACATAAGCAAAGTTAAACTTTTAGTTGCATTAATTGGAGCTGGAATGAAGTAAAAAACGAATGACAGCAAATGGTGATTCTCCTGAGTCTAACGATGTGCTATTAATTGAGAATAGAATCTCTGAAACCGGGCAGCATTTCTACTGAGTCTTAATTTGTTGGGTGTAGATGGAAAGGCACAGTAATTAGAGAAGAAGAAGCAATGGGAAGCTAAACAGATCTGCGGATGAACCTTTTATTAAGGAGTCCAGGACAGAGCTGAAGTGTACTTTTATTGAAAGGTCACTGCTCATGCATGTGGAATTCTTATGACAGTTTACAGTGCTGTGGAGGTCAGGTAAATGGCCACCTGCCTGCTTGTCTACTTCTGAGTCTTCAGCGATTTAGCCTGAGCAGCAGACATTGCTGCACTGATGCCGCACTCCCGCTCTAGTCTACAAAAGCACTGAGGTCATGACCCCCTGAAGAACGCAAGGGCAAGCGGTGCAGATCACAATGTACCAAGGACGTAACATACACTGTAAACGAGACACCAAGATTTAGCCTGGTTGCCTTCCCCATGGTTTTCATAAATTCAAAAATATAGCTTGTAATTTCCTTAAAGTAAACAGAAAATCAGAGAAATGACGGTAAGCAGTTTCACAACTGCTAAAAATTTAAAGAAATCATCTAAGTACCTTTTAAATATACTATCAAATAGTAGACATACTTCAATTGAAGTTACTGTGATCCGGCTCTTCTTTTAATAAGCGCCAAAAATCATCAAGAATTTATCTTAAGAGATATTGCCTGAAGCTAGAATACTAACGATTGCCTATCCATTAGCATTAAATGTGCACCACTCTTCAGATTTGCATGTAAATGAGGCTGAATGTGAATGATGCAATATGCAAATGAGCATTGATCCTTGTATGAGATAGACAAAACGTTGCAATCAAAGTGTTGCTTTTTGTACAATTTTGCATCTTGTTTTTATGCCTGCAGTGACAGTAGTGCTGCAAACGAGATGAATCAAAATCCCGTCATGCTCACCCTATGAGTGTGAGTAACTTGAAAACTAACATATATATACTGCATTGATGAGTTTGAACATTGGAGCAGAGGAAGCTCAACATAGCGGTCACTGGCTGAGTGCGTTTGTTACGCCCTCACCTTAGGGAAGTTCTGAGACAAGAGCTAGTCACCTCCCTAGCAAGGATCTCCTGAGCAAGGAGAACAAGCAACCAGAAACCTGTGGCTGGCAGGTGCTGCAAAAGAGGTTGAGTTGGGGCAGGTTTACTATTCCCAGACTAGCTAATGCTGCCCTCCTGGTATTGGAAGTGGCTTGTGGTTGGCTTGGCTGAGTGCAATGGTTGAGTTGAGACAATGTTTCATTACCCAATTCAGACTACTCTTCATCTGCTCATATTTTTCCTAAATTGAATATGCATCACACACTATACTGTAAGTGCTAAGAAAAAATTACTTTCAGTGCTTTTATTCCTGTACTTCTTTATTGTCATCAAACAGAAACACTGAATAGATCTCATAGCATAATTCTCTCAACAGCATCCTTTATTAACATTTTCCAGGATATATTCTTCACCAAAATTCAGACAATTTTCCACTCACTTCATCAATGCACTGGACATTGATTGGGTATCCATCCTGTAATACACAGCATATACGTCAATTTAAAACACTGTCAATGCAGAGATGAATCAAAATACTACAGAACATATGTTTAGTGTGCCTGAAATGTACTGTATCAATCATAATAAAGTCTTTCTTTCAACTCTTTTTTCTGAGTTGCATCCAAAATATAGGGAACTTTTTCACAAAATTGAACATTTTGCAACAATTCAGACTATTGTCCTCCATTTTGTGACGTTTGCTTATTGACCCTGTGCATTAACGCACCAGAAACTGCATTTTGTAAGTTTAAAACTTCTATTCTTCCCTTTCTACAAAAATTGCTTCATTTAGTTTTAATTGTCTATTAGTATTTCAAACATATTTCTTGGCATTTACCACAAAATTCTTGACTTCAGGGACTATTCAGACATCAGTTTCCATCTCTATTAGGCATGGGACTCAAAATGTGTAGTATTTTCTCCAACTTTCAAGATGAGCTCCTGTTTATTTCATTCATAAAATTTGGTATAGCCGGTCAGCCACTAACTTCTTTAAAGACTCAGAACAGTATATAAGTACATATCCAGCCAATCATCAAAGGATCCGGAAGACCGACAATTCATGGACCAACAACCAGGTCTGAAGAAAGCTAAGCTGTGAGAGCATCAATGGCACAATGCAACTTGATAAGGTGGGTATTGGGTTCGCAATATATACAGTTTGGAATATGGAGCTAGGATGCAGCAATAACAGGCTTCAAATATCAAAGAGTTGGAAGATTTTACGAGGTAAGTAGAAGTCCTAAATGAGAAAGGAGTTAGAATTTCTGTATTTTCGTGTTGTACAGCATTTGTAATGCAAAGCTCAAAGGAATAGATATTCACCTCAGAGCAGTATCCAAAGCACAATGGAAGGAGGAACCAATGCAGAAAACTGGCAAATGTCCAGGAGGAGAGTGAAGAATAATAGTCCAAAAGAGAGTCAAGAAGTTCTCCGTGAATAGCAGATAAAGGAGGGATTTTACAAGCAGGTCAAAAAAATATAGGCATGGAGGGGCAGGAAAATCTCTAATAAATGGAGTTTTGGTCGCATTAGGAAGCATGAATATAAACATAAGCAAAGTTAAACTTTTAGTTGCATTAATTGGAGCTGGAATGAAGTAAAAAAACGAATGACAGCAAATGGTGATTCTCCTGAGTCTAACGATGTGCTATTAATTGAGAATAGAATCTCTGAAACCGGGCAGCATTTCTACTGAGTCTTAATTTGTTGGGTGTAGATGGAAAGGCACAGTAATTAGAGAAGAAGAAGCAATGGGAAGCTAAACAGATCTGCGGATGAACCTTTTATTAAGGAGTCCAGGACAGAGCTGAAGTGTACTTTTATTGAAAGGTCACTGCTCATGCATGTGGAATTCTTATGACAGTTTACAGTGCTGTGGAGGTCAGGTAAATGGCCACCTGCCTGCTTGTCTACTTCTGAGTCTTCAGCGATTTAGCCTGAGCAGCAGACATTGCTGCACTGATGCCGCACTCCCGCTCTAGTCTACAAAAGCACTGAGGTCATGACCCCCTGAAGAACGCAAGGGCACGCGGTGCAGATCACAATGTACCAAGGACGTAACATACACTGTAAACGAGACACCAAGATTTAGCCTGGTTGCCTTCCCCATGGTTTTCATAAATTCAAAAATATAGCTTGTAATTTCCTTAAAGTAAACAGAAAATCAGAGAAATGACGGTAAGCAGTTTCACAACTGCTAACAAATTTAAAGAAATCATCTAAGTACCTTTTAAATATACTATCAAATAGTAGACATACTTCAATTGAAGTTACTGTGATCCGGCTCTTCTTTTAATAAGCGCCAAAAATCATCAAGAATTTATCTTAAGAGATATTGCCTGAAGCTAGAATACTAACGATTGCCTATCCATTAGCATTAAATGTGCACCACTCTTCAGATTTGCATGTAAATGAGGCTGAATGTGAATGATGCAATATGCAAATGAGCATTGATCCTTGTATGAGATAGACAAAACGTTGCAATCAAAGTGTTGCTTTTTGTACAATTTTGCATCTTGTTTTTATGCCTGCAGTGACAGTAGTGCTGCAAACGAGATGAATCAAAATCCCGTCATGCTCACCCTATGAGTGTGAGTAACTTGAAAACTAACATATATATACTGCATTGATGAGTTTGAACATTGGAGCAGAGGAAGCTCAACATAGAGGTCACTGGCTGAGTGCGTTTGTTACGCCCTCACCTTAGGGAAGGTCTGAGACAAGAGCTAGTCACTTCCCTAGCAAGGATCTCCTGAGCAAGGAGAACAAGCAACCAGAAACCTGTGGCTGGCAGGTGCTGCAAAAGAGGTTGAGCTGGGGCAGGTTTACTATTCCCAGACCAGCTGATGCTGCTCTCCTGGTATTGGAAGTGGCTTGTGGTTGGCTTGGCTGAGTGCAATGGTTGAGATGAGACAATGTTTCATTACCCAATTCAGACTACTCTTCATCTGCACATCTTTTTCCTAAATTGAATATGCATCACACACTATACTGTAAGTGCTAAGAAAAAATTACTTTCAGTGCTTTTATTCCTGTACTTCTTTGTTGTCATCAAACAGAAACACTGAATAGATCTCATATCATAATTCTCTCAACAGCATCCTTTATTAGCATTTTCCAGGATATATTCTTCACCAAAATTCAGACAATTTTCCACTCACTTCATCAATGCACTGGACATTGATTGGGTATCCATCCTGTAATACACAGCATATACGTCAATTTAAAACACTGTCAATGCAGAGATGAATCAAAATACTACAGAACATATGTCTAGTGTGCCTGAAATGTACTGTGTCAATCATAATAAAGTCTTTCTTTCAACTCTTTTTTCTGAGTTGCATCCAAAATATATGGAACTTTTTCACAAAATTGAACATTTTGCAACAATTCAGACTATTGTCCTCCATTTTGTGACGTTTGCTTATTGACCCTGTGCATTAACGCACCAGAAACTGCATTTTGTAAGTTTAAAACTTCTATTCTTCCCTTTCTACAAAAATTGCTTCATTTAGTTTTAATTGTCTATTAGTATTTCAAACATATTTCTTGGCATTTACCACAAAATTCTTGACTTCAGGGACTATTCAGACAACAGTTTCCATCTCTATTAGGCATGGGACTCAAAATGTGTAGTATTTTCTCCAACTTTCAAGATGAGCTCCTGTTTATTTCATTCATAAAATTTGGTATAGCCGGTCAGCCACTAACTTCTTTAAAGACTCAGAACAGTATATAAGTACATATCCAGCCAATCATCAAAGGATCCGGAAGACCGACAATTCATGGACCAACAACCAGGTCTGAAGAAAGCTAAGCTGTGAGAGCATCAATGGCACAATGCAACTTGATAAGGTGGGTATTGGGTTCGCAATATATACAGTTTGGAATATGGAGCTAGGATGCAGCAATAACAGGCTTCAAATATCAAAGAGTTGGAAGATTTTACGAGGTAAGTAGAAGTCCTAAATGAGAAAGGAGTTAGAATTTCTGTATTTTCGTGTTGTACAGCATTTGTAATGCAAAACTCAAAGGAATAGATATTCACCTCAGAGCAGTATCCAAAGCACAATGGAAGGAGGGACCAATGCAGAAAACTGGCAAATGTCCAGGAGGAGAGTGAAGAATAATAGTCCAAAAGAGAATCAAGAAGTTCTCCGTGAATAGCAGATAAAGGAGGGATTTTACAAGCAGGTCAAAAAAATATAGGCATGGAGGGGCAGGAAAATCTCTAATAAATGGAGTTTTGGTGGCATTAGGAAGCATGAATATAAACAAAAGCAAAGTTAAACTTTTAGTTGCATTAATTGGAGCTGGAATGAAGTAAAAAACGAATGACAGCAAGTGGTGATTCTCCTGAGTCTAACGATGTGCTATTACATTGAGAATAGAATCTCTGAAACCGGGCAGCATTTCTACTGAGTCTTAATTTGTTGGGTGTAGATGGAAAGGCACAGTAATTAGAGAAGAAGAAGCAATGGGAAGCTAAACAGATCTGCGGATGAACCTTTTATTAAGGAGTCCAGGACAGAGCTGAAGTGTACTTTTATTGAAAGGTCACTGCTCATGCATGTGGAATTCTTATGACAGTTTACAGTGCTGTGGAGGTCAGGTAAATGGCCACCTGCCTGCTTGTCTACTTCTGAGTCTTCAGCGATTTAGCCTGAGCAGCAGACATTGCTGCACTGATGCCGCACTCCCGCTCTAGTCTACAAAAGCACTGAGGTCATGACCCCCTGAAGAACGCAAGGGCACGCGGTGCAGATCACAATGTACCAAGGACGTAACATACACTGTAAACGAGACACCAAGATTTAGCCTGGTTGCCTTCCCCATGGTTTTCATAAATTCAAAAATATAGCTGGTAATTTCCTTAAAGTAAACAGAAAATCAGAGAAATGACGGTAAGCAGTTTCACAACTGCTAACAAATTTAAAGAAATCATCTAAGTACCTTTTAAATATACTATCAAATAGTAGACATACTTCAATTGAAGTTACTGTGATCTGGCTCTTCTTTTAATAAGCGCCAAAAATCATCAAGAATTTATCTTAAGAGATATTACCTGAAGCTAGAATACTAACCATTGCCTATCCATTAGCATTAAATGTGCACCACTCTTCAGATTTGCATGTAAATGAGGCTGAATGTGAATGATGCAATATGCAAATGAGCATTGATCCTTGTATGAGATAGACAAAATGTTGCCATCAAAGTGTTGCTTTTTGTACAATTTTGCATCTTGTTTTTATGCCTGCAGTGACACTAGTGCTGCAAACGAGATGAATCAAAATCCCGTCATGCTCACCCTATGAGTGTGAGTATCTTGAAAACTAACATATATATACTGCATTGATGAGTTTGAACATTGGAGCAGAGGAAGCTCAACATAGAGGTCACTGGCTGAGTGCATTTGTTACTCCCTCACCTTAGGGAAGGTCTGAGACAAGAGCTAATCACCTCCCTAGCAGGGATCTCCTGAGCAAGGAGAACAAGCAACCAGAAACCTGTGGCTGGCAGGTGCTGCAAAAGAGGTTGAGCTGGGGCAGGTTTACTATTCCCAGACCAGCTGATGCTGCTCTCCTGGTATTGGAAGTGGCTTGTGGTTGGCTTGGCTGAGTGCAATGGTTGAGATGAGACAATGTCTCATTACCCAATTCAGACTACTCTTCATCTGCACATCTTTTTCCTAAATTGAATATGCATCACACACTATACTGTAAGTGCTAAGAAAAAATTACTTTCAGTGCTTTTATTCCTGTACTTCTTTGTTGTCATCAAACAGAAACACTGAATAGATCTCATATCATAATTCTCTCAACAGCATCCTTTATTAGCATTTTCCAGGATATATTCTTCACCAAAATTCAGACAATTTTCCACTCACTTCATCAATGCACTGGACATTGATTGGGTATCCATCCTGTAATACACAGCATATACGTCAATTTAAAACACTGTCAATGCAGAGATGAATCAAAATACTACAGAACATATGTCTAGTGTGCCTGAAATGTACTGTGTCAATCATAATAAAGTCTTTCTTTCAACTCTTTTTTCTGAGTTGCATCCAAAATATATGGAACTTTTTCACAAAATGGAACATTTTGCAACAATTCAGACTATTGTCCTCCATTTTGTGACGTTTGCTTATTGACCCTGTGCATTAACGCACCAGAAACTGTATTTTGTAAGTTTAAAACTTCTATTCTCCCCTTTCTACAAAAATTGCTTCATTTAGTTTTAATTGTCTATTAGTATTTCAAACATATTTCTTGGCATTTACCACAAAATTCTTGACATCAGGGACTATTCAGACAACAGTTTCCATCTCTATTAGGCATGGGACTCAAAATGTGTAGTATTTTCTCCAACTTTCAAGATGAGCTCCTGTTTATTTCATTCATAAAATTTGGTATAGCCGGTCAGCCACTAACTTCTTTAAAGACTCAGAACAGTATATAAGTACATATCCAGCCAATCATCAAAGGATCCGGAAGACCGACAATTCATGGACCAACAACCAGGTCTGAAGAAAGCTAAGCTGTGAGAGCATCAATGGCACAATGCAACTTGATAAGGTGGGTATTGGGTTCGCAATATATACAGTTTGGAATATGGAGCTAGGATGCAGCAATAACAGGCTTCAAATATCAAAGAGTTGGAAGATTTTACGAGGTAAGTAGAAGTCCTAAATGAGAAAGGAGTTAGAATTTCTGTATTTTCGTGTTGTACAGCATTTGTAATGCAAAACTCAAAGGAATAGATATTCACCTCAGAGCAGTATCCAAAGCACAATGGAAGGAGGGACCAATGCAGAAAACTGGCAAATGTCCAGGAGGAGAGTGAAGAATAATATTCCAAAAGAGAATCAAGAAGTTCTCCGTGAATAGCAGATAAAGGAGGGATTTTACAAGCAGGTCAAAAAAATATAGGCATGGAGGGGCAGGAAAATCTCTAATAAATGGAGTTTTGGTGGCATTAGGAAGCATGAATATAAACATAAGCAAAGTTAAACTTTTAGTTGCATTAATTGGAGCTGGAATGAAGTAAAAAACGAATGACAGCAAGTGGTGATTCTCCTGAGTCTAACGATGTGCGATTACTTGAGAATAGAATCTCTGAAACCGGGCAGCATTTCTACTGAGTCTTAATTTGTGGGGTGTAGATGGAAAGGCACAGTAATTAGAGAAGAAGAAGTAATGGGAAGCTAAACAGATCTCCGGATGAACCTATTATTAAGGAGTCCAGGACAGGGCTGAAGTGTACTTTTATTGAAAGGTCACTGCTCATGCATGTGGAATTCTTATGACAGTTTAGAGTGCTGTGGAGGTCAGGTAAATGGCCACCTGCCTGCTTGTCTACTTCTGAGTCTTCAGCGATTTAGCCTGAGCAGCAGACATTGCTGCACTGATGCCGCACTCCCGCTCTAGTCTACAAAAGCACTGAGGTCATGACCCCCTGAAGAACGCAAGGGCACGCGGTGCAGATCACAATGTACCAAGGACGTAACATACACTGTAAACGAGACACCAAGATTTAGCCTGGTTGCCTTCCCCATGGTTTTCATAAATTCAAAAATATAGCTGGTAATTTCCTTAAAGTAAACAGAAAATCAGAGAAATGACGGTAAGCAGTTTCACAACTGCTAACAAATTTAAAGAAATCATCTAAGTACCTTTTAAATATACTATCAAATAGTAGACATACTTCAATTGAAGTTACTGTGATCTGGCTCTTCTTTTAATAAGCGCCAAAAATCATCAAGAATTTATCTTAAGAGATATTACCTGAAGCTAGAATACTAACCATTGCCTATCCATTAGCATTAAATGTGCACCACTCTTCAGATTTGCATGTAAATGAGGCTGAATGTGAATGATGCAATATGCAAATGAGCATTGATCCTTGTATGAGATAGACAAAATGTTGCCATCAAAGTGTTGCTTTTTGTACAATTTTGCATCTTGTTTTTATGCCTGCAGTGACACTAGTGCTGCAAACGAGATGAATCAAAATCCCGTCATGCTCACCCTATGAGTGTGAGTATCTTGAAAACTAACATATATATACTGCATTGATGAGTTTGAACATTGGAGCAGAGGAAGCTCAACATAGAGGTCACTGGCTGAGTGCATTTGTTACTCCCTCACCTTAGGGAAGGTCTGAGACAAGAGCTAATCACCTCCCTAGCAGGGATCTCCTGAGCAAGGAGAACAAGCAACCAGAAACCTGTGGCTGGCAGGTGCTGCAAAAGAGGTTGAGCTGGGGCAGGTTTACTATTCCCAGACCAGCTGATGCTGCTCTCCTGGTATTGGAAGTGGCTTGTGGTTGGCTTGGCTGAGTGCAATGGTTGAGATGAGACAATGTCTCATTACCCAATTCAGACTACTCTTCATCTGCACATCTTTTTCCTAAATTGAATATGCATCACACACTATACTGTAAGTGCTAAGAAAAAATTACTTTCAGTGCTTTTATTCCTGTACTTCTTTGTTGTCATCAAACAGAAACACTGAATAGATCTCATATCATAATTCTCTCAACAGCATCCTTTATTAGCATTTTCCAGGATATATTCTTCACCAAAATTCAGACAATTTTCCACTCACTTCATCAATGCACTGGACATTGATTGGGTATCCATCCTGTAATACACAGCATATACGTCAATTTAAAACACTGTCAATGCAGAGATGAATCAAAATACTACAGAACATATGTTTAGTGTGCCTGAAATGTACTGTATCAATCATAATAAAGTCTTTCTTTCAACTCTTTTTTCTGAGTTGCATCCAAAATATAGGGAACTTTTTCACAAAACTGAACATTTTGCAACAATTCAGACTATTGTCCTCCATTTTGTGACGTTTGCTTATTGACCCTGTGCATTAACGCACCAGAAACTGCATTTTGTAAGTTTAAAACTTCTATTCTTCCCTTTCTACAAAAATTGCTTCATTTAGTTTTAATTGTCTATTAGTATTTCAAACATATTTCTTGGCATTTACCACAAAATTCTTGACGTCAGGGACTATTCAGACAACAGTTTCCATCTCTATTAGGCATGGGACTCAAAATGTGTAGTATTTTCTCCAACTTTCAAGATGAGCTCCTGTTTATTTCATTCATAAAATTTGGTATAGCCGGTCAGCCACTAACTTCTTTAAAGACTCAGAACAGTATATAAGTACATATCCAGCCAATCATCAAAGGATCCGGAAGACCGACAATTCATGGACCAACAACCAGGTCTGAAGAAAGCTAAGCTGTGAGAGCATCAATGGCACAATGCAACTTGATAAGGTGGGTATTGGGTTCGCAATATATACAGTTTGGAATATGGAGCTAGGATGCAGCAATAACAGGCTTCAAATATCAAAGAGTTGGAAGATTTTACGAGGTAAGTAGAAGTCCTAAATGAGAAAGGAGTTAGAATTTCTGTATTTTCGTGTTGTACAGCATTTGTAATGCAAAACTCAAAGGAATAGATATTCACCTCAGAGCAGTATCCAAAGCACAATGGAAGGAGGAACCAATGCAGAAAACTGGCAAATGTCCAGGAGGAGAGTGAAGAATAATATTCCAAAAGAGAATCAAGAAGTTCTCCGTGAATAGCAGATAAAGGAGGGATTTTACAAGCAGGTCAAAAAAATATAGGCATGGAGGGGCAGGAAAATCTCTAATAAATGGAGTTTTGGTGGCATTAGGAAGCATGAATATAAACATAAGCAAAGTTAAACTTTTAGTTGCATTAATTGGAGCTGGAATGAAGTAAAAAACGAATGACAGCAAGTGGTGATTCTCCTGAGTCTAACGATGTGCGATTACTTGAGAATAGAATCTCTGAAACCGGGCAGCATTTCTACTGAGTCTTAATTTGTTGGGTGTAGATGGAAAGGCACAGTAATTAGAGAAGAAGAAGTAATGGGAAGCTAAACAGATCTCCGGATGAACCTATTATTAAGGAGTCCAGGACAGGGCTGAAGTGTACTTTTATTGAAAGGTCACTGCTCATGCATGTGGAATTCTTATGACAGTTTACAGTGCTGTGGAGGTCAGGTAAATGGCCACCTGCCTGCTTGTCTACTTCTGAGTCTTCAGCGATTTAGCCTGAGCAGCAGACATTGCTGCACTGATGCCGCACTCCCGCTCTAGTCTACAAAAGCACTGAGGTCATGACCCCCTGAAGAACGCAAGGGCACGCGGTGCAGATCACAATGTACCAAGGACGTAACATACACTGTAAACGAGACACCAAGATTTAGCCTGGTTGCCTTCCCCATGGTTTTCATAAATTCAAAAATATAGCTGGTAATTTCCTTAAAGTAAACAGAAAATCAGAGAAATGACGGTAAGCAGTTTCACAACTGCTAACAAATTTAAAGAAATCATCTAAGTACCTTTTAAATATACTATCAAATAGTAGACATACTTCAATTGAAGTTACTGTGATCTGGCTCTTCTTTTAATAAGCGCCAAAAATCATCAAGAATTTATCTTAAGAGATATTACCTGAAGCTAGAATACTAACCATTGCCTATCCATTAGCATTAAATGTGCACCACTCTTCAGATTTGCATGTAAATGAGGCTGAATGTGAATGATGCAATATGCAAATGAGCATTGATCCTTGTATGAGATAGACAAAATGTTGCAATCAAAGTGTTGCTTTTTGTACAATTTTGCATCTTGTTTTTATGCCTGCAGTGACACTAGTGCTGCAAACGAGATGAATCAAAATCCCGTCATGCTCACCCTATGAGTGTGAGTATCTTGAAAACTAACATATATATACTGCATTGATGAGTTTGAACATTGGAGCAGAGGAAGCTCAACATAGAGGTCACTGGCTGAGTGCATTTGTTACTCCCTCACCTTAGGGAAGGTCTGAGACAAGAGCTAATCACCTCCCTAGCAGGGATCTCCTGAGCAAGGAGAACAAGCAACCAGAAACCTGTGGCTGGCAGGTGCTGCAAAAGAGGTTGAGCTGGGGCAGGTTTACTATTCCCAGACCAGCTGATGCTGCTCTCCTGGTATTGGAAGTGGCTTGTGGTTGGCTTGGCTGAGTGCAATGGTTGAGATGAGACAATGTCTCATTACCCAATTCAGACTACTCTTCATCTGCACATCTTTTTCCTAAATTGAATATGCATCACACACTATACTGTAAGTGCTAAGAAAAAATTACTTTCAGTGCTTTTATTCCTGTACTTCTTTGTTGTCATCAAACAGAAACACTGAATAGATCTCATATCATAATTCTCTCAACAGCATCCTTTATTAGCATTTTCCAGGATATATTCTTCACCAAAATTCAGACAATTTTCCACTCACTTCATCAATGCACTGGACATTGATTGGGTATCCATCCTGTAATACACAGCATATACGTCAATTTAAAACACTGTCAATGCAGAGATGAATCAAAATACTACAGAACATATGTCTAGTGTGCCTGAAATGTACTGTGTCAATCATAATAAAGTCTTTCTATCAACTCTTTTTTCTGAGTTGCATCCAAAATATATGGAACTTTTTCACAAAACTGAACATTTTGCAACAATTCAGACTATTGTCCTCCATTTTGTGACGTTTGCTTATTGACCCTGTGCATTAACGCACCAGAAACTGTATTTTGTAAGTTTAAAACTTCTATTCTTCCCTTTCTACAAAAATTGCTTCATTTAGTTTTAATTGTCTATTAGTATTTCAAACATATTTCTTGGCATTTACCACAAAATTCTTGACATCAGGGACTATTCAGACAACAGTTTCCATCTCTATTAGGCATGGGACTCAAAATGTGTAGTATTTTCTCCAACTTTCAAGATGAGCTCCTGTTTATTTCATTCATAAAATTTGGTATAGCCGGTCAGCCACTAACTTCTTTAAAGACTCAGAACAGTATATAAGTACATATCCAGCCAATCATCAAAGGATCCGGAAGACCGACAATTCATGGACCAACAACCAGGTCTGAAGAAAGCTAAGCTGTGAGAGCATCAATGGCACAATGCAACTTGATAAGGTGGGTATTGGGTTCGCAATATATACAGTTTGGAATATGGAGCTAGGATGCAGCAATAACAGGCTTCAAATATCAAAGAGTTGGAAGATTTTACGAGGTAAGTAGAAGTCCTAAATGAGAAAGGAGTTAGAATTTCTGTATTTTCGTGTTGTACAGCATTTGTAATGCAAAACTCAAAGGAATAGATATTCACCTCAGAGCAGTATCCAAAGCACAATGGAAGGAGGAACCAATGCAGAAAACTGGCAAATGTCCAGGAGGAGAGTGAAGAATAATATTCCAAAAGAGAATCAAGAAGTTCTCCGTGAATAGCAGATAAAGGAGGGATTTTACAAGCAGGTCAAAAAATATAGGCATGGAGGGGCAGGAAAATCTCTAATAAATGGAGTTTTGGTGGCATTAGGAAGCATGAATATAAACATAAGCAAAGTTAAACTTTTAGTTGCATTAATTGGAGCTGGAATGAAGTAAAAAACGAATGACAGCAAGTGGTGATTCTCCTGAGTCTAACGATGTGCGATTACTTGAGAATAGAATCTCTGAAACCGGGCAGCATTTCTACTGAGTCTTAATTTGTTGGGTGTAGATGGAAAGGCACAGTAATTAGAGAAGAAGAAGCAATGGGAAGCTAAACAGATCTGCGGATGAACCTTTTATTAAGGAGTCCAGGACAGAGCTGAAGTGTACTTTTATTGAAAGGTCACTGCTCATGCATGTGGAATTCTTATGACAGTTTAGAGTGCTGTGGAGGTCAGGTAAATGGCCACCTGCCTGCTTGTCTACTTCTGAGTCTTCAGCGATTTAGCCTGAGCAGCAGACATTGCTGCACTGATGCCGCACTCCCGCTCTAGTCTACAAAAGCACTGAGGTCATGACCCCCTGAAGAACGCAAGGGCACGCGGTGCAGATCACAATGTACCAAGGACGTAACATACACTGTAAACGAGACACCAAGATTTAGCCTGGTTGCCTTCCCCATGGTTTTCATAAATTCAAAAATATAGCTGGTAATTTCCTTAAAGTAAACAGAAAATCAGAGAAATTACGGTAAGCAGTTTCACAACTGCTAACAAATTTAAAGAAATCATCTAAGTACCTTTTAAATATACTATCAAATAGTAGACATACTTCAATTGAAGTTACTGTGATCTGGCTCTTCTTTTAATAAGCGCCAAAAATCATCAAGAATTTATCTTAAGAGATATTACCTGAAGCTAGAATACTAACCATTGCCTATCCATTAGCATTAAATGTGCACCACTCTTCAGATTTGCATGTAAATGAGGCTGAATGTGAATGATGCAATATGCAAATGAGCATTGATCCTTGTATGAGATAGACAAAATGTTGCAATCAAAGTGTTGCTTTTTGTACAATTTTGCATCTTGGTTTTATGCCTGCAGTGACACTAGTGCTGCAAACGAGATGAATCAAAATCCCGTCATGCTCACCCTATGAGTGTGAGTATCTTGAAAACTAACATATATATACTGCATTGATGAGTTTGAACATTGGAGCAGAGGAAGCTCAACATAGAGGTCACTGGCTGAGTGCATTTGTTACTCCCTCACCTTAGGGAAGGTCTGAGACAAGAGCTAATCACCTCCCTAGCAGGGATCTCCTGAGCAAGGAGAACAAGCAACCAGAAACCTGTGGCTGGCAGGTGCTGCAAAAGAGGTTGAGCTGGGGCAGGTTTACTATTCCCAGACCAGCTGATGCTGCTCTCCTGGTATTGGAAGTGGCTTGTGGTTGGCTTGGCTGAGTGCAATGGTTGAGATGAGACAATGTCTCATTACCCAATTCAGACTACTCTTCATCTGCACATCTTTTTCCTAAATTGAATATGCATCACACACTATACTGTAAGTGCTAAGAAAAAATTACTTTCAGTGCTTTTATTCCTGTACTTCTTTGTTGTCATCAAACAGAAACACTGAATAGATCTCATATCATAATTCTCTCAACAGCATCCTTTATTAGCATTTTCCAGGATATATTCTTCACCAAAATTCAGACAATTTTCCACTCACTTCATCAATGCACTGGACATTGATTGGGTATCCATCCTGTAATACACAGCATATACGTCAATTTAAAACACTGTCAATGCAGAGATGAATCAAAATACTACAGAACATATGTTTAGTGTGCCTGAAATGTACTGTATCAATCATAATAAAGTCTTTCTTTCAACTCTTTTTTCTGAGTTGCATCCAAAATATAGGGAACTTTTTCACAAAACTGAACATTTTGCAACAATTCAGACTATTGTCCTCCATTTTGTGACGTTTGCTTATTGACCCTGTGCATTAACGCACCAGAAACTGCATTTTGTAAGTTTAAAACTTCTATTCTTCCCTTTCTACAAAAATTGCTTCATTTAGTTTTAATTGTCTATTAGTATTTCAAACATATTTCTTGGCATTTACCACAAAATTCTTGACATCAGGGACTATTCAGACAACAGTTTCCATCTCTATTAGGCATGGGACTCAAAATGTGTAGTATTTTCTCCAACTTTCAAGATGAGCTCCTGTTTATTTCATTCATAAAATTTGGTATAGCCGGTCAGCCACTAACTTCTTTAAAGACTCAGAACAGTATATAAGTACATATCCAGCCAATCATCAAAGGATCCGGAAGACCGACAATTCATGGACCAACAACCAGGTCTGAAGAAAGCTAAGCTGTGAGAGCATCAATGGCACAATGCAACTTGATAAGGTGGGTATTGGGTTCGCAATATATACAGTTTGGAATATGGAGCTAGGATGCAGCAATAACAGGCTTCAAATATCAAAGAGTTGGAAGATTTTACGAGGTAAGTAGAAGTCCTAAATGAGAAAGGAGTTAGAATTTCTGTATTTTCGTGTTGTACAGCATTTGTAATGCAAAACTCAAAGGAATAGATATTCACCTCAGAGCAGTATCCAAAGCACAATGGAAGGAGGAACCAATGCAGAAAACTGGCAAATGTCCAGGAGGAGAGTGAAGAATAATAGTCCAAAAGAGAATCAAGAAGTTCTCCGTGAATAGCAGATAAAGGAGGGATTTTACAAGCAGGTCAAAAAATATAGGCATGGAGGGGCAGGAAAATCTCTAATAAATGGAGTTTTGGTGGCATTAGGAAGCATGAATATAAACATAAGCAAAGTTAAACTTTTAGTTGCATTAATTGGAGCTGGAATGAAGTAAAAAACGAATGACAGCAAGTGGTGATTCTCCTGAGTCTAACGATGTGCGATTACTTGAGAATAGAATCTCTGAAACCGGGCAGCATTTCTACTGAGTCTTAATTTGTGGGGTGTAGATGGAAAGGCACAGTAATTAGAGAAGAAGAAGTAATGGGAAGCTAAACAGATCTCCGGATGAACCTATTATTAAGGAGTCCAGGACAGGGCTGAAGTGTACTTTTATTGAAAGGTCACTGCTCATGCATGTGGAATTCTTATGACAGTTTACAGTGCTGTGGAGGTCAGGTAAATGGCCACCTGCCTGCTTGTCTACTTCTGAGTCTTCAGCGATTTAGCCTGAGCAGCAGACATTGCTGCACTGATGCCGCACTCCCGCTCTAGTCTACAAAAGCACTGAGGTCATGACCCCCTGAAGAACGCAAGGGCACACGGTGCAGATCACAATGTACCAAGGACGTAACATACACTGTAAACGAGAGACCAAGATTTAGCCTGGTTGCCTTCCCCATGGTTTTCATAAATTCAAAAATATAGCTGGTAATTTCCTTAAAGTAAACAGAAAATCAGAGAAATTACGGTAAGCAGTTTCACAACTGCTAACAAATTTAAAGAAATCATCTAAGTACCTTTTAAATATACTATCAAATAGTAGACATACTTCAATTGAAGTTACTGTGATCTGGCTCTTCTTTTAATAAGCGCCAAAAATCATCAAGAATTTATCTTAAGAGATATTACCTGAAGCTAGAATACTAACCATTGCCTATCCATTAGCATTAAATGTGCACCACTCTTCAGATTTGCATGTAAATGAGGCTGAATGTGAATGATGCAATATGCAAATGAGCATTGATCCTTGTATGAGATAGACAAAATGTTGCCATCAAAGTGTTGCTTTTTGTACAATTTTGCATCTTGTTTTTATGCCTGCAGTGACACTAGTGCTGCAAACGAGATGAATCAAAATCCCGTCATGCTCACCCTATGAGTGTGAGTATCTTGAAAACTAACATATATATACTGCATTGATGAGTTTGAACATTGGAGCAGAGGAAGCTCAACATAGAGGTCACTGGCTGAGTGCATTTGTTACTCCCTCACCTTAGGGAAGGTCTGAGACAAGAGCTAATCACCTCCCTAGCAGGGATCTCCTGAGCAAGGAGAACAAGCAACCAGAAACCTGTGGCTGGCAGGTGCTGCAAAAGAGGTTGAGCTGGGGCAGGTTTACTATTCCCAGACCAGCTGATGCTGCTCTCCTGGTATTGGAAGTGGCTTGTGGTTGGCTTGGCTGAGTGCAATGGTTGAGATGAGACAATGTCTCATTACCCAATTCAGACTACTCTTCATCTGCACATCTTTTTCCTAAATTGAATATGCATCACACACTATACTGTAAGTGCTAAGAAAAAATTACTTTCAGTGCTTTTATTCCTGTACTTCTTTGTTGTCATCAAACAGAAACACTGAATAGATCTCATATCATAATTCTCTCAACAGCATCCTTTATTAGCATTTTCCAGGATATATTCTTCACCAAAATTCAGACAATTTTCCACTCACTTCATCAATGCACTGGACATTGATTGGGTATCCATCCTGTAATACACAGCATATACGTCAATTTAAAACACTGTCAATGCAGAGATGAATCAAAATACTACAGAACATATGTCTAGTGTGCCTGAAATGTACTGTGTCAATCATAATAAAGTCTTTCTATCAACTCTTTTTTCTGAGTTGCATCCAAAATATAGGGAACTTTTTCACAAAACTGAACATTTTGCAACAATTCAGACTATCGTCCTCCATTTTGTGACGTTTGCTTATTGACCCTGTGCATTAACGCACCAGAAACTGTATTTTGTAAGTTTAAAACTTCTATTCTCCCCTTTCTGCAAAAATTGCTTCATTTAGTTTTAATTGTCTATTAGTATTTCAAACATATTTCTTGGCATTTACCACAAAATTCTTGACATCAGGGACTATTCAGACAACAGTTTCCATCTCTATTAGGCATGGGACTAAAAATGTGTAGTATTTTCTCCAACTTTCAAGATGAGCTCCTGTTTATTTCATTCATAAAATTTGGTATAGCCGGTCAGCCACTAACGTCTTTAAAGACTCAGAACAGTATATAAGTACATATCCAGCCAATCATCAAAGGATCCGGAAGACCGACAATTCATGGACCAACAACCAGGTCTGAAGAAAGCTAAGCTGTGAGAGCATCAATGGCACAATGCAACTTGATAAGGTGGGTATTGGGTTCGCAATATATACAGTTTGGAATATGGAGCTAGGATGCAGCAATAACAGGCTTCAAATATCAAAGAGTTGGAAGATTTTACGAGGTAAGTAGAAGTCCTAAATGAGAAAGGAGTTTGAATTTCTGTATTTTCGTGTTGTACAGCATTTGTAATGCAAAACTCAAAGAAATAGATATTCACCTCAGAGCAGTATCCAAAGCACAATGGAAGGAGGAACCAATGCAGAAAACTGGCAAATGTCCAGGAGGAGAGTGAAGAATAATAGTCCAAAAGAGAATCAAGAAGTTCTCCGTGAATAGCAGATAAAGGAGGGATTTTACAAGCAGGTCAAAAAAATATAGGCATGGAGGGGGAGGAAAATCTCTCATAAATGGAGTTTTGGTGGCATTAGGAAGCATGAATATAAACATAAGCAAAGTTAAACTTTTAGTTGCATTAATTGGAGCTGGAATGAAGTAAAAAAACGAATGACAGCAAGTGGTGATTCTCCTGAGTCTAACGATGTGCTATTAATTGAGAATAGAATCTCTGAAACCGGGCAGCATTTCTACTGAGTCTTAATTTGTTGGGTGTAGATGGAAAGGCACAGTAATTAGAGAAGAAGAAGCAATGGGAAGCTAAACAGATCTGCGGATGAACCTTTTATTAAGGAGTCCAGGACAGAGCTGAAGTGTACTTTTATTGAAATGTCACTGCTCATGCATGTGGAATTCTTATGACAGTTTACAGTGCTGTGGAGGTCAGGTAAATGGCCACCTGCCTGCTTGTCTACTTCTGAGTCTTCAGCGATTTAGCCTGAGCAGCAGACATTGCTGCACTGATGCCGCACTCCCGCTCTAGTCTACAAAAGCACTGAGGTCATGACCCCCTGAAGAACGCAAGGGCACACGGTGCAGATCACAATGTACCAAGGACGTAACATACACTGTAAACGAGAGACCAAGATTTAGCCTGGTTGCCTTCCCCATGGTTTTCATAAATTCAAAAATATAGCTGGTAATTTCCTTAAAGTAAACAGAAAATCAGAGAAATTACGGTAAGCAGTTTCACAACTGCTAACAAATTTAAAGAAATCATCTAAGTACCTTTTAAATATACTATCAAATAGTAGACATACTTCAATTGAAGTTACTGTGATCTGGCTCTTCTTTTAATAAGCGCCAAAAATCATCAAGAATTTATCTTAAGAGATATTACCTGAAGCTAGAATACTAACCATTGCCTATCCATTAGCATTAAATGTGCACCACTCTTCAGATTTGCATGTAAATGAGGCTGAATGTGAATGATGCAATATGCAAATGAGCATTGATCCTTGTATGAGATAGACAAAATGTTGCCATCAAAGTGTTGCTTTTTGTACAATTTTGCATCTTGTTTTTATGCCTGCAGTGACACTAGTGCTGCAAACGAGATGAATCAAAATCCCGTCATGCTCACCCTATGAGTGTGAGTATCTTGAAAACTAACATATATATACTGCATTGATGAGTTTGAACATTGGAGCAGAGGAAGCTCAACATAGAGGTCACTGGCTGAGTGCATTTGTTACTCCCTCACCTTAGGGAAGGTCTGAGACAAGAGCTAATCACCTCCCTAGCAGGGATCTCCTGAGCAAGGAGAACAAGCAACCAGAAACCTGTGGCTGGCAGGTGCTGCAAAAGAGGTTGAGCTGGGGCAGGTTTACTATTCCCAGACCAGCTGATGCTGCTCTCCTGGTATTGGAAGTGGCTTGTGGTTGGCTTGGCTGAGTGCAATGGTTGAGATGAGACAATGTTTCATTACCCAATTCAGACTACTCTTCATCTGCACATCTTTTTCCTAAATTGAATATGCATCACACACTATACTGTAAGTGCTAAGAAAAAATTACTTTCAGTGCTTTTATTCCTGTACTTCTTTGTTGTCATCAAACAGAAACACTGAATAGATCTCATATCATAATTCTCTCAACAGCATCCTTTATTAGCATTTTCCAGGATATATTCTTCACCAAAATTCAGACAATTTTCCACTCACTTCATCAATGCACTGGACATTGATTGGGTATCCATCCTGTAATACACAGCATATACGTCAATTTAAAACACTGTCAATGCAGAGATGAATCAAAATACTACAGAACATATGTCTAGTGTGCCTGAAATGTACTGTGTCAATCATAATAAAGTCTTTCTTTCAACTCTTTTTTCTGAGTTGCATCCAAAATATATGGAACTTTTTCACAAAACGTGAACATTTTGCAACAATTCAGACTATCGTCCTCCATTTTGTGACGTTTGCTTATTGACCCTGTGCATTAACGCACCAGAAACTGTATTTTGTAAGTTTAAAACTTCTATTCTCCCCTTTCTACAAAAATTGCTTCATTTAGTTTTAATTGTCTATTAGTATTTCAAACATATTTCTTGGCATTTACCACAAAATTCTTGACGTCAGGGACTATTCAGACAACAGTTTCCATCTCTATTAGGCATGGGACTCAAAATGTGTAGTATTTTCTCCAACTTTCAAGATGAGCTCCTGTTTATTTCATTCATAAAATTTGGTATAGCCGGTCAGCCACTAACTTCTTTAAAGACTCAGAACAGTATATAAGTACATATCCAGCCAATCATCAAAGGATCCGGAAGACCGACAATTCATGGACCAACAACCAGGTCTGAAGAAAGCTAAGCTGTGAGAGCATCAATGGCACAATGCAACTTGATAAGGTGGGTATTGGGTTCGCAATATATACAGTTTGGAATATGGAGCTAGGATGCAGCAATAACAGGCTTCAAATATCAAAGAGTTGGAAGATTTTACGAGGTAAGTAGAAGTCCTAAATGAGAAAGGAGTTAGAATTTCTGTATTTTCGTGTTGTACAGCATTTGTAATGCAAAACTCAAAGGAATAGATATTCACCTCAGAGCAGTATCCAAAGCACAATGGAAGGAGGAACCAATGCAGAAAACTGGCAAATGTCCAGGAGGAGAGTGAAGAATAATATTCCAAAAGAGAATCAAGAAGTTCTCCGTGAATAGCAGATAAAGGAGGGATTTTACAAGCAGGTCAAAAAATATAGGCATGGAGGGGCAGGAAAATCTCTAATAAATGGAGTTTTGGTGGCATTAGGAAGCATGAATATAAACATAAGCAAAGTTAAACTTTTAGTTGCATTAATTGGAGCTGGAATGAAGTAAAAAACGAATGACAGCAAGTGGTGATTCTCCTGAGTCTAACGATGTGCGATTACTTGAGAATAGAATCTCTGAAACCGGGCAGCATTTCTACTGAGTCTTAATTTGTGGGGTGTAGATGGAAAGGCACAGTAATTAGAGAAGAAGAAGTAATGGGAAGCTAAACAGATCTCCGGATGAACCTATTATTAAGGAGTCCAGGACAGGGCTGAAGTGTACTTTTATTGAAAGGTCACTGCTCATGCATGTGGAATTCTTATGACAGTTTAGAGTGCTGTGGAGGTCAGGTAAATGGCCACCTGCCTGCTTGTCTACTTCTGAGTCTTCAGCGATTTAGCCTGAGCAGCAGACATTGCTGCACTGATGCCGCACTCCCGCTCTAGTCTACAAAAGCACTGAGGTCATGACCCCCTGAAGAACGCAAGGGCACGCGGTGCAGATCACAATGTACCAAGGACGTAACATACACTGTAAACGAGACACCAAGATTTAGCCTGGTTGCCTTCCCCATGGTTTTCATAAATTCAAAAATATAGCTGGTAATTTCCTTAAAGTAAACAGAAAATCAGAGAAATGACGGTAAGCAGTTTCACAACTGCTAACAAATTTAAAGAAATCATCTAAGTACCTTTTAAATATACTATCAAATAGTAGACATACTTCAATTGAAGTTACTGTGATCTGGCTCTTCTTTTAATAAGCGCCAAAAATCATCAAGAATTTATCTTAAGAGATATTACCTGAAGCTAGAATACTAACCATTGCCTATCCATTAGCATTAAATGTGCACCACTCTTCAGATTTGCATGTAAATGAGGCTGAATGTGAATGATGCAATATGCAAATGAGCATTGATCCTTGTATGAGATAGACAAAATGTTGCCATCAAAGTGTTGCTTTTTGTACAATTTTGCATCTTGTTTTTATGCCTGCAGTGACACTAGTGCTGCAAACGAGATGAATCAAAATCCCGTCATGCTCACCCTATGAGTGTGAGTATCTTGAAAACTAACATATATATACTGCATTGATGAGTTTGAACATTGGAGCAGAGGAAGCTCAACATAGAGGTCACTGGCTGAGTGCATTTGTTACTCCCTCACCTTAGGGAAGGTCTGAGACAAGAGCTAATCACCTCCCTAGCAGGGATCTCCTGAGCAAGGAGAACAAGCAACCAGAAACCTGTGGCTGGCAGGTGCTGCAAAAGAGGTTGAGCTGGGGCAGGTTTACTATTCCCAGACCAGCTGATGCTGCTCTCCTGGTATTGGAAGTGGCTTGTGGTTGGCTTGGCTGAGTGCAATGGTTGAGATGAGACAATGTCTCATTACCCAATTCAGACTACTCTTCATCTGCACATCTTTTTCCTAAATTGAATATGCATCACACACTATACTGTAAGTGCTAAGAAAAAATTACTTTCAGTGCTTTTATTCCTGTACTTCTTTGTTGTCATCAAACAGAAACACTGAATAGATCTCATATCATAATTCTCTCAACAGCATCCTTTATTAGCATTTTCCAGGATATATTCTTCACCAAAATTCAGACAATTTTCCACTCACTTCATCAATGCACTGGACATTGATTGGGTATCCATCCTGTAATACACAGCATATACGTCAATTTAAAACACTGTCAATGCAGAGATGAATCAAAATACTACAGAACATATGTCTAGTGTGCCTGAAATGTACTGTGTCAATCATAATAAAATCTTTCTTTCGACTCTTTTTTCTGAGTTGCATCCAAAATATATGAAACTTTTTCACAAAACTGAACATTTTGCAACAATTCAGACTATCGTCCTCCATTTTGTGACGTTTGCTTATTGACCCTGTGCATTAACGCACCAGAAACTGTATTTTGTAAGTTTAAAACTTCTATTCTCCCCTTTCTACAAAAATTGCTTCATTTAGTTTTAATTGTCTATTAGTATTTCAAACATATTTCTTGGCATTTACCACAAAATTCTTGACATCAGGGACTATTCAGACAACAGTTTCCATCTCTATTAGGCATGGGACTCAAAATGTGTAGTATTTTCTCCAACTTTCAAGATGAGCTCCTGTTTATTTCATTCATAAAATTTGGTATAGCCGGTCAGCCACTAACTTCTTTAAAGACTCAGAACAGTATATAAGTACATATCCAGCCAATCATCAAAGGATCCGGAAGACCGACAATTCATGGACCAACAACCAGGTCTGAAGAAAGCTAAGCTGTGAGAGCATCAATGGCACAATGCAACTTGATAAGGTGGGTATTGGGTTCGCAATATATACAGTTTGGAATATGGAGCTAGGATGCAGCAATAACAGGCTTCAAATATCAAAGAGTTGGAAGATTTTACGAGGTAAGTAGAAGTCCTAAATGAGAAAGGAGTTAGAATTTCTGTATTTTCGTGTTGTACAGCATTTGTAATGCAAAACTCAAAGGAATAGATATTCACCTCAGAGCAGTATCCAAAGCACAATGGAAGGAGGAACCAATGCAGAAAACTGGCAAATGTCCAGGAGGAGAGTGAAGAATAATATTCCAAAAGAGAATCAAGAAGTTCTCCGTGAATAGCAGATAAAGGAGGGATTTTACAAGCAGGTCAAAAAAATATAGGCATGGAGGGGCAGGAAAATCTCTAATAAATGGAGTTTTGGTGGCATTAGGAAGCATGAATATAAACATAAGCAAAGTTAAACTTTTAGTTGCATTAATTGGAGCTGGAATGAAGTAAAAAACGAATGACAGCAAGTGGTGATTCTCCTGAGTCTAACGATGTGCGATTACTTGAGAATAGAATCTCTGAAACCGGGCAGCATTTCTACTGAGTCTTAATTTGTGGGGTGTAGATGGAAAGGCACAGTAATTAGAGAAGAAGAAGTAATGGGAAGCTAAACAGATCTCCGGATGAACCTATTATTAAGGAGTCCAGGACAGGGCTGAAGTGTACTTTTATTGAAAGGTCACTGCTCATGCATGTGGAATTCTTATGACAGTTTAGAGTGCTGTGGAGGTCAGGTAAATGGCCACCTGCCTGCTTGTCTACTTCTGAGTCTTCAGCGATTTAGCCTGAGCAGCAGACATTGCTGCACTGATGCCGCACTCCCGCTCTAGTCTACAAAATCACTGAGGTCATGACCCCCTGAAGAACGCAAGGGCACGCGGTGCAGATCACAATGTACCAAGGACGTAACATACACTGTAAACGAGACACCAAGATTTAGCCTGGTTGCCTTCCCCATGGTTTTCATAAATTCAAAAATATAGCTGGTAATTTCCTTAAAGTAAACAGAAAATCAGAGAAATGACGGTAAGCAGTTTCACAACTGCTAACAAATTTAAAGAAATCATCTAAGTACCTTTTAAATATACTATCAAATAGTAGACATACTTCAATTGAAGTTACTGTGATCTGGCTCTTCTTTTAATAAGCGCCAAAAATCATCAAGAATTTATCTTAAGAGATATTACCTGAAGCTAGAATACTAACCATTGCCTATCCATTAGCATTAAATGTGCACCACTCTTCAGATTTGCATGTAAATGAGGCTGAATGTGAATGATGCAATATGCAAATGAGCATTGATCCTTGTATGAGATAGACAAAATGTTGCCATCAAAGTGTTGCTTTTTGTACAATTTTGCATCTTGTTTTTATGCCTGCAGTGACACTAGTGCTGCAAACGAGATGAATCAAAATCCCGTCATGCTCACCCTATGAGTGTGAGTATCTTGAAAACTAACATATATATACTGCATTGATGAGTTTGAACATTGGAGCAGAGGAAGCTCAACATAGAGGTCACTGGCTGAGTGCATTTGTTACTCCCTCACCTTAGGGAAGGTCTGAGACAAGAGCTAATCACCTCCCTAGCAGGGATCTCCTGAGCAAGGAGAACAAGCAACCAGAAACCTGTGGCTGGCAGGTGCTGCAAAAGAGGTTGAGCTGGGGCAGGTTTACTATTCCCAGACCAGCTGATGCTGCTCTCCTGGTATTGGAAGTGGCTTGTGGTTGGCTTGGCTGAGTGCAATGGTTGAGATGAGACAATGTCTCATTACCCAATTCAGACTACTCTTCATCTGCACATCTTTTTCCTAAATTGAATATGCATCACACACTATACTGTAAGTGCTAAGAAAAAATTACTTTCAGTGCTTTTATTCCTGTACTTCTTTGTTGTCATCAAACAGAAACACTGAATAGATCTCATATCATAATTCTCTCAACAGCATCCTTTATTAGCATTTTCCAGGATATATTCTTCACCAAAATTCAGACAATTTTCCACTCACTTCATCAATGCACTGGACATTGATTGGGTATCCATCCTGTAATACACAGCATATACGTCAATTTAAAACACTGTCAATGCAGAGATGAATCAAAATACTACAGAACATATGTCTAGTGTGCCTGAAATGTACTGTATCAATCATAATAAAGTCTTTCTTTCAACTCTTTTTTCTGAGTTGCATCCAAAATATAGGGAACTTTTTCACAAAACTGAACATTTTGCAACAATTCAGACTATCGTCCTCCATTTTGTGACGTTTGCTTATTGACCCTGTGCATTAACGCACCAGAAACTGCATTTTGTAAGTTTAAAACTTCTATTCTTCCCTTTCTACAAAAATTGCTTCATTTAGTTTTAATTGTCTATTAGTATTTCAAACATATTTCTTGGCATTTACCACAAAATTCTTGACGTCAGGGACTATTCAGACAACAGTTTCCATCTCTATTAGGCATGGGACTCAAAATGTGTAGTATTTTCTCCAACTTTCAAGATGAGCTCCTGTTTATTTCATTCATAAAATTTGGTATAGCCGGTCAGCCACTAACTTCTTTAAAGACTCAGAACAGTATATAAGTACATATCCAGCCAATCATCAAAGGATCCGGAAGACCGACAATTCATGGACCAACAACCAGGTCTGAAGAAAGCTAAGCTGTGAGAGCATCAATGGCACAATGCAACTTGATAAGGTGGGTATTGGGTTCGCAATATATACAGTTTGGAATATGGAGCTAGGATGCAGCAATAACAGGCTTCAAATATCAAAGAGTTGGAAGATTTTACGAGGTAAGTAGAAGTCCTAAATGAGAAAGGAGTTAGAATTTCTGTATTTTCGTGTTGTACAGCATTTGTAATGCAAAACTCAAAGGAATAGATATTCACCTCAGAGCAGTATCCAAAGCACAATGGAAGGAGGAACCAATGCAGAAAACTGGCAAATGTCCAGGAGGAGAGTGAAGAATAATATTCCAAAAGAGAATCAAGAAGTTCTCCGTGAATAGCAGATAAAGGAGGGATTTTACAAGCAGGTCAAAAAAATATAGGCATGGAGGGGCAGGAAAATCTCTAATAAATGGAGTTTTGGTGGCATTAGGAAGCATGAATATAAACATAAGCAAAGTTAAACTTTTAGTTGCATTAATTGGAGCTGGAATGAAGTAAAAAACGAATGACAGCAAGTGGTGATTCTCCTGAGTCTAACGATGTGCGATTACTTGAGAATAGAATCTCTGAAACCGGGCAGCATTTCTACTGAGTCTTAATTTGTGGGGTGTAGATGGAAAGGCACAGTAATTAGAGAAGAAGAAGTAATGGGAAGCTAAACAGATCTCCGGATGAACCTATTATTAAGGAGTCCAGGACAGGGCTGAAGTGTACTTTTATTGAAAGGTCACTGCTCATGCATGTGGAATTCTTATGACAGTTTAGAGTGCTGTGGAGGTCAGGTAAATGGCCACCTGCCTGCTTGTCTACTTCTGAGTCTTCAGCGATTTAGCCTGAGCAGCAGACATTGCTGCACTGATGCCGCACTCCCGCTCTAGTCTACAAAAGCACTGAGGTCATGACCCCCTGAAGAACGCAAGGGCACGCGGTGCAGATCACAATGTACCAAGGACGTAACATACACTGTAAACGAGACACCAAGATTTAGCCTGGTTGCCTTCCCCATGGTTTTCATAAATTCAAAAATATAGCTGGTAATTTCCTTAAAGTAAACAGAAAATCAGAGAAATGACGGTAAGCAGTTTCACAACTGCTAACAAATTTAAAGAAATCATCTAAGTACCTTTTAAATATACTATCAAATAGTAGACATACTTCAATTGAAGTTACTGTGATCTGGCTCTTCTTTTAATAAGCGCCAAAAATCATCAAGAATTTATCTTAAGAGATATTACCTGAAGCTAGAATACTAACCATTGCCTATCCATTAGCATTAAATGTGCACCACTCTTCAGATTTGCATGTAAATGAGGCTGAATGTGAATGATGCAATATGCAAATGAGCATTGATCCTTGTATGAGATAGACAAAATGTTGCAATCAAAGTGTTGCTTTTTGTACAATTTTGCATCTTGTTTTTATGCCTGCAGTGACACTAGTGCTGCAAACGAGATGAATCAAAATCCCGTCATGCTCACCCTATGAGTGTGAGTATCTTGAAAACTAACATATATATACTGCATTGATGAGTTTGAACATTGGAGCAGAGGAAGCTCAACATAGAGGTCACTGGCTGAGTGCATTTGTTACTCCCTCACCTTAGGGAAGGTCTGAGACAAGAGCTAATCACCTCCCTAGCAGGGATCTCCTGAGCAAGGAGAACAAGCAACCAGAAACCTGTGGCTGGCAGGTGCTGCAAAAGAGGTTGAGCTGGGGCAGGTTTACTATTCCCAGACCAGCTGATGCTGCTCTCCTGGTATTGGAAGTGGCTTGTGGTTGGCTTGGCTGAGTGCAATGGTTGAGATGAGACAATGTTTCATTACCCAATTCAGACTACTCTTCATCTGCACATCTTTTTCCTAAATTGAATATGCATCACACACTATACTGTAAGTGCTAAGAAAAAATTACTTTCAGTGCTTTTATTCCTGTACTTCTTTGTTGTCATCAAACAGAAACACTGAATAGATCTCATATCATAATTCTCTCAACAGCATCCTTTATTAGCATTTTCCAGGATATATTCTTCACCAAAATTCAGACAATTTTCCACTCACTTCATCAATGCACTGGACATTGATTGGGTATCCATCCTGTAATACACAGCATATACGTCAATTTAAAACACTGTCAATGCAGAGATGAATCAAAATACTACAGAACATATGTCTAGTGTGCCTGAAATGTACTGTATCAATCATAATAAAGTCTTTCTTTCAACTCTTTTTTCTGAGTTGCATCCAAAATATAGGGAACTTTTTCACAAAACTGAACATTTTGCAACAATTCAGACTATTGTCCTCCATTTTGTGACGTTTGCTTATTGACCCTGTGCATTAACGCACCAGAAACTGCATTTTGTAAGTTTAAAACTTCTATTCTTCCCTTTCTACAAAAATTGCTTCATTTAGTTTTAATTGTCTATTAGTATTTCAAACATATTTCTTGGCATTTACCACAAAATTCTTGACGTCAGGGACTATTCAGACAACAGTTTCCATCTCTATTAGGCATGGGACTCAAAATGTGTAGTATTTTCTCCAACTTTCAAGATGAGCTCCTGTTTATTTCATTCATAAAATTTGGTATAGCCGGTCAGCCACTAACTTCTTTAAAGACTCAGAACAGTATATAAGTACATATCCAGCCAATCATCAAAGGATCCGGAAGACCGACAATTCATGGACCAACAACCAGGTCTGAAGAAAGCTAAGCTGTGAGAGCATCAATGGCACAATGCAACTTGATAAGGTGGGTATTGGGTTCGCAATATATACAGTTTGGAATATGGAGCTAGGATGCAGCAATAACAGGCTTCAAATATCAAAGAGTTGGAAGATTTTACGAGGTAAGTAGAAGTCCTAAATGAGAAAGGAGTTAGAATTTCTGTATTTTCGTGTTGTACAGCATTTGTAATGCAAAACTCAAAGGAATAGATATTCACCTCAGAGCAGTATCCAAAGCACAATGGAAGGAGGGACCAATGCAGAAAACTGGCAAATGTCCAGGAGGAGAGTGAAGAATAATATTCCAAAAGAGAATCAAGAAGTTCTCCGTGAATAGCAGATAAAGGAGGGATTTTACAAGCAGGTCAAAAAAATATAGGCATGGAGGGGCAGGAAAATCTCTAATAAATGGAGTTTTGGTGGCATTAGGAAGCATGAATATAAACATAAGCAAAGTTAAACTTTTAGTTGCATTAATTGGAGCTGGAATGAAGTAAAAAACGAATGACAGCAAGTGGTGATTCTCCTGAGTCTAACGATGTGCGATTACTTGAGAATAGAATCTCTGAAACCGGGCAGCATTTCTACTGAGTCTTAATTTGTGGGGTGTAGATGGAAAGGCACAGTAATTAGAGAAGAAGAAGTAATGGGAAGCTAAACAGATCTCCGGATGAACCTATTATTAAGGAGTCCAGGACAGGGCTGAAGTGTACTTTTATTGAAAGGTCACTGCTCATGCATGTGGAATTCTTATGACAGTTTAGAGTGCTGTGGAGGTCAGGTAAATGGCCACCTGCCTGCTTGTCTACTTCTGAGTCTTCAGCGATTTAGCCTGAGCAGCAGACATTGCTGCACTGATGCCGCACTCCCGCTCTAGTCTACAAAAGCACTGAGGTCATGACCCCCTGAAGAACGCAAGGGCACGCGGTGCAGATCACAATGTACCAAGGACGTAACATACACTGTAAACGAGACACCAAGATTTAGCCTGGTTGCCTTCCCCATGGTTTTCATAAATTCAAAAATATAGCTGGTAATTTCCTTAAAGTAAACAGAAAATCAGAGAAATTACGGTAAGCAGTTTCACAACTGCTAACAAATTTAAAGAAATCATCTAAGTACCTTTTAAATATACTATCAAATAGTAGACATACTTCAATTGAAGTTACTGTGATCTGGCTCTTCTTTTAATAAGCGCCAAAAATCATCAAGAATTTATCTTAAGAGATATTACCTGAAGCTAGAATACTAACCATTGCCTATCCATTAGCATTAAATGTGCACCACTCTTCAGATTTGCATGTAAATGAGGCTGAATGTGAATGATGCAATATGCAAATGAGCATTGATCCTTGTATGAGATAGACAAAATGTTGCAATCAAAGTGTTGCTTTTTGTACAATTTTGCATCTTGTTTTTATGCCTGCAGTGACACTAGTGCTGCAAACGAGATGAATCAAAATCCCGTCATGCTCACCCTATGAGTGTGAGTATCTTGAAAACTAACATATATATACTGCATTGATGAGTTTGAACATTGGAGCAGAGGAAGCTCAACATAGAGGTCACTGGCTGAGTGCATTTGTTACTCCCTCACCTTAGGGAAGGTCTGAGACAAGAGCTAATCACCTCCCTAGCAGGGATCTCCTGAGCAAGGAGAACAAGCAACCAGAAACCTGTGGCTGGCAGGTGCTGCAAAAGAGGTTGAGCTGGGGCAGGTTTACTATTCCCAGACCAGCTGATGCTGCTCTCCTGGTATTGGAAGTGGCTTGTGGTTGGCTTGGCTGAGTGCAATGGTTGAGATGAGACAATGTCTCATTACCCAATTCAGACTACTCTTCATCTGCACATCTTTTTCCTAAATTGAATATGCATCACACACTATACTGTAAGTGCTAAGAAAAAATTACTTTCAGTGCTTTTATTCCTGTACTTCTTTGTTGTCATCAAACAGAAACACTGAATAGATCTCATATCATAATTCTCTCAACAGCATCCTTTATTAGCATTTTCCAGGATATATTCTTCACCAAAATTCAGACAATTTTCCACTCACTTCATCAATGCACTGGACATTGATTGGGTATCCATCCTGTAATACACAGCATATACGTCAATTTAAAACACTGTCAATGCAGAGATGAATCAAAATACTACAGAACATATGTCTAGTGTGCCTGAAATGTACTGTGTCAATCATAATAAAGTCTTTCTTTCAACTCTTTTTTCTGAGTTGCATCCAAAATATAGGGAACTTTTTCACAAAACTGAACATTTTGCAACAATTCAGACTATCGTCCTCCATTTTGTGACGTTTGCTTATTGACCCTGTGCATTAACGCACCAGAAACTGTATTTTGTAAGTTTAAAACTTCTATTCTCCCCTTTCTACAAAAATTGCTTCATTTAGTTTTAATTGTCTATTAGTATTTCAAACATATTTCTTGGCATTTACCACAAAATTCTTGACATCAGGGACTATTCAGACAACAGTTTCCATCTCTATTAGGCATGGGACTCAAAATGTGTAGTATTTTCTCCAACTTTCAAGATGAGCTCCTGTTTATTTCATTCATAAAATTTGGTATAGCCGGTCAGCCACTAACTTCTTTAAAGACTCAGAACAGTATATAAGTACATATCCAGCCAATCATCAAAGGATCCGGAAGACCGACAATTCATGGACCAACAACCAGGTCTGAAGAAAGCTAAGCTGTGAGAGCATCAATGGCACAATGCAACTTGATAAGGTGGGTATTGGGTTCGCAATATATACAGTTTGGAATATGGAGCTAGGATGCAGCAATAACAGGCTTCAAATATCAAAGAGTTGGAAGATTTTACGAGGTAAGTAGAAGTCCTAAATGAGAAAGGAGTTAGAATTTCTGTATTTTCGTGTTGTACAGCATTTGTAATGCAAAACTCAAAGGAATAGATATTCACCTCAGAGCAGTATCCAAAGCACAATGGAAGGAGGAACCAATGCAGAAAACTGGCAAATGTCCAGGAGGAGAGTGAAGAATAATATTCCAAAAGAGAATCAAGAAGTTCTCCGTGAATAGCAGATAAAGGAGGGATTTTACAAGCAGGTCAAAAAAATATAGGCATGGAGGGGCAGGAAAATCTCTAATAAATGGAGTTTTGGTGGCATTAGGAAGCATGAATATAAACATAAGCAAAGTTAAACTTTTAGTTGCATTAATTGGAGCTGGAATGAAGTAAAAAACGAATGACAGCAAGTGGTGATTCTCCTGAGTCTAACGATGTGCGATTACTTGAGAATAGAATCTCTGAAACCGGGCAGCATTTCTACTGAGTCTTAATTTGTTGGGTGTAGATGGAAAGGCACAGTAATTAGAGAAGAAGAAGCAATGGGAAGCTAAACAGATCTCCGGATGAACCTATTATTAAGGAGTCCAGGACAGGGCTGAAGTGTACTTTTATTGAAAGGTCACTGCTCATGCATGTGGAATTCTTATGACAGTTTAGAGTGCTGTGGAGGTCAGGTAAATGGCCACCTGCCTGCTTGTCTACTTCTGAGTCTTCAGCGATTTAGCCTGAGCAGCAGACATTGCTGCACTGATGCCGCACTCCCGCTCTAGTCTACAAAAGCACTGAGGTCATGACCCCCTGAAGAACGCAAGGGCACGCGGTGCAGATCACAATGTACCAAGGACGTAACATACACTGTAAACGAGACACCAAGATTTAGCCTGGTTGCCTTCCCCATGGTTTTCATAAATTCAAAAATATAGCTGGTAATTTCCTTAAAGTAAACAGAAAATCAGAGAAATTACGGTAAGCAGTTTCACAACTGCTAACAAATTTAAAGAAATCATCTAAGTACCTTTTAAATATACTATCAAATAGTAGACATACTTCAATTGAAGTTACTGTGATCTGGCTCTTCTTTTAATAAGCGCCAAAAATCATCAAGAATTTATCTTAAGAGATATTACCTGAAGCTAGAATACTAACCATTGCCTATCCATTAGCATTAAATGTGCACCACTCTTCAGATTTGCATGTAAATGAGGCTGAATGTGAATGATGCAATATGCAAATGAGCATTGATCCTTGTATGAGATAGACAAAATGTTGCAATCAAAGTGTTGCTTTTTGTACAATTTTGCATCTTGTTTTTATGCCTGCAGTGACACTAGTGCTGCAAACGAGATGAATCAAAATCCCGTCATGCTCACCCTATGAGTGTGAGTATCTTGAAAACTAACATATATATACTGCATTGATGAGTTTGAACATTGGAGCAGAGGAAGCTCAACATAGAGGTCACTGGCTGAGTGCATTTGTTACTCCCTCACCTTAGGGAAGGTCTGAGACAAGAGCTAATCACCTCCCTAGCAGGGATCTCCTGAGCAAGGAGAACAAGCAACCAGAAACCTGTGGCTGGCAGGTGCTGCAAAAGAGGTTGAGCTGGGGCAGGTTTACTATTCCCAGACCAGCTGATGCTGCTCTCCTGGTATTGGAAGTGGCTTGTGGTTGGCTTGGCTGAGTGCAATGGTTGAGATGAGACAATGTCTCATTACCCAATTCAGACTACTCTTCATCTGCACATCTTTTTCCTAAATTGAATATGCATCACACACTATACTGTAAGTGCTAAGAAAAAATTACTTTCAGTGCTTTTATTCCTGTACTTCTTTGTTGTCATCAAACAGAAACACTGAATAGATCTCATATCATAATTCTCTCAACAGCATCCTTTATTAGCATTTTCCAGGATATATTCTTCACCAAAATTCAGACAATTTTCCACTCACTTCATCAATGCACTGGACATTGATTGGGTATCCATCCTGTAATACACAGCATATACGTCAATTTAAAACACTGTCAATGCAGAGATGAATCAAAATACTACAGAACATATGTCTAGTGTGCCTGAAATGTACTGTATCAATCATAATAAAGTCTTTCTTTCAACTCTTTTTTCTGAGTTGCATCCAAAATATAGGGAACTTTTTCACAAAACTGAACATTTTGCAACAATTCAGACTATCGTCCTCCATTTTGTGACGTTTGCTTATTGACCCTGTGCATTAACGCACCAGAAACTGCATTTTGTAAGTTTAAAACTTCTATTCTTCCCTTTCTACAAAAATTGCTTCATTTAGTTTTAATTGTCTATTAGTATTTCAAACATATTTCTTGGCATTTACCACAAAATTCTTGACGTCAGGGACTATTCAGACAACAGTTTCCATCTCTATTAGGCATGGGACTCAAAATGTGTAGTATTTTCTCCAACTTTCAAGATGAGCTCCTGTTTATTTCATTCATAAAATTTGGTATAGCCGGTCAGCCACTAACTTCTTTAAAGACTCAGAACAGTATATAAGTACATATCCAGCCAATCATCAAAGGATCCGGAAGACCGACAATTCATGGACCAACAACCAGGTCTGAAGAAAGCTAAGCTGTGAGAGCATCAATGGCACAATGCAACTTGATAAGGTGGGTATTGGGTTCGCAATATATACAGTTTGGAATATGGAGCTAGGATGCAGCAATAACAGGCTTCAAATATCAAAGAGTTGGAAGATTTTACGAGGTAAGTAGAAGTCCTAAATGAGAAAGGAGTTAGAATTTCTGTATTTTCGTGTTGTACAGCATTTGTAATGCAAAACTCAAAGGAATAGATATTCACCTCAGAGCAGTATCCAAAGCACAATGGAAGGAGGAACCAATGCAGAAAACTGGCAAATGTCCAGGAGGAGAGTGAAGAATAATATTCCAAAAGAGAATCAAGAAGTTCTCCGTGAATAGCAGATAAAGGAGGGATTTTACAAGCAGGTCAAAAAAATATAGGCATGGAGGGGCAGGAAAATCTCTAATAAATGGAGTTTTGGTGGCATTAGGAAGCATGAATATAAACATAAGCAAAGTTAAACTTTTAGTTGCATTAATTGGAGCTGGAATGAAGTAAAAAACGAATGACAGCAAGTGGTGATTCTCCTGAGTCTAACGATGTGCGATTACTTGAGAATAGAATCTCTGAAACCGGGCAGCATTTCTACTGAGTCTTAATTTGTGGGGTGTAGATGGAAAGGCACAGTAATTAGAGAAGAAGAAGTAATGGGAAGCTAAACAGATCTCCGGATGAACCTATTATTAAGGAGTCCAGGACAGGGCTGAAGTGTACTTTTATTGAAAGGTCACTGCTCATGCATGTGGAATTCTTATGACAGTTTAGAGTGCTGTGGAGGTCAGGTAAATGGCCACCTGCCTGCTTGTCTACTTCTGAGTCTTCAGCGATTTAGCCTGAGCAGCAGACATTGCTGCACTGATGCCGCACTCCCGCTCTAGTCTACAAAAGCACTGAGGTCATGACCCCCTGAAGAACGCAAGGGCACGCGGTGCAGATCACAATGTACCAAGGACGTAACATACACTGTAAACGAGACACCAAGATTTAGCCTGGTTGCCTTCCCCATGGTTTTCATAAATTCAAAAATATAGCTGGTAATTTCCTTAAAGTAAACAGAAAATCAGAGAAATTACGGTAAGCAGTTTCACAACTGCTAACAAATTTAAAGAAATCATCTAAGTACCTTTTAAATATACTATCAAATAGTAGACATACTTCAATTGAAGTTACTGTGATCTGGCTCTTCTTTTAATAAGCGCCAAAAATCATCAAGAATTTATCTTAAGAGATATTACCTGAAGCTAGAATACTAACCATTGCCTATCCATTAGCATTAAATGTGCACCACTCTTCAGATTTGCATGTAAATGAGGCTGAATGTGAATGATGCAATATGCAAATGAGCATTGATCCTTGTATGAGATAGACAAAATGTTGCAATCAAAGTGTTGCTTTTTGTACAATTTTGCATCTTGGTTTTATGCCTGCAGTGACACTAGTGCTGCAAACGAGATGAATCAAAATCCCGTCATGCTCACCCTATGAGTGTGAGTATCTTGAAAACTAACATATATATACTGCATTGATGAGTTTGAACATTGGAGCAGAGGAAGCTCAACATAGAGGTCACTGGCTGAGTGCATTTGTTACTCCCTCACCTTAGGGAAGGTCTGAGACGAGAGCTAATCACCTCCCTAGCAGGGATCTCCTGAGCAAGGAGAACAAGCAACCAGAAACCTGTGGCTGGCAGGTGCTGCAAAAGAGGTTGAGCTGGGGCAGGTTTACTATTCCCAGACCAGCTGATGCTGCTCTCCTGGTATTGGAAGTGGCTTGTGGTTGGCTTGGCTGAGTGCAATGGTTGAGATGAGACAATGTCTCATTACCCAATTCAGACTACTCTTCATCTGCACATCTTTTTCCTAAATTGAATATGCATCACACACTATACTGTAAGTGCTAAGAAAAAATTACTTTCAGTGCTTTTATTCCTGTACTTCTTTGTTGTCATCAAACAGAAACACTGAATAGATCTCATATCATAATTCTCTCAACAGCATCCTTTATTAGCATTTTCCAGGATATATTCTTCACCAAAATTCAGACAATTTTCCACTCACTTCATCAATGCACTGGACATTGATTGGGTATCCATCCTGTAATACACAGCATATACGTCAATTTAAAACACTGTCAATGCAGAGATGAATCAAAATACTACAGAACATATGTCTAGTGTGCCTGAAATGTACTGTGTCAATCATAATAAAGTCTTTCTTTCAACTCTTTTTTCTGAGTTGCATCCAAAATATAGGGAACTTTTTCACAAAACTGAACATTTTGCAACAATTCAGACTATCGTCCTCCATTTTGTGACGTTTGCTTATTGACCCTGTGCATTAACGCACCAGAAACTGTATTTTGTAAGTTTAAAACTTCTATTCTCCCCTTTCTACAAAAATTGCTTCATTTAGTTTTAATTGTCTATTAGTATTTCAAACATATTTCTTGGCATTTACCACAAAATTCTTGACGTCAGGGACTATTCAGACAACAGTTTCCATCTCTATTAGGCATGGGACTCAAAATGTGTAGTATTTTCTCCAACTTTCAAGATGAGCTCCTGTTTATTTCATTCATAAAATTTGGTATAGCCGGTCAGCCACTAACTTCTTTAAAGACTCAGAACAGTATATAAGTACATATCCAGCCAATCATCAAAGGATCCGGAAGACCGACAATTCATGGACCAACAACCAGGTCTGAAGAAAGCTAAGCTGTGAGAGCATCAATGGCACAATGCAACTTGATAAGGTGGGTATTGGGTTCGCAATATATACAGTTTGGAATATGGAGCTAGGATGCAGCAATAACAGGCTTCAAATATCAAAGAGTTGGAAGATTTTACGAGGTAAGTAGAAGTCCTAAATGAGAAAGGAGTTAGAATTTCTGTATTTTCGTGTTGTACAGCATTTGTAATGCAAAACTCAAAGGAATAGATATTCACCTCAGAGCAGTATCCAAAGCACAATGGAAGGAGGAACCAATGCAGAAAACTGGCAAATGTCCAGGAGGAGAGTGAAGAATAATATTCCAAAAGAGAATCAAGAAGTTCTCCGTGAATAGCAGATAAAGGAGGGATTTTACAAGCAGGTCAAAAAAATATAGGCATGGAGGGGCAGGAAAATCTCTAATAAATGGAGTTTTGGTGGCATTAGGAAGCATGAATATAAACATAAGCAAAGTTAAACTTTTAGTTGCATTAATTGGAGCTGGAATGAAGTAAAAAACGAATGACAGCAAGTGGTGATTCTCCTGAGTCTAACGATGTGCGATTACTTGAGAATAGAATCTCTGAAACCGGGCAGCATTTCTACTGAGTCTTAATTTGTGGGGTGTAGATGGAAAGGCACAGTAATTAGAGAAGAAGAAGTAATGGGAAGCTAAACAGATCTCCGGATGAACCTATTATTAAGGAGTCCAGGACAGGGCTGAAGTGTACTTTTATTGAAAGGTCACTGCTCATGCATGTGGAATTCTTATGACAGTTTAGAGTGCTGTGGAGGTCAGGTAAATGGCCACCTGCCTGCTTGTCTACTTCTGAGTCTTCAGCGATTTAGCCTGAGCAGCAGACATTGCTGCACTGATGCCGCACTCCCGCTCTAGTCTACAAAATCACTGAGGTCATGACCCCCTGAAGAACGCAAGGGCACGCGGTGCAGATCACAATGTACCAAGGACGTAACATACACTGTAAACGAGACACCAAGATTTAGCCTGGTTGCCTTCCCCATGGTTTTCATAAATTCAAAAATATAGCTGGTAATTTCCTTAAAGTAAACAGAAAATCAGAGAAATTACGGTAAGCAGTTTCACAACTGCTAACAAATTTAAAGAAATCATCTAAGTACCTTTTAAATATACTATCAAATAGTAGACATACTTCAATTGAAGTTACTGTGATCTGGCTCTTCTTTTAATAAGCGCCAAAAATCATCAAGAATTTATCTTAAGAGATATTACCTGAAGCTAGAATACTAACCATTGCCTATCCATTAGCATTAAATGTGCACCACTCTTCAGATTTGCATGTAAATGAGGCTGAATGTGAATGATGCAATATGCAAATGAGCATTGATCCTTGTATGAGATAGACAAAATGTTGCCATCAAAGTGTTGCTTTTTGTACAATTTTGCATCTTGTTTTTATGCCTGCAGTGACACTAGTGCTGCAAACGAGATGAATCAAAATCCCGTCATGCTCACCCTATGAGTGTGAGTATCTTGAAAACTAACATATATATACTGCATTGATGAGTTTGAACATTGGAGCAGAGGAAGCTCAACATAGAGGTCACTGGCTGAGTGCATTTGTTACTCCCTCACCTTAGGGAAGGTCTGAGACGAGAGCTAATCACCTCCCTAGCAGGGATCTCCTGAGCAAGGAGAACAAGCAACCAGAAACCTGTGGCTGGCAGGTGCTGCAAAAGAGGTTGAGCTGGGGCAGGTTTACTATTCCCAGACCAGCTGATGCTGCTCTCCTGGTATTGGAAGTGGCTTGTGGTTGGCTTGGCTGAGTGCAATGGTTGAGATGAGACAATGTCTCATTACCCAATTCAGACTACTCTTCATCTGCACATCTTTTTCCTAAATTGAATATGCATCACACACTATACTGTAAGTGCTAAGAAAAAATTACTTTCAGTGCTTTTATTCCTGTACTTCTTTGTTGTCATCAAACAGAAACACTGAATAGATCTCATATCATAATTCTCTCAACAGCATCCTTTATTAGCATTTTCCAGGATATATTCTTCACCAAAATTCAGACAATTTTCCACTCACTTCATCAATGCACTGGACATTGATTGGGTATCCATCCTGTAATACACAGCATATACGTCAATTTAAAACACTGTCAATGCAGAGATGAATCAAAATACTACAGAACATATGTCTAGTGTGCCTGAAATGTACTGTGTCAATCATAATAAAGTCTTTCTTTCAACTCTTTTTTCTGAGTTGCATCCAAAATATAGGGAACTTTTTCACAAAACTGAACATTTTGCAACAATTCAGACTATCGTCCTCCATTTTGTGACGTTTGCTTATTGACCCTGTGCATTAACGCACCAGAAACTGTATTTTGTAAGTTTAAAACTTCTATTCTCCCCTTTCTACAAAAATTGCTTCATTTAGTTTTAATTGTCTATTAGTATTTCAAACATATTTCTTGGCATTTACCACAAAATTCTTGACATCAGGGACTATTCAGACAACAGTTTCCATCTCTATTAGGCATGGGACTCAAAATGTGTAGTATTTTCTCCAACTTTCAAGATGAGCTCCTGTTTATTTCATTCATAAAATTTGGTATAGCCGGTCAGCCACTAACTTCTTTAAAGACTCAGAACAGTATATAAGTACATATCCAGCCAATCATCAAAGGATCCGGAAGACCGACAATTCATGGACCAACAACCAGGTCTGAAGAAAGCTAAGCTGTGAGAGCATCAATGGCACAATGCAACTTGATAAGGTGGGTATTGGGTTCGCAATATATACAGTTTGGAATATGGAGCTAGGATGCAGCAATAACAGGCTTCAAATATCAAAGAGTTGGAAGATTTTACGAGGTAAGTAGAAGTCCTAAATGAGAAAGGAGTTAGAATTTCTGTATTTTCGTGTTGTACAGCATTTGTAATGCAAAACTCAAAGGAATAGATATTCACCTCAGAGCAGTATCCAAAGCACAATGGAAGGAGGGACCAATGCAGAAAACTGGCAAATGTCCAGGAGGAGAGTGAAGAATAATATTCCAAAAGAGAATCAAGAAGTTCTCCGTGAATAGCAGATAAAGGAGGGATTTTACAAGCAGGTCAAAAAAATATAGGCATGGAGGGGCAGGAAAATCTCTAATAAATGGAGTTTTGGTGGCATTAGGAAGCATGAATATAAACATAAGCAAAGTTAAACTTTTAGTTGCATTAATTGGAGCTGGAATGAAGTAAAAACGAATGACAGCAAGTGGTGATTCTCCTGAGTCTAACGATGTGCGATTACTTGAGAATAGAATCTCTGAAACCGGGCACCATTTCTACTGAGTCTTAATTTGTGGGGTGTAGATGGAAAGGCACAGTAATTAGAGAAGAAGAAGTAATGGGAAGCTAAACAGATCTCCGGATGAACCTATTATTAAGGAGTCCAGGACAGGGCTGAAGTGTACTTTTATTGAAAGGTCACTGCTCATGCATGTGGAATTCTTATGACAGTTTAGAGTGCTGTGGAGGTCAGGTAAATGGCCACCTGCCTGCTTGTCTACTTCTGAGTCTTCAGCGATTTAGCCTGAGCAGCAGACATTGCTGCACTGATGCCGCACTCCCGCTCTAGTCTACAAAATCACTGAGGTCATGACCCCCTGAAGAACGCAAGGGCACGCGGTGCAGATCACAATGTACCAAGGACGTAACATACACTGTAAACGAGACACCAAGATTTAGCCTGGTTGCCTTCCCCATGGTTTTCATAAATTCAAAAATATAGCTGGTAATTTCCTTAAAGTAAACAGAAAATCAGAGAAATGACGGTAAGCAGTTTCACAACTGCTAACAAATTTAAAGAAATCATCTAAGTACCTTTTAAATATACTATCAAATAGTAGACATACTTCAATTGAAGTTACTGTGATCTGGCTCTTCTTTTAATAAGCGCCAAAAATCATCAAGAATTTATCTTAAGAGATATTACCTGAAGCTAGAATACTAACCATTGCCTATCCATTAGCATTAAATGTGCACCACTCTTCAGATTTGCATGTAAATGAGGCTGAATGTGAATGATGCAATATGCAAATGAGCATTGATCCTTGTATGAGATAGACAAAATGTTGCAATCAAAGTGTTGCTTTTTGTACAATTTTGCATCTTGTTTTTATGCCTGCAGTGACACTAGTGCTGCAAACGAGATGAATCAAAATCCCGTCATGCTCACCCTATGAGTGTGAGTATCTTGAAAACTAACATATATATACTGCATTGATGAGTTTGAACATTGGAGCAGAGGAAGCTCAACATAGAGGTCACTGGCTGAGTGCATTTGTTACTCCCTCACCTTAGGGAAGGTCTGAGACAAGAGCTAATCACCTCCCTAGCAGGGATCTCCTGAGCAAGGAGAACAAGCAACCAGAAACCTGTGGCTGGCAGGTGCTGCAAAAGAGGTTGAGCTGGGGCAGGTTTACTATTCCCAGACCAGCTGATGCTGCTCTCCTGGTATTGGAAGTGGCTTGTGGTTGGCTTGGCTGAGTGCAATGGTTGAGATGAGACAATGTCTCATTACCCAATTCAGACTACTCTTCATCTGCACATCTTTTTCCTAAATTGAATATGCATCACACACTATACTGTAAGTGCTAAGAAAAAATTACTTTCAGTGCTTTTATTCCTGTACTTCTTTGTTGTCATCAAACAGAAACACTGAATAGATCTCATATCATAATTCTCTCAACAGCATCCTTTATTAGCATTTTCCAGGATATATTCTTCACCAAAATTCAGACAATTTTCCACTCACTTCATCAATGCACTGGACATTGATTGGGTATCCATCCTGTAATACACAGCATATACGTCAATTTAAAACACTGTCAATGCAGAGATGAATCAAAATACTACAGAACATATGTTTAGTGTGCCTGAAATGTACTGTATCAATCATAATAAAGTCTTTCTTTCAACTCTTTTTTCTGAGTTGCATCCAAAATATAGGGAACTTTTTCACAAAACTGAACATTTTGCAACAATTCAGACTATCGTCCTCCATTTTGTGACGTTTGCTTATTGACCCTGTGCATTAACGCACCAGAAACTGCATTTTGTAAGTTTAAAACTTCTATTCTTCCCTTTCTACAAAAATTGCTTCATTTAGTTTTAATTGTCTATTAGTATTTCAAACATATTTCTTGGCATTTACCACAAAATTCTTGACGTCAGGGACTATTCAGACAACAGTTTCCATCTCTATTAGGCATGGGACTCAAAATGTGTAGTATTTTCTCCAACTTTCAAGATGAGCTCCTGTTTATTTCATTCATAAAATTTGGTATAGCCGGTCAGCCACTAACTTCTTTAAAGACTCAGAACAGTATATAAGTACATATCCAGCCAATCATCAAAGGATCCGGAAGACCGACAATTCATGGACCAACAACCAGGTCTGAAGAAAGCTAAGCTGTGAGAGCATCAATGGCACAATGCAACTTGATAAGGTGGGTATTGGGTTCGCAATATATACAGTTTGGAATATGGAGCTAGGATGCAGCAATAACAGGCTTCAAATATCAAAGAGTTGGAAGATTTTACGAGGTAAGTAGAAGTCCTAAATGAGAAAGGAGTTAGAATTTCTGTATTTTCGTGTTGTACAGCATTTGTAATGCAAAACTCAAAGGAATAGATATTCACCTCAGAGCAGTATCCAAAGCACAATGGAAGGAGGGACCAATGCAGAAAACTGGCAAATGTCCAGGAGGAGAGTGAAGAATAATATTCCAAAAGAGAATCAAGAAGTTCTCCGTGAATAGCAGATAAAGGAGGGATTTTACAAGCAGGTCAAAAAAATATAGGCATGGAGGGGCAGGAAAATCTCTAATAAATGGAGTTTTGGTGGCATTAGGAAGCATGAATATAAACATAAGCAAAGTTAAACTTTTAGTTGCATTAATTGGAGCTGGAATGAAGTAAAAAACGAATGACAGCAAGTGGTGATTCTCCTGAGTCTAACGATGTGCGATTACTTGAGAATAGAATCTCTGAAACCGGGCACCATTTCTACTGAGTCTTAATTTGTGGGGTGTAGATGGAAAGGCACAGTAATTAGAGAAGAAGAAGTAATGGGAAGCTAAACAGATCTCCGGATGAACCTATTATTAAGGAGTCCAGGACAGGGCTGAAGTGTACTTTTATTGAAAGGTCACTGCTCATGCATGTGGAATTCTTATGACAGTTTAGAGTGCTGTGGAGGTCAGGTAAATGGCCACCTGCCTGCTTGTCTACTTCTGAGTCTTCAGCGATTTAGCCTGAGCAGCAGACATTGCTGCACTGATGCCGCACTCCCGCTCTAGTCTACAAAATCACTGAGGTCATGACCCCCTGAAGAACGCAAGGGCACGCGGTGCAGATCACAATGTACCAAGGACGTAACATACACTGTAAACGAGACACCAAGATTTAGCCTGGTTGCCTTCCCCATGGTTTTCATAAATTCAAAAATATAGCTGGTAATTTCCTTAAAGTAAACAGAAAATCAGAGAAATCACGGTAAGCAGTTTCACAACTGCTAACAAATTTAAAGAAATCATCTAAGTACCTTTTAAATATACTATCAAATAGTAGACATACTTCAATTGAAGTTACTGTGATCTGGCTCTTCTTTTAATAAGCGCCAAAAATCATCAAGAATTTATCTTAAGAGATATTACCTGAAGCTAGAATACTAACCATTGCCTATCCATTAGCATTAAATGTGCACCACTCTTCAGATTTGCATGTAAATGAGGCTGAATGTGAATGATGCAATATGCAAATGAGCATTGATCCTTGTATGAGATAGACAAAATGTTGCAATCAAAGTGCTGCTTTTTGTACAATTTTGCATCTTGGTTTTATGCCTGCAGTGACACTAGTGCTGCAAACGAGATGAATCAAAATCCCGTCATGCTCACCCTATGAGTGTGAGTATCTTGAAAACTAACATATATATACTGCATTGATGAGTTTGAACATTGGAGCAGAGGAAGCTCAACATAGAGGTCACTGGCTGAGTGCATTTGTTACTCCCTCACCTTAGGGAAGGTCTGAGACGAGAGCTAATCACCTCCCTAGCAGGGATCTCCTGAGCAAGGAGAACAAGCAACCAGAAACCTGTGGCTGGCAGGTGCTGCAAAAGAGGTTGAGCTGGGGCAGGTTTACTATTCCCAGACCAGCTGATGCTGCTCTCCTGGTATTGGAAGTGGCTTGTGGTTGGCTTGGCTGAGTGCAATGGTTGAGATGAGACAATGTTTCATTACCCAATTCAGACTACTCTTCATCTGCACATCTTTTTCCTAAATTGAATATGCATCACACACTATACTGTAAGTGCTAAGAAAAAATTACTTTCAGTGCTTTTATTCCTGTACTTCTTTGTTGTCATCAAACAGAAACACTGAATAGATCTCATATCATAATTCTCTCAACAGCATCCTTTATTAGCATTTTCCAGGATATATTCTTCACCAAAATTCAGACAATTTTCCACTCACTTCATCAATGCACTGGACATTGATTGGGTATCCATCCTGTAATACACAGCATATACGTCAATTTAAAACACTGTCAATGCAGAGATGAATCAAAATACTACAGAACATATGTCTAGTGTGCCTGAAATGTACTGTATCAATCATAATAAAGTCTTTCTTTCAACTCTTTTTTCTGAGTTGCATCCAAAATATAGGGAACTTTTTCACAAAACTGAACATTTTGCAACAATTCAGACTATTGTCCTCCATTTTGTGACGTTTGCTTATTGACCCTGTGCATTAACGCACCAGAAACTGCATTTTGTAAGTTTAAAACTTCTATTCTTCCCTTTCTACAAAAATTGCTTCATTTAGTTTTAATTGTCTATTAGTATTTCAAACATATTTCTTGGCATTTACCACAAAATTCTTGACTTCAGGGACTATTCAGACAACAGTTTCCATCTCTATTAGGCATGGGACTCAAAATGTGTAGTATTTTCTCCAACTTTCAAGATGAGCTCCTGTTTATTTCATTCATAAAATTTGGTATAGCCGGTCAGCCACTAACTTCTTTAAAGACTCAGAACAGTATATAAGTACATATCCAGCCAATCATCAAAGGATCCGGAAGACCGACAATTCATGGACCAACAACCAGGTCTGAAGAAAGCTAAGCTGTGAGAGCATCAATGGCACAATGCAACTTGATAAGGTGGGTATTGGGTTCGCAATATATACAGTTTGGAATATGGAGCTAGGATGCAGCAATAACAGGCTTCAAATATCAAAGAGTTGGAAGATTTTACGAGGTAAGTAGAAGTCCTAAATGAGAAAGGAGTTAGAATTTCTGTATTTTCGTGTTGTACAGCATTTGTAATGCAAAACTCAAAGGAATAGATATTCACCTCAGAGCAGTATCCAAAGCACAATGGAAGGAGGGACCAATGCAGAAAACTGGCAAATGTCCAGGAGGAGAGTGAAGAATAATATTCCAAAAGAGAATCAAGAAGTTCTCCGTGAATAGCAGATAAAGGAGGGATTTTACAAGCAGGTCAAAAAAATATAGGCATGGAGGGGCAGGAAAATCTCTAATAAATGGAGTTTTGGTGGCATTAGGAAGCATGAATATAAACATAAGCAAAGTTAAACTTTTAGTTGCATTAATTGGAGCTGGAATGAAGTAAAAACGAATGACAGCAAGTGGTGATTCTCCTGAGTCTAACGATGTGCGATTACTTGAGAATAGAATCTCTGAAACCGGGCACCATTTCTACTGAGTCTTAATTTGTGGGGTGTAGATGGAAAGGCACAGTAATTAGAGAAGAAGAAGTAATGGGAAGCTAAACAGATCTCCGGATGAACCTATTATTAAGGAGTCCAGGACAGGGCTGAAGTGTACTTTTATTGAAAGGTCACTGCTCATGCATGTGGAATTCTTATGACAGTTTAGAGTGCTGTGGAGGTCAGGTAAATGGCCACCTGCCTGCTTGTCTACTTCTGAGTCTTCAGCGATTTAGCCTGAGCAGCAGACATTGCTGCACTGATGCCGCACTCCCGCTCTAGTCTACAAAATCACTGAGGTCATGACCCCCTGAAGAACGCAAGGGCACGCGGTGCAGATCACAATGTACCAAGGACGTAACATACACTGTAAACGAGACACCAAGATTTAGCCTGGTTGCCTTCCCCATGGTTTTCATAAATTCAAAAATATAGCTGGTAATTTCCTTAAAGTAAACAGAAAATCAGAGAAATTACGGTAAGCAGTTTCACAACTGCTAACAAATTTAAAGAAATCATCTAAGTACCTTTTAAATATACTATCAAATAGTAGACATACTTCAATTGAAGTTACTGTGATCTGGCTCTTCTTTTAATAAGCGCCAAAAATCATCAAGAATTTATCTTAAGAGATATTACCTGAAGCTAGAATACTAACCATTGCCTATCCATTAGCATTAAATGTGCACCACTCTTCAGATTTGCATGTAAATGAGGCTGAATGTGAATGATGCAATATGCAAATGAGCATTGATCCTTGTATGAGATAGACAAAATGTTGCAATCAAAGTGTTGCTTTTTGTACAATTTTGCATCTTGGTTTTATGCCTGCAGTGACACTAGTGCTGCAAACGAGATGAATCAAAATCCCGATCATGCTCACCCTATGAGTGTGAGTATCTTGAAAACTAACATATATATACTGCATTGATGAGTTTGAACATTGGAGCAGAGGAAGCTCAACATAGAGGTCACTGGCTGAGTGCATTTGTTACTCCCTCACCTTAGGGAAGGTCTGAGACGAGAGCTAATCACCTCCCTAGCAGGGATCTCCTGAGCAAGGAGAACAAGCAACCAGAAACCTGTGGCTGGCAGGTGCTGCAAAAGAGGTTGAGCTGGGGCAGGTTTACTATTCCCAGACCAGCTGATGCTGCTCTCCTGGTATTGGAAGTGGCTTGTGGTTGGCTTGGCTGAGTGCAATGGTTGAGATGAGACAATGTCTCATTACCCAATTCAGACTACTCTTCATCTGCACATCTTTTTCCTAAATTGAATATGCATCACACACTATACTGTAAGTGCTAAGAAAAAATTACTTTCAGTGCTTTTATTCCTGTACTTCTTTGTTGTCATCAAACAGAAACACTGAATAGATCTCATATCATAATTCTCTCAACAGCATCCTTTATTAGCATTTTCCAGGATATATTCTTCACCAAAATTCAGACAATTTTCCACTCACTTCATCAATGCACTGGACATTGATTGGGTATCCATCCTGTAATACACAGCATATACGTCAATTTAAAACACTGTCAATGCAGAGATGAATCAAAATACTACAGAACATATGTCTAGTGTGCCTGAAATGTACTGTATCAATCATAATAAAGTCTTTCTTTCAACTCTTTTTTCTGAGTTGCATCCAAAATATAGGGAACTTTTTCACAAAACTGAACATTTTGCAACAATTCAGACTATCGTCCTCCATTTTGTGACGTTTGCTTATTGACCCTGTGCATTAACGCACCAGAAACTGCATTTTGTAAGTTTAAAACTTCTATTCTTCCCTTTCTACAAAAATTGCTTCATTTAGTTTTAATTGTCTATTAGTATTTCAAACATATTTCTTGGCATTTACCACAAAATTCTTGACTTCAGGGACTATTCAGACAACAGTTTCCATCTCTATTAGGCATGGGACTCAAAATGTGTAGTATTTTCTCCAACTTTCAAGATGAGCTCCTGTTTATTTCATTCATAAAATTTGGTATAGCCGGTCAGCCACTAACTTCTTTAAAGACTCAGAACAGTATATAAGTACATATCCAGCCAATCATCAAAGGATCCGGAAGACCGACAATTCATGGACCAACAACCAGGTCTGAAGAAAGCTAAGCTGTGAGAGCATCAATGGCACAATGCAACTTGATAAGGTGGGTATTGGGTTCGCAATATATACAGTTTGGAATATGGAGCTAGGATGCAGCAATAACAGGCTTCAAATATCAAAGAGTTGGAAGATTTTACGAGGTAAGTAGAAGTCCTAAATGAGAAAGGAGTTTGAATTTCTGTATTTTCGTGTTGTACAGCATTTGTAATGCAAAACTCAAAGGAATAGATATTCACCTCAGAGCAGTATCCAAAGCACAATGGAAGGAGGAACCAATGCAGAAAACTGGCAAATGTCCAGGAGGAGAGTGAAGAATAATAGTCCAAAAGAGAATCAAGAAGTTCTCCGTGAATAGCAGATAAAGGAGGGATTTTACAAGCAGGTCAAAACAATATAGGCATGGAGGGGCAGGAAAATCTCTAATAAATGGAGTTTTGGTGGCATTAGGAAGCATGAATATAAACATAAGCAAAGTTAAACTTTTAGTTGCATTAATTGGAGCTGGAATGAAGTAAAAACGAATGACAGCAAGTGGTGATTCTCCTGAGTCTAACGATGTGCGATTACTTGAGAATAGAATCTCTGAAACCGGGCACCATTTCTACTGAGTCTTAATTTGTGGGGTGTAGATGGAAAGGCACAGTAATTAGAGAAGAAGAAGTAATGGGAAGCTAAACAGATCTCCGGATGAACCTATTATTAAGGAGTCCAGGACAGGGCTGAAGTGTACTTTTATTGAAAGGTCACTGCTCATGCATGTGGAATTCTTATGACAGTTTACAGTGCTGTGGAGGTCAGGTAAATGGCCACCTGCCTGCTTGTCTACTTCTGAGTCTTCAGCGATTTAGCCTGAGCAGCAGACATTGCTGCACTGATGCCGCACTCCCGCTCTAGTCTACAAAAGCACTGAGGTCATGACCCCCTGAAGAACGCAAGGGCACGCGGTGCAGATCACAATGTACCAAGGACGTAACATACACTGTAAACGAGACACCAAGATTTAGCCTGGTTGCCTTCCCCATGGTTTTCATAAATTCAAAAATATAGCTGGTAATTTCCTTAAAGTAAACAGAAAATCAGAGAAATTACGGTAAGCAGTTTCACAACTGCTAACAAATTTAAAGAAATCATCTAAGTACCTTTTAAATATACTATCAAATAGTAGACATACTTCAATTGAAGTTACTGTGATCTGGCTCTTCTTTTAATAAGCGCCAAAAATCATCAAGAATTTATCTTAAGAGATATTACCTGAAGCTAGAATACTAACCATTGCCTATCCATTAGCATTAAATGTGCACCACTCTTCAGATTTGCATGTAAATGAGGCTGAATGTGAATGATGCAATATGCAAATGAGCATTGATCCTTGTATGAGATAGACAAAATGTTGCCATCAAAGTGTTGCTTTTTGTACAATTTTGCATCTTGTTTTTATGCCTGCAGTGACACTAGTGCTGCAAACGAGATGAATCAAAATCCCGTCATGCTCACCCTATGAGTGTGAGTATCTTGAAAACTAACATATATATACTGCATTGATGAGTTTGAACATTGGAGCAGAGGAAGCTCAACATAGAGGTCACTGGCTGAGTGCATTTGTTACTCCCTCACCTTAGGGAAGGTCTGAGACGAGAGCTAATCACCTCCCTAGCAGGGATCTCCTGAGCAAGGAGAACAAGCAACCAGAAACCTGTGGCTGGCAGGTGCTGCAAAAGAGGTTGAGCTGGGGCAGGTTTACTATTCCCAGACCAGCTGATGCTGCTCTCCTGGTATTGGAAGTGGCTTGTGGTTGGCTTGGCTGAGTGCAATGGTTGAGATGAGACAATGTTTCATTACCCAATTCAGACTACTCTTCATCTGCACATCTTTTTCCTAAATTGAATATGCATCACACACTATACTGTAAGTGCTAAGAAAAAATTACTTTCAGTGCTTTTATTCCTGTACTTCTTTGTTGTCATCAAACAGAAACACTGAATAGATCTCATATCATAATTCTCTCAACAGCATCCTTTATTAGCATTTTCCAGGATATATTCTTCACCAAAATTCAGACAATTTTCCACTCACTTCATCAATGCACTGGACATTGATTGGGTATCCATCCTGTAATACACAGCATATACGTCAATTTAAAACACTGTCAATGCAGAGATGAATCAAAATACTACAGAACATATGTCTAGTGTGCCTGAAATGTACTGTGTCAATCATAATAAAATCTTTCTTTCGACTCTTTTTTCTGAGTTGCATCCAAAATATATGAAACTTTTTCACAAAACGGAACATTTTGCAACAATTCAGACTATCGTCCTCCATTTTGTGACGTTTGCTTATTGACCCTATGCATTAACGCACCAGAAACTGTATTTTGTAAGTTTAAAACTTCTATTCTCCCCTTTCTGCAAAAATTGCTTCATTTAGTTTTAATTGTCTATTAGTATTTCAAACATATTTCTTGGCATTTACCACAAAATTCTTGACATCAGGGACTATTCAGACAACAGTTTCCATCTCTATTAGGCATGGGACTAAAAATGTGTAGTATTTTCTCCAACTTTCAAGATGAGCTCCTGTTTATTTCATTCATAAAATTTGGTATAGCCGGTCAGCCACTAACGTCTTTAAAGACTCAGAACAGTATATAAGTACATATCCAGCCAATCATCAAAGGATCCGGAAGACCGACAATTCATGGACCAACAACCAGGTCTGAAGAAAGCTAAGCTGTGAGAGCATCAATGGCACAATGCAACTTGATAAGGTGGGTATTGGGTTCGCAATATATACAGTTTGGAATATGGAGCTAGGATGCAGCAATAACAGGCTTCAAATATCAAAGAGTTGGAAGATTTTACGAGGTAAGTAGAAGTCCTAAATGAGAAAGGAGTTTGAATTTCTGTATTTTCGTGTTGTACAGCATTTGTAATGCAAAACTCAAAGAAATAGATATTCACCTCAGAGCAGTATCCAAAGCACAATGGAAGGAGGAACCAATGCAGAAAACTGGCAAATGTCCAGGAGGAGAGTGAAGAATAATATTCCAAAAGAGAATCAAGAAGTTCTCCGTGAATAGCAGATAAAGGAGGGATTTTACAAGCAGGTCAAAAAAATATAGGCATGGAGGGGCAGGAAAATCTCTAATAAATGGAGTTTTGGTGGCATTAGGAAGCATGAATATAAACATAAGCAAAGTTAAACTTTTAGTTGCATTAATTGGAGCTAGAATGAAGTAAAAAACGAATGACAGCAAGTGGTGATTCTCCTGAGTCTAACGATGTGCGATTAATTGAGAATAGAATCTCTGAAACCGGGCACCATTTCTACTGAGTCCTAATTTGTTGGGTGTAGCTGGAAAGGCACAGTAATTAGAGAAGAAGAAGTAATGGGAAGCTAAACAGATCTCCGGATGAACCTATTATTAAGGAGTCCAGGACAGGGCTGAAGTGTACTTTTATTGAAAGGTCACTGCTCATGCATGTGGAATTCTTATGACAGTTTAGAGTGCTGTGGAGGTCAGGTAAATGGCCACCTGCCTGCTTGTCTACTTCTGAGTCTTCAGCGATTTAGCCTGAGCAGCAGACATTGCTGCACTGATGCCGCACTCCCGCTCTAGTCTACAAAAGCACTGAGGTCATGACCCCCTGAAGAACGCAAGGGCACACGGTGCAGATCACAATGTACCAAGGACGTAACATACACTGTAAACGAGAGACCAAGATTTAGCCTGGTTGCCTTCCCCATGGTTTTCATAAATTCAAAAATATAGCTGGTAATTTCCTTAAAGTAAACAGAAAATCAGAGAAATTACGGTAAGCAGTTTCACAACTGCTAACAAATTTAAAGAAATCATCTAAGTACCTTTTAAATATACTATCAAATAGTAGACATACTTCAATTGAAGTTACTGTGATCTGGCTCTTCTTTTAATAAGCGCCAAAAATCATCAAGAATTTATCTTAAGAGATATTACCTGAAGCTAGAATACTAACCATTGCCTATCCATTAGCATTAAATGTGCACCACTCTTCAGATTTGCATGTAAATGAGGCTGAATGTGAATGATGCAATATGCAAATGAGCATTGATCCTTGTATGAGATAGACAAAATGTTGCCATCAAAGTGTTGCTTTTTGTACAATTTTGCATCTTGTTTTTATGCCTGCAGTGACACTAGTGCTGCAAACGAGATGAATCAAAATCCCGTCATGCTCACCCTATGAGTGTGAGTATCTTGAAAACTAACATATATATACTGCATTGATGAGTTTGAACATTGGAGCAGAGGAAGCTCAACATAGAGGTCACTGGCTGAGTGCATTTGTTACTCCCTCACCTTAGGGAAGGTCTGAGACAAGAGCTAATCACCTCCCTAGCAGGGATCTCCTGAGCAAGGAGAACAAGCAACCAGAAACCTGTGGCTGGCAGGTGCTGCAAAAGAGGTTGAGCTGGGGCAGGTTTACTATTCCCAGACCAGCTGATGCTGCTCTCCTGGTATTGGAAGTGGCTTGTGGTTGGCTTGGCTGAGTGCAATGGTTGAGATGAGACAATGTCTCATTACCCAATTCAGACTACTCTTCATCTGCACATCTTTTTCCTAAATTGAATATGCATCACACACTATACTGTAAGTGCTAAGAAAAAATTACTTTCAGTGCTTTTATTCCTGTACTTCTTTGTTGTCATCAAACAGAAACACTGAATAGATCTCATATCATAATTCTTTCAACAGCATCCTTTATTAGCATTTTCCAGGATATATTCTTCACCAAAATTCAGACAATTTTCCACTCACTTCATCAATGCACTGGACATTGATTGGGTATCCATCCAGTAATACACAGCATATACGTCAATTTAAAACACTGTCAATGCAGAGATGAATCAAAATACTACAGAACATATGTTTAGTGTGCCTGAAATGTACTGTATCAATCATAATAAAGTCTTTCTTTCAACTCTTTTTTCTGAGTTGCATCCAAAATATAGGGAACTTTTTCACAAAACTGAACATTTTGCAACAATTCAGACTATCGTCCTCCATTTTGTGACGTTTGCTTATTGACCCTGTGCATTAACGCACCAGAAACTGCATTTTGTAAGTTTAAAACTTCTATTCTTCCCTTTCTACAAAAATTGCTTCATTTAGTTTTAATTGTCTATTAGTATTTCAAACATATTTCTTGGCATTTACCACAAAATTCTTGACGTCAGGGACTATTCAGACAACAGTTTCCATCTCTATTAGGCATGGGACTCAAAATGTGTAGTATTTTCTCCAACTTTCAAGATGAGCTCCTGTTTATTTCATTCATAAAATTTGGTATAGCCGGTCAGCCACTAACTTCTTTAAAGTCTCAGAACAGTATATAAGTACATATCCAGCCAATCATCAAAGGATCCGGAAGACCGACAATTCATGGACCAACAACGAGGTCTGAAGAAAGCTAAGCTGTGAGAGCATCAATGGCACAATGCAACTTGATAAGGTGGGTATTGGGTTCGCAATATATACAGTTTGGAATATGGAGCTAGGATGCAGCAATAACAGGCTTCAAATATCAAAGAGTTGGAAGATTTTACGAGGTAAGTAGAAGTCCTAAATGAGAAAGGAGTTAGAATTTCTGTATTTTCGTGTTGTACAGCATTTGTAATGCAAAACTAAAGGAATAGATATTCACCTCAGAGCAGTATCCAAAGCACAATGGAAGGAGGGACCAATGCAGAAAACTGGCAAATGTCCAGGAGGAGAGTGAAGAATAATATTCCAAAAGAGAATCAAGAAGTTCTCCGTGAATAGCAGATAAAGGAGGGATTTTACAAGCAGGTCAAAAAAATATAGGCATGGAGGGGCAGGAAAATCTCTAATAAATGGAGTTTTGGTGGCATTAGGAAGCATGAATATAAACATAAGCAAAGTTAAACTTTTAGTTGCATTAATTGGAGCTGGAATGAAGTAAAAAACGAATGACAGCAAGTGGTGATTCTCCTGAGTCTAACGATGTGCGATTACTTGAGAAAAGAATCTCTGAAACCGGGCACCATTTCTACTGAGTCTTAATTTGTGGGGTGTAGATGGAAAGGCACAGTAATTAGAGAAGAAGAAGTAATGGGAAGCTAAACAGATCTCCGGATGAACCTATTATTAAGGAGTCCAGGACAGGGCTGAAGTGTACTTTTATTGAAAGCTCACTGCTCATGCATGTGGAATTCTTATGACAGTTTAGAGTGCTGTGGAGGTCAGGTAAATGGCCACCTGCCTGCTTGTCTACTTCTGAGTCTTCAGCGATTTAGCCTGAGCAGCAGACATTGCTGCACTGATGCCGCACTCCCGCTCTAGTCTACAAAATCACTGAGGTCATGACCCCCTGAAGAACGCAAGAGCACGCAGTGCAGATCACAATGTACCAAGGACGTAACATACACTGTAAAAGAGACACCAAAATTTAGCCTGGTTGCCTTCCCCATGGTTTTCATGAATTGAAAAATATAGCTGGTAATTTCCTTAAAGTAAATAGAAAATCAGAGAAATCACGGTAAGCAGTTTCACAACTGCTAAAAATTTAAAGAAATCATCTAAGTACCTTTTAAATATACTATCAAATAGTAGACATACTTCAATTGAAGTTACTGTGATCTGGCTCTTCTTTTAATAAGCGCCAAAAATCATCAAGAATTTATCTTAAGAGATATTACCTGAAGCTAGAATACTAACCATTGCCTATCCATTAGCATTAAATGTGCACCACTCTTCAGATTTGCATGTAAATGAGGCTGAATGTGAATGATGCAATATGCAAATGAGCATTGATCCTTGTATGAGATAGACAAAATGTTGCAATCAAAGTGCTGCTTTTTGTACAATTTTCCATCTTGGTTTTATGCCTGCAGTGACACTAGTGCTGCAAACGAGATGAATCAAAATCCCGTTATGCTCACCCTATGAGTGTGAGTATCTTGAAAACTAACATATATATACTGCATTGATGAGTTTGAACACTGGAGCAGAGGAAGCTCTACATAGAGATCACTGGCTGAGTGCATTTGTTACTCCCTCACCTTAGGGAAGGTCTGAGATGAGAGCTAATCACCTCCCTTGCAGGGATCTTCCGAGCAAGGAGAACAAGCAACCAGAAACCTGTGGCTGGCAGGTGCTGCAAAAAAGGTTGAGCTGGGGCAGGTTTACTATTCCCAGACCAGCTGATGCTGCTCTCCTGGTATTGGAAGTGGCTTGTGGTTGGCTTGGCTGAGTGCAATGGTTGAGATGAGACAATGTTTCATTACCCAATTCAGACTACTCTTCATCTGCACATATTTTTCCTAAATTGAATATGCATCACACACTATACTGTAAGTGCTAAGAAAAAATTACTTTTAGTGCTTTTATTCCTGTACTTCTTTATTGTCATCAAACAGAAACACTGAATAGATCTCATATCATAATTCTCTCAACAGCATCCTTTATTAACATTTTCCAGGATATATTCTTCACCAAAATTCAGACAATTTTCCACTCACTTCATCAATGCACTGGACATTGATTGGGTATCCATCCTGTAATTCACAGCATATACGTCAATTTAAAACACTGTCAATGCAGAGATGAATCAAAATACTACAGAACATATGTCTAGTGTGCCTGAAATGTACTGTATCAATCATAATAAAGTCTTTCTTTCAACTCTTTTTTCTGAGTTGCATCCAAAATATTGGGAACTGTTTCACAAAATTGAACATTTTGCAACAATTCAGACTATTGTCCTCCATTTTGTGACGTTTGCTTATTGACCCTGTGCATTAACGCACCAGAAACTGCATTTTGTAAGTTTAAAACTTCTATTCTTCCCTTTCTACAAAAATTGCTTCATTTAGTTTTAATTGTCTATTAGTATTTCAAACATATTTCTTGGCATTTACCACAACATTCTTGACTTCAGGGACTATTCAGACAACAGTTTCCATCTCTATTAGGCATGGGACTCAAAATGTGTAGTATTTTCTCCAACTTTCAAGATGAGCTCCCCTTTTTTTCATTCATAAGATTTGGTATAGCCGGTCAGCCACTAACTTCTTTAAAGACTCAGAACCGTATATAAGTACATATCCAGCCAATCATCAAAGGATCCGGAAGATCGACAAGTCATGGACCAACAACCAGGTCTGAAGAAAGCTAAGCAGTGAGAGCATCAATGGCACAATGCAACTTGATAAGGTGGGTATTGGGTTCGCAATATATACAGTTTGGAATATGGAGCTAGGATGCAGCAATAACAGGCTTCAAATATCAAAGAGTTGGAAGATTTTACGAGGTAAGTAGAAGTCCTAAATGAGAAAGGAGTTAGAATTTCTGTATTTTCGTGTTGTACAGCATTTGTAATGCAAAACTCAAAGGAATAGGTATTCACCTCAGAGCAGTATCCAAAGCACAGTGGAAGGAGGGACCAATGCAGAAAACTGGCAAATGTCCAGGAGGAGATTCAAGAATAATATTACAAAAGAGAATCAAGAAGTTCTCCGTGAATAGCAGATAAAGGAGGGATTTTACAAGCAGGTCAAAAAAATATAGGCATGGAGGGGCAGGAAAATCTCTAATAAATGGAGTTTTGGTGGCATTAGGAAGCATGAATATAAACATAAGCAAAGTTAAACTTTTAGTTGCATTAATTGGAGCTGGAATGAAGTAAAAAACGAATGACAGCAAGTGGTGATTCTCCTGAGTCTAACGATGTGCGATTACTTGAGAATAGAATCTCTGAAACCGGGCACCATTTCTACTGAGTCTTAATTTGTGGGGTGTAGATGGAAAGGCACAGTAATTAGAGAAGAAGAAGTAATGGGAAGCTAAACAGATCTCCGGATGAACCTATTATTAAGGAGTCCAGGACAGGGCTGAAGTGTACTTTTATTGAAAGCTCACTGCTCATGCATGTGGAATTCTTATGACAGTTTAGAGTGCTGTGGAGGTCAGTTAAATGGCCACCTGCCTGCTCGTCTACTTCTGAGTCTTCAGCGATTTAGCCTGAGCAGCAGACATTGCTGCACTGATGCCGCACTCCCGCTCTAGTCTACAAAATCACTGAGGTCATGACCCCCTGAAGAACGCAAGGGCACGCGGTGCAGATCACAATGTACCAAGGACGTAACATACACTGTAAACGAGACACCAAGATTTAGCCTGGTTGCCTTCCCCATGGTTTTCATAAATTCAAAAATATAGCTGGTAATTTCCTTAAAGTAAACAGAAAATCAGAGGATATTACGGTAAGCAGTTTCACAACTGCTAACAAATTTAAAGAAATCATCTAAGTACCTTTTAAATATACTATCAAATAGTAGACATACTTCAATTGAAGTTACTGTGATCTGGCTCTTCTTTTAATAAGCGCCAAAAATCATCAAGAATTTATCTTAAGAGATATTACCTGAAGCTAGAATACTAACCATTGCCTATCCATTAGCATTAAATGTGCACCACTCTTCAGATTTGCATGTAAATGAGGCTGAATGTGAATGATGCAATATGCAAATGAGTATTGATCCTTGTATGAGATAGACAAAATGTTGCAATCAAAGTGCTGCTTTTTGTACAATTTTGCATCTTGGTTTTATGCCTGCAGTGACACTAGTGCTGCAAACGAGATGAATCAAAATCCCGATATGCTCACCCTATGAGTGTGAGTATCTTGAAAACTAACATATATATAGTGCATTGATGAGTTTGAACATTGGAGCAGAGGAAGCTCAACATAGAGGTCACTGGCTGAGTGCATTTGTTACTCCCTCACCTTAGGGAAGGTCTGAGACGAGAGCTAATCACCTCCCTAGCAGGGATCTCCTGAGCAAGGAGAACAAGCAACCAGAAACCTGTGGCTGGCAGGTGCTGCAAAAGAGGTTGAGCTGGGGCATGTTTACTATTCCCAGACCAGCTGATGCTGCTCTCCTGGTATTGGAAGTGGCTTGTGGTTGGCTTGGCTGAGTGCAATAGTTGAGATGAGACAATGTCTCATTACCCAATTCAGACTACTCTTCATCTGCACATCTTTTTCCTAAATTGAATATGCATCACACACTATACTGTAAGTGCTAAGAAAAAATTACTTTCAGTGCTTTTATTCCTGTACTTCTTTGTTGTCATCAAACAGAAACACTGAATAGATCTCATATCATAATTCTCTCAACAGCATCCTTTATTAGCATTTTCCAGGATATATTCTTCACCAAAATTCAGACAATTTTCCACTCACTTCATCAATGCACTGGACATTGATTGGGTATCCATCCAGTAATACACAGCTTATACGTCAATTTAAAACACTGTCAATGCAGAGATGAATCAAAATACTACAGAACATATGTCTAGTGTGCCTGAAATGTACTGTATCAATCATAATAAAGTCTTTCTTTCAACTCTTTTTTCTGAGTTGCATCCAAAATATAGGGAACTTTTTCACAAAACTGAACATTTTGCAACAATTCAGACTATTGTCCTCCATTTTGCGACGTTTGCTTATTGACCCTGTGCATTAACGCACCAGAAACTGCATTTTGTAAGTTTAAAACTTCTATTCTTCCCTTTCTACAAAAATTGCTTCATTTAGTTTTAATTGTCTATTAGTATTTCAAACATATTTCTTGGCATTTACCACAAAATTCTTGACTTCAGGGACTATTCAGACAACAGTTTCCATCTCTATTAGGCATGGGACTCAAAATGTGTAGTATTTTCTCCAACTTTCAAAATGAGCTCCTGTTTATTTCATTCATAAAATTTGGTATAGCCGGTCAGCCACTAAATTCTTTAAAGACTCACAACAGTATATAAGTACATATCCAGCCAATCATCAAAGGATCCGGAAGACTGACAATTCATGGACCAACAACCAGGTCTGAAGAAAGCTAAGCTGTGAGAGCATCAATGGCACAATGCAACTTGATAAGGTGGGTATTGGGTTCGCAATATATACAGTTTGGAATATGGAGCTAGGATGTAGCAATAACAGGCTTCAAATATCAAAAAGTTGGAAGATTTTACGAGGTAAGTAGAAGTCCTAAATGAGAAAGGAGTTTGAATTTCTGTATTTTCGTGTTGTACAACATTTGTAATGCAAAACTCAAAGAAATAGATATTCACCTCAGAGCAGTATCCAAAGCACAATGGAAGGAGGAACCAATGCAGAAAACTGGCAAATGTCCAGGAGGAGAGTGAAGAATAATAGTCCAAAAGAGAATCAAGAAGTTCTCTGTGAATAGCAGATAAAGGAGGGATTTTACAAGCAGGTCAAAACAATATAGGCATGGAGGGGCAGGAAAATCTCTAATAAATGGAGTTTTGGTGGCATTAAGAAGCATGAATATAAACATAAGCAAAGTTAAACTTTTAGTTGCATTAATTGGAGCTGGAATGAAGTAAAAAACGAATGACAGCAAGTGGTGATTCTCCTGAGTCTAACGATGTGCGATTACTTCAGAATAGAATCTCTGAAACCGGGCAGCATCTCTACTGAGTCTTAATTTGTGGGGTGTAGATGGAAAGGCACAGTAATTAGAGAAGAAGAAGTAATGGGAAGCTAAACAGATCTCCGGATGAACCTATTATTAAGGAGTCCAGGACAGGGCTGAAGTGTACTTTTATTGAAAGGTCACTGCTCATGCATTTGGAATTCTTATGACAGTTTACAGTGCTGTGGAGGTCAGGTAAAGGGCCACCTGCCTGCTTGTCTACTTCTGAGTCTTCAACGATTTAGCCTGAGCAGCTGACATTGCTGCACTGATGCCGCACTCCCGCTCTAGTCTTCAAAAGCACTGAGGTCATGACCCCCTGAAGAACGCAAGGGCACACGGTGCAGATCACAATGTACCAAGGACGTAACATACACTGTAAACGAGAGACCAAGATTTAGCCTGGTTGCCTTCCCCATGGTTTTCATAAATTCAAAAATATAGCTGGTAATTTCCTTAAAGTAAACAGAAAATCAGAGAAATTACGGTAAGCAGTTTCACAACTGCTAACAAATTTAAAGAAATCATCTAAGTACCTTTTAAATATACTATCAAATAGGAGACATACTTCAATTGAAGTTACTGTGATCTGGCTCTTCTTTTAATAAGCGCCAAAAATCATCAAGAATTTATCTTAAGAGATATTACCTGAAGCTAGAATACTAACCATTGCCTATCCATTAGCATTAAATGTGCACCACTCTTCAGATTTGCATGTAAATGAGGCTGAATGTGAATGAAGCAATATGCAAATGAGCATTGATCCTTGTATGAGATAGACAAAATGTTGCCATCAAAGTGTTGCTTTTTGTACAATTTTGCATCTTGTTTTTATGCCTGCAGTGACACTAGTGCTGCAAACGAGATGAATCAAAATCCCGTCATGCTCACCCTATGAGTGTGAGTATCTTGAAAACTAACATATATATACTGCATTGATGAGTTTGAACATTGGAGCAGAGGAAGCTCAACATAGATGTCACTGGCTGAGTGCATTTGTTACTCCCTCACCTTAGGGAAGGTCTGAGACAAGAGCTAATCACCTCCCTAGCAGGGATCTCCTGAGCAAGGAGAACAAGCAACCAGAAACCTGTGGCTGGCAGGTGCTGCAAAAGAGGTTGAGCTGGGGCAGGTTTACTATTCCCAGACCAGCTGATGCTGCTCTCCTGGTATTGGAAGTGGCTTGTGGTTGGCTTGGCTGAGTGCAATGGTTGAGATGAGACAATGTTTCATTACCCAATTCAGACTACTCTTCATCTGCACATCTTTTTCCTAAATTGAATATGCATCATACACTATACTGTAAGTGCTAAAAAAAAATTACTTTCAGTGCTTTTATTCCTGTACTTCTTTGTTGTCATCAAACAGAAACACTGAATAGATCTCATATCATAATTCTCTCAACAGCATCCTTTATTAGCATTTTCCAGGATATATTCTTCACCAAAATTCAGACAATTTTCCACTCACTTCATCAATGCACTGGACATTGATTGGGTATCTATCCTGTAATACACAGCATATACGTCAATTTAAAACACTGTCAATGCAGAGATGAATCAAAATACTACAGAACATATGTCTAGTGTGCCTGAAACGTACTGTGTCAATCATAATAAAGTCTTTCTATCAACTCTTTTTTCTGAGTTGCATCCAAAATATATGGAACTTTTTCACAAAACGGAACATTTTGCAACAATTCAGACTATCGTCCTCCATTTTGTGACGTTTGCTTATTGACCCTATGCATTAACGCACCAGAAACTGTATTTTGTAAGTTTAAAACTTCTATTCTCCCCTTTCTGCAAAAATTGCTTCATTTAGTTTTAATTGTCTATTAGTATTTCAAACATATTTCTTGGCATTTACCACAAAATTCTTGACATCAGGGACTATTCAGACAACAGTTTCCATCTCTATTAGGCATGGGACTAAAATGTGTAGTATTTTCTCCAACTTTCAAGATGAGCTCCTGTTTATTTCATTCATAAAATTTGGTATAGCCGGTCAGCCACTAACGTCTTTAAAGACTCAGAACAGTATATAAGTACATATCCAGCCAATCATCAAAGGATCCGGAAGACCGACAATTCATGGACCAACAACCAGGTCTGAAGAAAGCTAAGCTGTGAGAGCATCAATGGCACAATGCAACTTGATAAGGTGGGTATTGGGTTCGCAATATATACAGTTTGGAATATGGAGCTAGGATGTAGCAATAACAGGCTTCAAATATCAAAGAGTTGGAAGATTTTACGAGGTAAGTAGAAGTCCTAAATGAGAAAGGAGTTTGAATTTCTGTATTTTCGTGTTGTACAGCATTTGTAATGCAAAACTCAAAGAAATAGATATTCACCTCAGAGCAGTATCCAAAGCACAATGGAAGGAGGAACCAATGCAGAAAACTGGCAAATGTCCAGGAGGAGAGTGAAGAATAATATTCCAAAAGAGAATCAAGAAGTTCTCTGTGAATAGCAGATAAAGGAGGGATTTTACAAGCAGGTCAAAAAAATATAGGCATGGAGGGGCAGGAAAATCTCTAATAAATGGAGTTTTGGTGGCATTAGGAAGCATGAATATAAACATAAGCAAAGTTAAACTTTTAGTTGCATTAATTGGAGCTGGAATGAAGTAAAAAACGAATGACAGCAAGTGGTGATTCTCCTGAGTCTAACAATGTGCGATTACTTCAGAATAGAATCTCTGAAACCGGGCAGCATCTCTACTGAGTCTTAATTTGTTGGGTGTAGCTGGAAAGGCACAGTAATTAGAGAAGAAGAAGCAATGGGAAGCTAAACAGATCTGCGGATGAACCTTTTATTAAGGAGTCCAGGACAGAGCTGAAGTGTACTTTTATTGAAAGGTCACTGCTCATGCATGTGGAATTCTTATGACAGTTTAGAGTGCTGTGGAGGTCAGTTAAATGGCCACCTGCCTGCTCGTCTACTTCTGAGTCTTCAGCGATTTAGCCTGAGCAGCAGACATTGCTGCACTGATGCCGCACTCCCGCTCTAGTCTACAAAAGCACTGAGGTCATGACCCCCTGAAGAACGCAAGGGCACACGGTGCAGATCACAATGTACCAAGGACGTAACATACACTGTAAACGAGAGACCAAGATTTAGCCTGGTTGCCTTCCCCATGGTTTTCATAAATTCAAAAATATAGCTGGTAATTTCCTTAAAGTAAACAGAAAATCAGAGAAATTACGGTAAGCAGTTTCACAACTGCTAACAAATTTAAAGAAATCATCTAAGTACCTTTTAAATATACTATCAAATAGTAGACATACTTCAATGGAAGTTACTGTGATCTGGCTCTTCTTTTAATAAGCGCCAAAAATCATCAAGAATTTATCTTAAGAGATATTACCTGAAGCTAGAATACTAACCATTGCCTATCCATTAGCATTAAATGTGCACCACTCTTCAGATTTGCATGTAAATGAGGCTGAATGTGAATGATGCAATATGCAAATGAGCATTGATCCTTGTATGAGATAGACAAAATGTTGCCATCAAAGTGTTGCTTTTTGTACAATTTTGCATCTTGTTTTTATGCCTGCAGTGACACTAGTGCTGCAAACGAGATGAATCAAAATCCCGTCATGCTCACCCTATGAGTGTGAGTATCTTGAAAACTAACATATATATACTGCATTGATGAATTTGAACATTGAAGCGGAGGAAGCTCAACATAGAGGTCACTGGCTGAGTGCATTTGTTACTCCCTCACCTTAGGGAAGGTCTGAGACAAGAGCTAATCACCTCCCTAGCAGGGATCTCCTGAGCAAGGAGAACAAGCAACCAGAAACCTGTGGCTGGCAGGTGCTGCAAAAGAGGTTGAGCTGGGGCAGGTTTACTATTCCCAGACCAGCTGATGCTGCTCCCCTGGTATTGGAAGTGGCTTGTGGTTGGCTTGGCTGAGTGCAATGGTTGAGATGAGACAATGTCTCATTACCCAATTCAGACTACTCTTCATCTGCACATCTTTTTCCTAAATTGAATATGCATCACACACTATACTGTAAGTGCTAAGAAAAAATTACTTTCAGTGCTTTTATTCCTGTACTTCTTTGTTGTCATCAAACAGAAACACTGAATAGATCTCATATCATAATTCTCTCAACAGCATCCTTTATTAGCATTTTACAGGATATATTCTTCACCAAAATTCAGACAATTTTCCACTCACTTCATCAATGCACTGGACATTGATTGGGTATCCATCCAGTAATACACAGCATATACGTCAATTTAAAACACTGTCAATGCAGAGATGAATCAAAATACTACAGAACATATGTTTAGTGTGCCTAAAATGTACTGTATCAATCATAATAAAGTCTTTCTTTCAACTCTTTTATCTGAGTAGCATCCAAAATATAGGGAACTTTTTCACAAAACTGAACATTTTGCAACAATTCAGACTATCGTCCTCCATTTTGTGACGTTTGCTTATTGACCCTGTGCATTAACGCACCAGAAACTGCATTTTGTAAGTTTAAAACTTCTATTCTTCCCTTTCTACAAAAATTGCTTCATTTAGTTTTAATTGTCTTTTAGTATTTCAAACATATTTCTTGGCATTTACCACAAAATTCTTGACGTCAGGGACTATTCAGACAACAGTTTCCATCTCTATTAGGCATGGGACTAAAAATGTGTAGTATTTTCTCCAACTTTCAAGATGAGCTCCTGTTTATTTCATTCATAAGATTTGGTATAGCCGGTCAGCTACTAACTTCTTTAAAGACTCAGAACCGTATATAAGTACATAGCCAGCCAATCATCAAAGGATCCGGAAGATCGACAAGTCATCGACCAACAACCAGGTCTGAAGAAAGCTAAGCTGTGAGAGCATCAATGGCACAATGCAACTTGATAAGGTGGGTATTGGGTTCGCAATATATACAGTTTGGAATATGGAGCTAGGATGCAGCAATAACAGGCTTCAAATATCAAAGAGTTGGAAGATTTTATGAGGTAAGTAGAAGTCCTAAATGAGAAAGGAGTTTGAATTTCTGTATTTTCGTGTTGTACAGCATTTGTAATGCAAATCTCAAAGGAATAGATATTCACCTCAGAGCAGTATCCAAAGCACAGTGGAAGGAGGGACCAATGCAGAAAACTGGCAAATATCCAGGAGGAGAGTCAACAATAATATTCCAAAAGAGAATCAAGAAGTTCTCCGTGAATAGCAGATAAAGGAGGGATTTTACAAGCAGGTCAAAAAAATATAGGCATGGAGGGGCAGGAAAATCTCTAATAAATGGAGTTTTGGTGGCATTAGGAAGCATGAATATAAACATAAGCAAAGTTAAACTTTTAGTTGCATTAATTGGAGCTGGAATGAAGTAAAAAACGAATGACAGCAAGTGAGTGATTCTCCTGAGTCTAACGATGTGCGATTACTTGAGAAAAGAATCTCTGAAACCGGGCACCATTTCTACTGAGTCTTAATTTGTGGGGTGTAGATGGAAAGGCACAGTAATTAGAGAAGAAGAAGTAATGGGAAGCTAAACAGATCTCCGGATGAACCTATTATTAAGGAGTCCAGGACAGGGCTGAAGTGTACTTTTATTGAAAGCTCACTGCTCATGCATGTGGAATTCTTATGACAGTTTAGAGTGCTGTGGAGGTCAGGTAAATGGCCACCTGCCTGCTTGTCTACTTCTGAGTCTTCAGCGATTTAGCCTGAGCAGCAGACATTGCTGCACTGATGCCGCACTCCCGCTCTAGTCTACAAAATCACTGAGGTCATGGCCCCTGAAGAACGCAAGGGCACGCGGTGCAGATCACAATGTACCAAGGACGTAACATACACTGTAAACGAGACACCAAGATTTAGCCTGGTTGCCTTCCCCATGGTTTTCATAAATTCAAAAATATAGCTGGTAATTTCCTTAAAGTAAACAGAAAATCAGAGAAATAACGGTAAGCAGTTTCACAACTGCTAACAAATTTAAAGAAATCATCTAAGTACCTTTTAAATATACTATCAAATAGTAGACATACTTCAATTGAAGTTACTGTGATCTGGCTCTTCTTTTAATAAGCGCCAAAAATCATCAAGAATTTATCTTAAGAGATATTGCCTGAAGCTAGAATACTAACGATTGCCTATCCATTAGCATTAAATGTGCACCACTCTTCAGATTTGCATGTAAATGAGGCTGAATGTGAATGATGCAATATGCAAATGAGCATTGATCCTTGTATGAGATAGACAAAACGTTGCAATCAAAGTGTTGCTTTTTGTACAATTTTGCATCTTGTTTTTATGCCTGCAGTGACACTAGTGCTGCAACGAGATGAATCAAAATCCCGTCATGCTCACCCTATGAGTGTGAGTAACTTGAAAACTAACATATATATACTGCATTGATGAGTTTGAACATTGGAGCAGAGGAAGCTCAACATAGAGGTCACTGGCTGAGTGCGTTTGTTACTCCCTCACCTTAGGGAAGGTCTGAGACAAGAGCTAGTCACCTCCCTAGCAGGGATCTCCTGAGCAAGGAGAACAAGCAACTAGAAACCTGTGGCTGGCAGATGCTGTACAAGAGGTTGAGCTGGGGCAGGTTTACTATTCCCAGACCAGCTGATGCTGCTCTCCTGGTATTGGAAGTGGCTTGTGGTTGGCTTGGCTGAGTGCAATGGTTGAGATGAAACAATGTCTCATTACCCAATTCAGACTACTCTTCATCTGCACATATTTCTCCTAAATTGAATATGCATCACACACTATACTGTAAGTGCTAAGAAAAAATTACTTTCTGTGCTTTTATTCCTGTACTTTGTTGTCATCAAACAGAAACACGGAATAGATCTCATATCATAATTCTCTCAACAGCATCCTTTATTAGCCTTTTCCAGGATATATTCTTCACCAAAATTCAGACAATTTTCCACTCACTTCATCAATGCACTGGACATTGATTGGGTATCCATCCTGTAATTCACAGCATATACGTCAATTTAAAACACTGTCAATGCAGAGATGAATCAAAATACTACAGAACATATGTTTAGTGTGCCTGAAATGTACTGTATCAATCATAATAAAGTCTTTCTTTCAACTCTTTTTTCTGAGTTGCATCCAAAATATAGGGAACTTTTTCACAAAACTGAACATTTTGCAACAATTCAGACTATCGTCCTCCATTTTGTGACGTTTGCTTATTGACCCTGTGCATTAACGCACCAGAAACTGCATTTTGTAAGTTTAAAACTTCTATTCTTCCCTTTCTACAAAAATTGCTTCATTTAGTTTTAATTGTCTTTTAGTATTTCAAACATATTTCTTGGCATTTACCACAAAATTCTTGACGTCAGGGACTATTCAGACAACAGTTTCCATCTCTATTAGGCATGGGACTAAAAATGTGTAGTATTTTCTCCAACTTTCAAGATCAGCTCCTCTTTATTTCATTCATAAGATTTGGTATAGCCGGTCAGCCACTAACTTCTTTAAAGACTCAGAACCGTATATAAGTACATATCCAGCCAATCATCAAAGGATCCGGAAGACAGACAAGTCATGGACCAGCAACCAGGTCTGAAGAGAGCTAAGCTGTGAGAGCATCAATGGTACAATGCAACTTGATAAGGTGGGTATTGGGTGCGCAATATATACAGTTTGGAATATGGAGCTAGGATGCAGCAATAACAGGCTTCAAATATCAAAGAGTTGGAAGATTTTACGAGGTAAGTGGAAGTCCTAAATGAGAAAGGAGTTAGAATTTCTGTATTTTCATGTTGTACAGCATTTGTAAAGCAAAACTCAAAGGAATAGATATTCACCTCAGAGCAGTATCCAAAGCACAATGGAAGGAGGAACCAATGCAGAAAACTGGCAAACATCCAGGACGAGAGTGAAGAATAATAGTCCAAAAGAGAATCAAGAAGTTCTCCGTGAATAGCAGATAAAGGAGGGATTTTACAAGCAGGTCAAAAAAATATAGGCATGGAGGGGCAGGAAAATCTCTAATAAATGGAGTTTTGGTGGCATTAGGAACCATGAATATAAACATAAGCAAAGTTAAACTTTTAGTTGCATTAATTGGAGCTGGAATGAAGTAAAAAATGAATGACAGCAAGTGGTGATTCTCCTGAGTCTAACGATGTGCGATTAATTGAGAACAGAATCTCTGAAACCTGGCCCCATTTCTACTGAGTCTTAATTTGTGGGGTGTAGATGGAAAGACACAGTAATTAGAGAAGAAGAAGTAATGGGAAGCTAAACAGATCTCCGGATGAACCTATTATCAAGGAGTCCAGGACAGGGCTGAAGTGTACTTTTATTGAAAGGTCACTGCTCATGCATGTGGAATTCTTATGACAGTTTAGAGTGCTGTGGAGGTCAGTTAAATGGCCACCTGCCTGCTTGTCTACTTCTGAGTCTTCAGCGATTTAGCCTGAGCAGCAGACATTGCTGCACTGATGCCGCACACCCGCTCTAGCCTACAAAAGCACTGAGGTCATGACCCCCTGAAGAACGCAAGGGCACGCGGTGCAGATCACAATGTACCAAGGACATAACATACACTGTAAAGAGACACCAAGATTTAGCCTGGTTGCCTTCCCCATGGTTTTCATAAATTCAAAAATATAGCTGGTAATTTCCTTAAAGTAAACAGAAAATCAGAGAAATGACGGTAAGCAGTTTCACAACTGCTAAAAATTTAAAGAAATCATCTAAGTACCTTTTACATATCCTATCAAATAGTACACATACTTCAATTGAAGTTACTGTGATCTGGCTCTTCTTTTAATGAGCGCCAAAAATCATCAAGAATTTATCTTAAGAGATATTGCCTGAAGCTAGAATACTAACCATTGCCTATCCATTAGCATTAAATGTGCACCACTCTTCAGATTTGCATGTAAATGAGGCTGAATGTGAATGATGCAATATGCAAATGAGCATTCATCCTTGTATGAGATAGACAAAATGTTGCAATCAAAGTGTTGCTTTTTGTTCAATTTTGCATCTTGTTTTTATGCCTGCAGTGACAGTAGTGCTGCAACGAGATGAATCAAAATCCCGTCATTATCACCCTATGAGTGTGAGTAACTTGAAAACTAACATATATATACTGCATTGATGAGTTTGAACATTGGAGCAGAGGAAGCTCAACATAGAGGTCACTGGCTGAGTGTATTTGTTACTCCCTCATCTTAGGGAAGGTCTGAGACAAGAGCTAATCACCTTCCTAGCAGGGATCTCCTGAGCAAGGAGAACAAGCAACCAGAAACCTGTGGCTGGCAGGTGCTGCAAAAGAGGTTGAGCTGGGGCAGGTTTACTATTCCCAGACCAGCTGATGCTGCTCTCCTGGTATTGGAAGTGGCTTGTGGTTGGCTTGGCTGAGTGCAATAGTTGAGATGGAACAATGTCTCATTACCCAATTCAGACTACTCTTCATCTGCTCATATTTTTCCTAAATTGAATATGCATCACACACTATACTGTAAGTGCTAAGAAAAAATTACTTTCAGTGCTTTTATTCCTGTACTTCTTTGTTGTCATCAAACAGAAACATTGAATAGATCTTATATCATAATTCTCTCAACAGCATCCTTTCTTAGCATTTTCCAGGATATATTCTTCACCAAAATTCAGACAATTTTCCACTCACTTCATCAATGCACTGGACATTGATTGGGTATCTATCCTGTAATACACAGCATATACGTCAATTTAAAACACTGTCACTGCAGAGATTAATCAAAATACTACAGAACATATGTTTAGTGTGCCTGAAATGTACTGTGTGAATCATAATAAAGTCTTTCTTTCAACTCTTTTTTCTGAGTTGCATCCTAAATATAGGGAACTTTTTCACAAAACTGAACATTTTGCAACAATGAAGACTATTGTCCTCCATTGTTTCACGTTTGCTTATTGACCCTGTGCATTAACGCACCAGAAACTGTATTTTGTAAGTTTAAAACCTCTATTCTCACCTTTCTACAAAAATTGCTTCATTTAGTTTTAATTGTCTATTAGTATTTCAAACATATTTCTTGGCATTTACCACAAAATTCTTGACGTCAGGGACTATTCACACACCAGTTTCCATCTCTATTAGGCATGGGACTCAAAATGTGTAGTATTTTCTCCAACTTTCAAGAGGAGCTCCTGTTTATTTCATTCATAAAATTTGGTATAGCCGGTCAGCCACTAACTTCTTTAAAGACTCAGAACAGTATATAAGTAGATATCCAGCCAATCATCAAAGGATCTGGAAGACCGACAAGTCATGGACCAACAACCAGGTCTGAAGAAAGCTAAGCTGTGAGAGCATCAATGGCACAATGCAACTTGATAAGGTGGGTATTGGGTTCGCAATATATACAGTTTGGAATATGGAGCTAGGATGCAGCAATAACAGGCTTCAAATATCAAAGAGTTGGAAGATCTTACGAGGTAAGTAGAAGTCCTAAATGAGAAAGGAGTTAGAATTTCTGTATTTTCGTGTTGTACAGCATTTGTAATGCAAAACTCAAAGGAATAGATATTCACCTCAGAGCAGTATCCAAAGCACAATGGAAGGAGGGACCAATGCAGAAAACTGGCAAACGTCCAGGAGGAGAGTGAAGAATAATAGTCCAAAAGAGAATCAAAAAGTTCTCCGTGAATAGCAGATAAAGGAGGGATTTTACAAGCAGGTCAAAAAATATAGGCATGGAGGGGCAGGAAAATCTCTAATAAATGGAGTTTTGGTGGCATTAGGAAGCATGAATATAAACATAAGCAAAGTTAAACTTTTAGTTGCATTAATTGGAGCTGGAATGAAGTAAAAACGAATGACAGCAAGTGGTGATTCTCCTGAGTCTAACGATGTGCGATTACTTGAGAATAGAATCTCTGAAACCGGGCACCATTTCTACTGAGTCTTAATTTGTGGGGTGTAGATGGAAAGGCACAGTAATTAGAGAAGAAGAAGTAATGGGAAGCTAAACAGATCTCCGGATGAACCTATTATTAAGGAGTCCAGGACAGGGCTGAAGTGTACTTTTATTGAAAGGTCACTGCTCATGCAAGTGGAATTCTTATGACAGTTTACAGTGCTGTGGAGGTCAGGTAAAGGGCCACCTGCCTGCTTGTCTACTTCTGAGTCTTCAGCGATTTAGCCTGAGCAGCAGACATTGCTGCACTGATGCCGCACTCCCGCTCTAGTCTACAAAAGCACTGAAGTCATGACCCCCTGAAGAACGCAAGGGCACGCGGTGCAGATCACAATGTACCAAGGACGTAACATACACTGTAAACGAGACACCAAGATTTAGCCTGGTTGCCTTCCCCATGGTTTTCATAAATTCAAAAATATAGCTGGTAATTTCCTTAAAGTAAACAGAAAATCAGAGAAATGACGGTAAGCAGTTTCACAACTGCTTACAATTTAAAGAAATCATCTAAGTACCTTTTAAATATACTATCAAATAGTACACATACTTCAATTGAAGTTACTGTGATCTGGCTCTTCTTTTAATGAGCGCCAAAAATCATCAAGAATTTATCTTAAGAGATATTGCCTGAAGCTAGAATACTAACCATTGCCTATCCATTAGCATTAAATGTGCACCACTCTTCAGATTTGCATGTAAATGAGGCTGAATGTGAATGATGCAATATGCAAATGAGCATTGATCCTTGTATGAGATAGACAAAATGTTGCCATCAAAGTGTTGCTTTTTGTACAATTTTGCATCTTGTTTTTATGCCTGCAGTGACACTAGTGCTGCAACAAGATGAATCAAAATCCCGTCATGCTCACCCTATGAGTGTGAGGAACTTGAAAACTAACATATATATACTGCCTTGATGAGTTTGAGCATTGGAGCAGAGGAAGCTCAACATAGAGGTCATTGGCTGAGTGCGTTTGTTGCTCCCTCACCTTAGGGAAGGTCTGAGACAAGAGCTAGTCACCTCCCTAGGAAGGATCTCCTGAGCAAGGAGAACAAGCAACCAGAAACCTGTGGCTGGCAGGTGCTGCAAAAGAGGTTGTGCTGGGGCAGGTTTATTATTCCCAGACCAGCTAATGCTGCTCAATTGGAAGTGGCTTCAATCAATCAATCATTTGTATAGCGCGCTACTCACCCAGAGGGTCTCAAGGCGCTTGGGGGAGGGGGGTCCGCTACTGTTCGAACAGCCAGGTCTTGAGTTGCTTCCTGAAGGAGAGGTGGTCCTGGGTAAGGCGGAGGTGGATGGGTAGGGAGTTCCACGTCTTGGCAGCCAGGTAGGAGAAGGATCTTCCTCCCGTTGTGGCTCTTCGGATGCGGGGGACGGCGGCGAGGGCGTGGTTGGTCGATCGTAGCTGGCGGGTGGGAGTGTAGAAGGTCAGACGGTCGTTGAGGTATCTGGGGCCTTGGTTGTGGAGAGCTTTGTGTGCGTGGGTGAGGAGTCGGAACGTGATTCTCTTGCTGACGGGGAGCCAGTGCAGGTCTCTCAGGTGTCCGGCGATGTGGCTGTGTCGGGGGATGTCCAGGATGAGTCGAGCTGAGGCGTTCTGGATGCGTTGGAGTCTTTTGAAGTTTGGCTGTGGTTCCGGCGTAGAGGAGTTGCCGTAGTCCAGTCGGCTGGTGACGAGGGCATGGGTGACCGTCTTCCTGGTTTCGGTGGGGATCCACCGGAAGATCTTGCGCAGCATGCGTAGGATGTTGAAGCAAGACGAGGAGACGGCGTTGACTTGTCGGGTCATTGAGAGGGAGGAGTCCAGGATGAAGCCCAGGTTGCGTGCGTGGTCCGTTGGTTTGGGTGCGTTGCCCAGGGCAGGGGGCCACCAGGAGTCGTCCCAGGCGGAGGGTGATGATCCTAGGATGAGGACTTCCGTCTTATCTGAGTTCAGTTTCAGGCGGCTGTTCCTCATCCACTCGGCTACGTCCTTCATCCCTTCATGTAGGTTGGTTCTGGCGGTTGTGGGGTCGTTGGTGAGGGAGAGGATCAGCTGGGTGTCGTCGGCGTAGGAGATGATGTTGAGGTTGTGTTGGCGTGCGATGGCTGCGAGGGGGCTCATGTAGGCGTTGAAGAGGGTGGGGCTGAGTGATGATCCTTGTGGTACGCCGCAGATGACTTCGGTGGCCTCGGAACTGAACGGGGGAGGCGGACTCTCTGGGTTCTTCCGGTGAGGAAGGAGATGATCCACTCCAGTGCCTTCTCTTGGATTCCGACGTTGTTCAGGCGTTGCACTAGGGTGCGGTGGCAGACTGTGTCGAATGCTGCGGAGAGGTCCAGGAGGATGAGGGCCGCAGTTTCCCCGTTGTCGAGCAGGGCTCGGATGTCGTCGGTGGCTGCGATTAGGGCGGTCTCGGTGCTGTGGTTGGCCCGGAAGCCGGACTGCGAGTGGTCGAGGGATCCATTCGTCTCGAGGAAGGCGGCCAGTTGTCTGTTGACGGTCTTCTCGATGACTTTGGCAGGAAAAGGAAGGAGCGAGATGGGGCGGTAGTTTTTCAGGTCGGTGGGGTCCGCTGACGGTTTCTTCAGTAGGGCGCTGAGTTCGGCGTGCTTCCAGCTCTCTGGGAAGGTGGCGGTGTCGAAGGAGGTGTTGATGATGTCCCGGAGGTGGGGTGCGATGACGGCGTCGGCCTTGTTGAAGACGTGGTGAGGGCAGGGGTCGGTTGGTGATCCGGAGTGGATGGAGTTCATCGTGCGGATAGTGTCTTCGGTGTTGATCGGGGTCCAGGCTCGGAGGGTGGAGGTGGGGGACGTTGGAACGGTCGTAGGGTACGTCGGCTGTGTGCTGAAACTGTTGTGTATGTCTGCGATATTGCTGTGGAAGAACGAGGCGAGCGAATTGCAGAGGTCTTGCGAGGGAGTGATGTCGTTGTTTCCGGCGCTGGGGTTCGAGAGCTCTTTGACGATGATGAAGAGTTCCTTGCTGTTGTGGGCGTTGTTGTCCAGTCGTTCCTTGAATGCGGTTTTCTTGGTGGTGTGGATCAGCTGGTGGTGTTTTCGGGTGGCGTGCTTGAGGGTGGTCATGTTGTCTGCAGTCGGGTCTCTGCCCATGCTTTCTCGAGGGCCCGGCAGTTCTTCTTGGATTTCTTGAGTTTGTCGGTGAACCAGGATGCTTTCTTGTTGCCGGGTCTGACTGGGGGGGTCTTCAATGGGGCGAGGTCGTCTGCGCAGTTGGTGATCCAATTTGTGAGGTTGCTGGCGGCTTGGTTGGGGTTCGTTGAGCTGGCGGGAGGGTTCTGGCTCAGGGATGTGGTGAGTTGGTCGGTGGTGATCTTGTTCCAGCTTCTGCGCGGAAACTGTTGCGGGTGGTGGTGCGTGGTGGTCCTGCTGAAGCTGAAGTGGACGCAGCTGTGGTCTGTCCAGTGGAGTCCGGTGGTGTGGCTGAAGGAGATGTCCTTGCTGGAAGAGAAGACGGGGTCAAGCGTGTGGCCGGCGTGGTGTGTGGGGGTGGTCACCAGTTGCTTGAGTCCGAGGTTGGCGAGGTTGTCCAGCAGGGTGGTGGTGTTGCGATCGTTGTTGTTCTCTAGGTGGCTTGTGGTTGGCTTGGCTGAGTGCAATGGTTGAGATGAAACAATGTTTCTTTTTTTTTTTCTTTCTTTTTTTTTGAGAAGTCAGTGATTGAACAAAGTGGTAGATGGGCTTGAAAAGGTTAACACTTTCGTATATCTTTTGAGTTTAAAAGCCAATACTTCATTTGCTTCTAATTTTGCCACATTCTGCTGAATATGCATGACATTTGGACAATAGTATGACAAGTTTAACCTTGATATTTTATATTCATACAGATCCATCAAGAGGGGGCAGTTAGAAAAAGGGGTCAAAACATGTTCATTTGCTAATATGTTTTGCTCTGGGTGACCAATCTGCACAAAATTTCTTAGAAGCATGGAAGGATTAATTTTGTATTGGTATGTATGTCAAGTTTTGTGCCAATCCATCAAAGGGGGGGGTCAATATTAAAATAGGCGGTCAAGAATATTTTCATTAGCTTAGAACTTTGGCACTGTGTGAAGAATCAAATGTGGCAAGTAGTTAGCAAGTTATTCCCAGTTCAGGAATGTCAGGCTTCATAAAAATGTAATATGGATTAGAGTTCAAGTTAGCGGGTCGCAAATATTTTTGATTTACTGATAACAATGGCACAGTTTGATGGATCTGCACAAAATTTGGCAGAGACTTGGCATGTTTAACTTGCTCTTGGTTTTCTAAATTTGGTACAGGTCAATTGAGGTCAAATGTCAAGGGGCAGGTCGAAGAGATGTTCATCTGCAAAGAAATTTGGCATTATTTTATGAATCCACATGAAATTTAGCAGACCTTCAACAGGTTTAGCTTTCTGGTTATGTCAAGTTTAAGCACATGAGTTGGGGGTTATAAATTGGGGGAAACCCCTCAAGCTCACGTATGTTTTTGGGCATTCCTTTTTTAAATTTTTTGTTTTTATTAATGCATAATTTAACAATAATATATGAAATAATTACAATTCATTATCACAAGAAAGCTGGAAAAAAAACACAAAAGTGAAAAGAAAAAGAAAGTTATGCACTACATTTTTTCCCACTTTTTCATTTTAAACTACCCAGGAAACCCAGCCCTCCCTCCCAACCCACCCACAAAGAGTTGGCCTCACTCTGTTATCTTTAGTTTTTGAGTTAAAGAAATAAAGATGGGCATTGCAGCTTACCCACTCTTCTCAATCCATCTGGTCAGCGGTGCCCAGATTTTTAAGCCTTTAGTTCGGGAACGCAATCCCCTTTTTGCATACATGGCTTTTTCGAAATGATAGTTTGCTAGTAGACGAGAAAGCCACTGGTGAAACCCGGGGGGATTCGGATCCAGCCAGGCATAAGCGAGGCATAAGCGAAGTCATGCCGATAAACACAAATTCTTCTCCTGGCTTCCCCTGCATTTCCTGGTCCACCCCAAGTCCAATCAAGGTCGGAGAGAGGAAACAGTCAGCCTCTAGCACCTCCTTGAGGAAGTTGGAAATCTCTTGCTTTAATTTACTTAGAGCGTCACAGGAGGCAAAGATATGACTTAGATGTGCCTGAAATAATGCACACCGGGGGCAAAGGGTTCCTCTCCCAGTCCCCCATTTGGCAATCTTTTTTGGGGTGTAATATAGCGAAAAACAAGATTTATAATATTGAGCCTGGAGCTGGGCCGGAATTAAAATATTCTGTGCTAATTCAGCTGAATGAAAAAATAGATTTTCCGGGATTTCTATCTCCGCTTTCCACTTTAATGCTCGAGCTTCCATGTTATCCGGCATTAATGAGTTGAAAAGATTATACACAACTCCAATAGATAAAACTTTATTCTTTGTTAAATTATCTATTATATTATTGTTGGCAAAACCTATTGGACCGCCACCTTTCTTGTTTAGAAAATCCTGGATTTGCAAATATTTATAGAAATCCCTCCGATCTAACTCATACTGCTCTTTAAGATTTTCGAAAGAGGCTATACCAGTTGGAGAATAAAAATCACTGAGCTTAGTCAAACCCGCATCATGCCATCTTTTGATAATTAAATCTTTGAAAATTTCCGGTAAATTGGGGTTGTTACAGAGTGGTGTATAGTAGTTCAGGCGACCCAGACCTAACAATTTCCGAACTGACCTCATGATTCTGTGCCCCCCTTGCAAAGTTTTGAAACAGACTTTCTTGTAATGACTGTCATTCAAAAATTGCCAAACCCAACCCCATGCGTCTACCCCCATTATAAGTTCTATTGGGGTTGGTACTTCTTCAGTAGTACTATGTCTTGGCTTTTCTCGTATAAGGGCTAGATTAAATAAAAGAGTAGTGGCCCAATAGTACAGTCTTATATTTGGTAGGGCCAATCCTCCCCTTTCCTTTGGTAAAGATAGATATTTATATGCCCTTCTGGGCTTCTCATATGCCCAGATAAAGCGGGAAAATAAATCTTCAATTCTTTTTAGGCAATTAGTAGTAAACTCCAACGGGATTGCCCGCAACAGATATAAAAACTTAGGGAAGAATAGCATTTTAATGATATTACATCTGCCAATAATCGATAGATGTAAATTATGTAATCTCACCAGCTCGGGTTTCGTTTTGGTGACTAAGGGATCAATGTTAACATTCACAATGTTGTCGATATTAGCAGTAATATCGACTCCGCGATATGTTGCCTTTTCTACTACTCTGGTGTCGTTAATTGTTGCGTTATTATTGCACACGATTTGGGTTTTACTGCGATTGAGGGAATATCCTGAAAGTAGCCCAAATCTCGCCGCCTCTACCTCAATCTCGACTATAGCCATTTCAGGGTTGGGAGTCACTAGAGCGATATCGTCGGCATATGCCAAAACTTTGGTTTCCCAGCCATGAGTCACGTTAGGCCTAATAACCTTGCTGTTTTCCAATTGGCGTAGGAAAGGATCTATATAGATTGCAAATAGAAGCGGCGAGCTTGGGCAACCCTGTTGGGTACCTCTAGTTATTTTAAAAGTGTCTGTAAGTACACCATTTACAAAGAGTCTTGCACTAGGCTGAAAATAAAGCATTTTAAAAGCCTGTAGAAGTCCCTTACCTATTCCAGCCCTTGACAGGGTCTCCCATAAGAAAGACCAGGAGACCCTGTCAAAGGCTTTTTCTGCATCCAGAAAAATTAGTGTTATTGGGTCCCTAGAAATGTTTGCAGCATCGAAAAGTGAAATGACCCTTCTGATGTGGTCCGTCGTACCACGCCCTGGTATGAATCCATGTTGTCGTATAGAGACTACCTTGTGGATTACAAAGGCTAGGCGAGTGGCAAGGATTTTAGAATAAATCTTATTATCGGTATTTATCAGTGTTATAGGGCGATAAGAGCCAGGTTCCAATGGTGTTTTATGTTTTTTAAGAAATACTATGATTTTGGCCTGCGTCCAGGATTCAGGTGGTCTTCCCCCCTTAAATACATGTATAAATAGTTGTAGCATACAATCTTTCAATTGGGTCGAGAATTTCTTGTAAAATTCTAGGGGTATATTATCTGAGGCCGGTGGCCTTACCACTTGGGAGACTGTTAATACATAGCAATATATCCACCCATTGGGGGAGTTCCTCCAGTTGTTGCTGATCCTCCTGGGAAAATTGTTCCATTGGAGTCTGATTAAGATATGTCGTAACATCTCCCAAATGGCCTGGTGTAACCTCGTGATACAGGTCTTGGTAGTATGAGTAAAACACATTACGAATTCCCTCTGGGTCTGTGATTCTCCCTCGCACAGGATCGTTAATTTCTGCTATTATATTCTGAGTGGCTTTTTGTCTAGCTCTGGTTGCGAGGTGATTCCCAACCTGCTCGCTACACTCGTATGCTTCCTCCCTCCACGCTGCTAGTCTATCTGCGGCCCTTTTTGCTATTGTCTCCATAATTGCTGACTTGGCTACCATCACTTTTGCCAGTGCTTCTGCGGAGTCACCCCCATTCTGGAGCACTGTAATCAATTCTTCTTCAGCAGCGGCCAATCTGCCTTGCATATCATTTAACGAGAAACGCTTTTTCTTGTTCAGGGATAGTGAGAAGCTAAGTGTCTCCCCACGTATTCCTGCTTTCAACGTATCCCAAACCACTTTGACCCCTGCACACCCTATATTCTCCTTGAGAAATTGGGGAATCCATACCCTCATGTGTTCACAGTATTCTACATTAGAAAGAAGAGTTCGTTCGAAACTCCAATAAGTCGCACCCGCATTTTTTGACACTTTCCCTTTAAGCTCTACAATAAGGGGGTTATGATCGGCCAGTATACGTGGGGCTTTCTCAATTGAGCAAACATGAAGAAGAGTATGAGACACTAGTATAAAATCTAATCTTGCGTGCTTGTTGTGCGGGTAAGAAAAATAGGTGAACCCGGGATCCGAGGGATCCTGCCAATTCCAAATATCTGACAGTGCCTGCTCGCGGCATAATGTCTTCAATGCTCTATATACCTTTAGTTTCCGGCCACTATATATCCAGTCATTATCCAGGCTTATATTTTGATCCGCAGGCAAATTTATATTAAAATCCCCGCAGATAATTATAGGTAGTGGCCAGGCAGCTAGTTCATTATTTATATAATGAAATACTGCTGGGTCATCTAAGGTACTTCCGTAGATTGTACATATAATGAGTAGGTCTCCATTATTTCTACGGCATTCAGTGATTACCCACCTCCCATACTGATCCACTGACGTTCGCGTGAATTGTAAAGAGCGATTAGAGGTCAAAATTGCTACCCCGCGTGTCCGTGAATTTTGTGTCATAGCCCCCACCAATATGTACCCAAGTGCTTCCAATAGATATATCTGAGCTCTTTCGATATGCGTTTCCTGCATACAGATAACATCGGCCTTCAATAAGCGGAGCCCCGCTGCGGTGTTTCGCCTTTTTTTTAGATCATTGAGGCCGCAAATATTAATTGTGGCTATACGCAGTTTACTCATTTACAATAGGTAAGCAACTTTGTCTAAAGAAAAACAAAAGCCCACAAAGCTTGATCCCAATGTGCCAACCCCTTCCCCCCCATGAGCCTGCACCCCCCGCTCTCGCCCTCCCACCTCCCACCACCTACCGCTGAGGTTACCTGGTGCTGCTCAAGCCAGGACAATGGCATCTGAGCAATCGTGACCCCGCTTTCCCCACCAGTCCTCCCCCCCCATTTAAAACACCCCCAGTGAAAAGAGAGAGAAAAAATGCCCAAACAGCTAGATATTTCTTGTACAGGGCTTTCAACTGCCATTACTAATGGTCAACATTTGTTTTAGCCATTACAAGCCATTTCAAGATTCTTGAGCAGACTGACACATGACTATAGAGAAAAGGGAAAAGAAAGATTGAAAAAGCCAAAGACTATAGACAGTGTAATAAGTCTACATTAAGACTCCCACAGTCTCCCACCGCACCCTAATACGCAGACTCTACGACGCAGGAATCCAGGACAAGGCCCTCGACTGGATCCGCTCCTTCCTCTCCGGCAGGATGCAGCGGGTCAGACTCCCCCCTTTCCTCTCGGACCCCACACCTACCACCTGCGGAGTCCCCCAGGGCTCCTCCCTCAGCCCGACGCTCTTCAACGTCTACATGGCTCCACTCTCCCCCATCGTCAGAACCTACGGACTCAACATCGTGTCATACGCAGACGACACCCAGCTCATCCTCTCCCTATCCAACGAGCCCAACACCGCCAGAAGCAACTTTCGAGAAGGCATGGAAGCCGTCGCCAAATGGATGAAAAACAGCTGCCTACAACTAAACACCAACAAAACAGAAGTACTCATCATGGGCCCAAACCCCGATGCCTGGAGCGACACCTGGTGGCCCCCGCCCTCGGAAACCCGCCAACCCCCACGGACCACGCACGCAACCTGGGAATCATCCTGGACTCCGAGCTCAAAATGGACCGCCAGATCAACTCTGTCTCATCTTCCTGCTTCCACACCCTCCGCCTCCTTCGTAAGACCTTCAAATGGATCCCCCTCGAACACGGAAAGACCGTCACTCACGCCCTGGTCACCAGCAGACTCGACTACGGCAATGCACTCTGCGCCGGAATAAACAAAAACCTCACCCGCAAGCTACAGAACATCCAGAACGCCGCCGCAAGACTGGTCCTCAACCTGCCAAAACACTGCCACATCTCCCAGCACCTGCGCACACTCCACTGGCTCCCTGTCGAGGCGAGAATCACCTTCAAGATGCTCACCCACGCACACAAGGCCCTCCACGGCACCGGACCAGCATACCTGAACAGCCGACTCAAATTCCACGCACCCCAAAGGACCCTACGATCAGCACAGCTCTCCTACGCCGTGGTCCCCCGCACCAGAAAGACCAGATCGGGAGGCCGCTCCTTCTCCTTCCTCGCGGCCAAAGCATGGAACGCCCTTCCGCTCCACCTCAGACAGACAACATCGCTCCCCATCTTCGCAAGAAACCTCAAAACCTGGCTCTTCGACAGACCCCCTCCTTGATGGATGCAACCTGCACCCCCCCCCCAGCGCCTTGAGACCCTTACGGGTGAGTAGTCGCGCTTTAACAAACCCCTAATTGATTGATTGAAGACACAGTTTTTGAGTCTTTAGGCCCTAGTTTTTGTCTCCTTTTCGACCAGTGATCTCTTGAAGGTAAGCCTGGGCCTGAATTTCAGATATAAAACTTTGCGTGGTCCCTTTGAATACAAACCTTTAAGCGGGCTGGATTCTGTAAATAGACATCGGCCCCAAGTTGTTGGAAGGGGGCAAAAAGCTGTCTCAGCCTCCATCTGCGCTCGACAGTGGCATGGGCGAAGTCGGGCCTTGTAAAGAAGGTGATACCATTGAATTCTTTCTTGGTTGTTGGCCTAGCCAGATCGTAGAGTAGTTGACGAAGGAGGAAGCTTCCAAAGTATAGGAGCATTGCTCGTGGGTATTGAGGAGTGGATGAAGGGCGTTTGGATGGTGTTAGTGGGAAACGGTGTGCTCGCTGTATCTCCTTGTCCCAGTCCCAGGTGTGTAGTTCCGGGAAGGCTCCCTTAAGGAGCGTGATCATGAAGGTCCTGGGATCGTTCCCTTCCACTCCCTCCGGGATGCCTAGAACGCGTAGGTTATTGCGCCGTAGTCTATTCTCCTGCTCCTCAACTTTCAACATTAGGTCTTTGACTATACCATCATGTTCATCTCCTTGTGTCTTCAAAGTGGCTACATCCTTCTCAAGATTTTCAGTTCGTACTTCCACTGAGGCCATTCTATCTGCGATTTCGACACACGTTCTGCCCACTTTCCTCACAGCGCCTTGTAGTTTTTGCGTGGCGAGGCGTGATCTTCGGTTGTTTAGTTTGACCTCCTCTTGAAAACTCTTAATTGAATGTAGCACCACTGCAAGAGCAGGCTCGTTCTTAGGTCCAAAGCCTCCATCCCCTGTGCTGCCTGTGAATGTGCGGTTGCCCCCTGAACATACCGTTGGGTCGGACAGAGTTGATAATTGTGAGGCAGAATAGTCCCATCTGAGGTCCGCCACGCTTCCTCGATCGGGGGTCTCACACCTCTTGTGCCGGCTACCCTTTTTCCTCGGAGACTTTTTCTGTGCATGGGCTTTCATGGATAATTCTGAGTCCGAGCTGCTATTCCAGTTATGCCCCTCCCCTTCGCTGGAGGCGGATACGCTTACGTCTGAGATTTCAGATTCGTCCGTTAATGAATAGAATTTTTCCATATTGTCAGGTGTTTTAGGCGGGGGCGATGGGCCTTTTCAATTTCTTTGATTTTATTGGAGGCAGCAACTTCATTGCTGGTTGCTCCTGACTTTCCTCCAGCGCTAGCATTGTACTTTTGTAGGTCATCTTGGGAGCCAGAAGTGGAGGTTTTAATACTGGTCTCTTCAGGAGCCAATTCGAAGTTAGGAGCTGGGGTTGACTGTAAGATAGGGCAAACAGATACCTCCAGTACCGCTACGGGGGCAACAGCAGCATTAGTAGCTTCAGTTTGCTCGTTTGGGCCCCCTTTACAAACTGTTCCGGCCATCGGCTGCCTATGTACTTTTCCCTCACTTGGGCCAAATATATTGGATATAAGTGGTTGACAGTTGTGAGTGACTTGACAGTTGTCAGAGACTCTAGGATTTTTTATTTGTGTGTTTTTTTGGTATAATTGTTCTGTCATTATTGTCTGTGAGTTCGCTTTTTTCAAGCTGCTCTTTACCCTTATTCTTAGCCCCGCGCGTATCAAGGCGTTCCTGCCGATTTTTGGCAGTCGCGGAACTGGGCTGCAAGGATTTATTGATCGTGGGGGTAGATAGCTGCATATTTCTCCCTTTAAGCGGTTTCACCCCCCGCCCTGCCATCCTTACTTGTCTGGCTTCGAGTCCTTTGATACAATGTATCCTCCGCGCGTAAGCTGCAGATCGGAAGCCACCGCTGGTCTTGGGTGGCCGAGGATCTTCCTTCGATGTCGGCAGGGCTCTGTAGATTGCCGAGAGTATCTTCCTCAGATACCGCGTCACGGGGGGATCCCGCCGCAGGGCTGAGAGCGTCGGAGATGCTGGATCAAAGCGAGCCGACACCGATGATGACAGAGGAGGTTGCTTCAACGCCTCGTGGAGTTCAAATTGTTTGTTTCGGTTGGCGAAGATTACCACAATTTGCAGGTAATGAAGCTGATCCATGTATTAATCTTTTACCGGTATTTTCAAGCGGCTATGCGGGCATATCGAAGGCTTTAGACATCTTTTGAGGGTCTGACCGGTGGAGCTGTGCGGATGCGGCGCTACTCAGACGCCATCTTGCCTCTGTCACCACCGAGATGAAACAATGTCTCATTACCCAAATCAGACTACTCTTCATCTGCACATATTTTTCCTAAATTGAATATGCATCACACACTATACTGTAAGTGCTAAGAAAAATTACTTTCAGTGCTTCTATTCCTGTACTTCTTTGTTGTCATCAAACAGAAACACTGAATAGAGCTCATATCATAATTCTCTCAACAGCATCCTTTATTAGCATTTTCCAGGATATATTCTTCACCAAAATTCAGACAATTTTCCACTCACTTCATCAATGCACTGGACATTGATTGGGTATCCATCCTGTAATTCACAGCATATACGTCAATTTAAAACACTGTCAATGCAGAGATGAATCAAAATACTACAGAACATATGTTTAGTGTGCCTGAAATGTACTGTATCAATCATAATAAAGTCTTTCTTTCAACTCTTTTTTCTGAGTTGCATCCAAAATATAGGGAACTTTTTCACAAAACTGAACATTTTGCAACAATTCAGACTATCGTCCTCCATTTTGTGACGTTTTCTTATTGACCCTGTGCATTAACGCACCAGAAACTGTATTTTATAAGTTCAAAACTTCTATTCTTCCCTTTCTACAAAAATTGCTTCATTTAGTTTTAATTGTCTATTAGTATTTCAAACATATTTCTTGGCATTTACCACAAAATTCTTGACGTCAAGGACTATTCAGACAACAGTTTCCATCTCTATTAGCCATGGGACTCAAAATGAGTAGTATTTTCTCCAACTTTCAAGATGAGCTCCCGTTTATTTCATTCATAAGATTTGGTATAGCTGGTCAGCCACTAACTTCTTTATGGTTTAACTCTGTTTTATTGACAGTTGCAGAAGGTAAAAACATAACATCGGGGCCACACAGGGCCCGGCTGCAAGGGAGGCAACATGGTCGTAGCACAATATAAACAATAGACAGTCCCCCCACCCCCCCCAAAGATAGAAAGAAAAGTAGGAAGATATGAAAGAACCACCCCCCCCCCGCCCCTGGTCCAGACTGATGGCAAGGCGTTAGGGCAGACAGCCTGTCAAGACTGGTGAACAATCGAGTTACAAGGTGGGCTCTGGTGTGGCTAAGCGGAGGAGGCGCAGGTACCTCGGACAAGCCAGCTCACGGAATTCTTGTGCGAGTAGAGTGAGGAAAGGCTGCCACAGCTCGCTAAAGGAAGCGCCCTTCCCTGCCAGGGTTAGGGAAATCTTCTCCATTCCCAAAACGTGCCATAAACGTTGGTACCAGCCTGTGTGTGTAGGGACATGAGGGGACCTCCAGTGAATTAATATGTTCTGGACTGCTGAGCCTAAGGCTATAGCTATTTGCTTCCCTCTCCGGGCTCGGAGGGGGTACGAAAGTGGATTGGGCACCCCTAAAAGAACGTATGCGGGAAACCTGGGGATCTCAGTATCTAGATATTTATCCACTTCATCAAAGACATGTGTCCAATAAGACCTAAGGTGTGTGCAATCCCATAGTAGATGGACCAAGGTGCCCCTCCCTCCGCACCCCCGCCAGCAATCCGGGCTTTGTGTCACATCAATCTGGTGGAGCCTCTCCGGGGTATAATACCAATGGTAAACCAATTTAGTGAGCGTTTCTGTAAGGCCTGCATGTGTCGCTGTGTGACGTGCCCTGTAACAGGCACCATCCCACTCCTCAGGGTTGAGATCGCGCCCAAGCTCCCGTTCCCATCGGGCTCGCCCCGCGTGGTAGCTATGCGAATACTTAGATTGAAGCATCTTGTAGAGATCCGATATAAATTTTTTGTCCGAGGACCGCGTTACCAACCAGCGTTCATATGGCGTCAAGTGTCTAGCCACCTGCGGGCGGTTGTCAGGGTGCAGAGCCCAGTGTCGTACTTGGAGGTAGCGCATGCGTTCCGACTCCGGGAGACCGAAGTCCTCCCGAAGCTGTGGGAAGGAGATAAATTCGTCATTGGCGAATAAGGGACCCAGCGCCCAGCAGCCAGAGTCCCGCCACTGGTGAAAGGATTGCGAGTCCATTCCCGGGCTAAAGTCCGGATTATCAAGTATTGACGTGAACGGTGAGGGGAAAGTCGTTAACTCATGACTTAAGTTCGTCTGGTCCCATATCGTGAGTAGGGTGCGGGTCACTTGGGAGGCGTATAAATTAGGGGGATGGTGGGACTTCAGGAGAAAAGGGATCTTCCTGAGGGAGGTTCCCGCCACGGCTCGGTCCTGGAAGAGCCAACTCTTTTCCGATTCGGCTCGGCTCCATTCGACCAGATATCGTAGCTGTGCGGCCTTGTAGTAGAGGGCGAGGTCGGGAACCCCCAGACCCCCCTCATGCGGTGGGAGAAAGCTAACCGCACGTTTCAGTCTTGGCTTACGTCCCTGCCAAATAAAGGAAGAGAGATCTGATTGCACCTTTCGGAGCCAACCCGGTGGGGGCGATAAAGGCAGTGTTTGGAATAAATAAAGGATTTGGGGAAGGACGGTCATCTTTATAGCGGCGACACGCCCCAGCCAAGAGATCTGATGATGTTTCCATCTCCGGAGCTCAGCTTGGATCTGGGTGCGAAGACGTGAGAAGTTAGCAAGTCTCATGCCCTGCAGGGTGGGGGCCAGATAGATGCCCAGGTATGGAACGGGGTCCTCGGACCACAATAACGGGTAACGAGCCTGCAGGTCCGCCTTCTCCTGGGGCGGCAGCAAGAGATTCATCGCCGTGGACTTGGACAGGTTGATCTTAAACCCGGACGCTCCAGCAAAAACATCCAGTTCCTCTAGGAAAGCTCCCAGTGCTCCGTTAGGGTTTGCCAGGGTGACGAGCACGTCGTACGCATATAAGCTGATAGTGTGGGTATCCCCCCCAAAGCGGATGCCTGTGATTCGCGCATGCTCCCGGACCCTCTGCGCCATAGGCTCCATATATAGAGCAAAACGTAGGGGCGACAGAGGGCAACCCTGTCTCGTTCCCCTATGGATAGGGAAGGGAGCGGAAGTATGCCCATTGATTCTTACAGTCGCTGTGGGAGAGCGGTAACAATTAAAAATATGCGTCCGCATTTTGTCCCCGAAACCGAAGCGGCTCAACACCTGCTCGAGATACGGCCAATGGACCCGATCGAAGGCCTTCTCGGCGTCTATTGTGAGTAGCATATACTTCCCCGGGATGCGGGAGGCTTTTTCGATAAGGTGCGTTACCCTTTTCGTATTGTCACTTGTCTGCCGTTGTGGTATAAACCCAGCCTGGTCGGGGTCCAGTAGCCCCTGCATATAGGGGGCAAGCCGGCTCGCCAAGATGGAAGTATAAAGCTTCAGGTCTAAATTCAAAAGTGATATGGGCCGGTATGACCCGCAGACAGACTTGTCTTTCCCGGGCATAGGGAGGACGACTATCGCCGCCGCTAGCATGGAAGGGGGAATAGCCCCTTTCTCCGCAAAAGAATTAAAAAGCCGGGTCAGCAAGGGGGTAAGGATCTCACCAAACTGCTTGTAAAAAGCCACTGTGTAGCCATCGGGGCCCGGGATTTACCCAGTTTCAGGCGAGCGATGGCGGAGATGACTTCCCTCCGGCCTAATCTCCCTCTCAATGTGTGCCGCCTGGTCCGGCGTCAAAGTTGGACGACCAGCGTCAGATAAGTAAGAGACGATATCCGCCTCCGCCAGGGGCTGATCATCATACAGGTGAGCGTAATACTTGCGGAAGGTTTCGGCGATAGCCGCATCGTCGGTGAATATGTTGCCGGCGCTATCCCTAATCTCCTGGACGCCCTCGCGGAGCCGAGCCGCGCGAAGCTTGTGTGCAAGGAGGCGGCCGCATTTGTCCCCCCTACATAGCAGGAATGTCGCAGCCGCATAGCAGCGTATTCTGCTTTATCCTGATCCAATGCCAACAATTGCTGCCGAGCAAGAGACAACTGTCGCTATATGCGAGGAGCCCCGGTCCGTTGGTGCATCTGCTCCAGCTCGTGGACCTTTTGCGTCAGTTCGCCCCTCTTCGCTGTCCGATCCGCGTTCTCTGCCGACGATATAGCGATGACCTCCCCCCTGATAACTGCTTTAAGGGCCTCCCACCATGTAGAAAGCGAAGTGTCCGTAGTGTCATTGTGCGCCAGATAGTCCTTTATAGCGTGCTGCAGCTGGGCGACCGTATCCGGCCTGTGCAACAGTGCGTCCCGAAAACGCCACTGTGGAGGCGGGCGACCGGCCCGAGGAAGGTCCAGTGAGATTTCCACCGGGTTGTGGTCGGATAGAGGGGCGACCAGGATGTCAGTAGCGAGCGTGGCTTCGCAGATGGCCTTGGTACCGAGGAAATAGTCTAATCGCGCGTAGGTTTTGTGCGTGAGTGTGGGTGATGTTGTCTCCAAATTTCAGTGAGGTCAAGGTCACGCAACCATAAGGACCCTGTGTGAGAGAGGGCACCCACCTGGCTCGTGCGTTGGGCGGATCTGTCCAGATCGTTATTGAACACTATGTTGAGGTCCCCCCTATCAGTATGTGGCGTTCCTGTGTTGTGGTGGCAGTTGTAAGGGCATCCTGCAGGAAGCGTTCCTGTCCCTCATTGGGGGCGTAAACCGAGCCCACCACCACTGTGTGGCCCCCTATAGAAAAGTGATATGTGAGGAGTCTACCCTTAATTTCGGCCCCCTTCTGTATCACCTTCCCCTGAACAGCCCTGGAAACCAGGATAGCTACCCCTGCCGTCTTGGTGGATGTGGAAGAGAAGAATTGGGTCGGGAAAGCGCGCGACTTGAGACGATGGCAGTCCCTGGAGAGGAGGTGCGTCTCCTGCAGAAGACATATATCAGCGCGCGTGCTCTCCAGATAAGAGAGCAGGGCCCTACGCTTGATAGGATTATTGAGTCCCCTTACATTAAAGGTAAGAACCTTAACCGGAGGTGCAGTCATTAACCCAGAGCTATATCTACATGCCCAGCTTGTACTACCACGCTATCAGAGCTCCTAAGCATTCGCGCAGGGGGAAACATTCCCGCGTGTCCTGGACCAGGCCCCCCCCCAGACAAAGAGCAGTCAAGAAAGAAAGACATAGGGAGAAGGAAAGTGAAGAACCCACAGAAAAAGAGAAGAGAAACCTCAAGGCGCAACTGGCACCAAAGAAAACAAAAGATGCAACAAGCCCATGGTGTGAGCGACATAGTCTTTCATCCCAGGATGAAGAGGAAGAAGTCATTACGGGGTCCAAACAGTGGTCAAGATCTTACCCTCCCCGCCTCCCGCCTCAATAAGGTGAAGATTGGGCAACTCTAGCAGGAGTCAAGTCTTCGCTAGGGTCCCTGGGATAGACTCCAGAGCAGCTCTCTGGCCAGATGCAATCTCGGCAGGGTCCGGTCTCCTAGGTCGGCGGCGGCGGCGCTGGAATCGCCAACCCGAGGGCGACACTCCCGGGTCCGGCCCCGAGTCGCGGGTCTCCGTCTCGTCTTCCGGCAAATCAACACCCAAAAGTTTGCTAGCCTCCACCAGAGAGCAGAGCTGGTATTGCCTCCCCTCAAGGCGAAAGTTCAGGTGGAACGGATGGCCCCATGAGTACGGAATGTTACGCTGGCGGAGGTGGGCTGTGATAGGGTGGAAGCGCCTGCGTTTCTGTAAGGTGATGGCTGCTAAATCCTAGTAGAGAGTGGGGGACTGCTCTTGATAGGTGATCGGGTGCATCGCCCGGGCCTTGCGGAGGATCTCTTCTTTGGTGCGAAAATCCTGCACGCAGGTAAGGATGTCTGCTGGGGCAGCCGCGTCCGTTCTGGGAGGCCCCACCCGATGAGCTCTGTCAAGCTTTATGTCAAAGTCCGGCGGGTTCCCCAGGGTATGGTTAAACAGCCCCTTGACGAACGCAAAAATGTCGCCTGCTTCTGTGTTAGTGCGTACACCGCGGATCCGGATGTTGTGTCTTCGGGAACGGTTCTCCAGGTCTTCAAGATGTGTTTGGAGGTCAACCTGCTGGTCATGGAGCTGTATGACCTCTTGTTGAAGCGCGGAGACCTCCGTATCTCTGGCATCGCCTTTGTCCTCCAAGGCCGCTACTCTCTCTCCGACGCTGTCCACATCTCTGCGAATGTCCTTTATCTCTGCAGTAAGGTCTTTCTTTACAGTCTGCAGGTCCTCACGGAGCGTCGCAAAGAGGGATTCAAGAAATGCGCGGGTTATTGGCGCATCCGCGGTCTCGTCCGACGGCAGCCCCGCTGTGGCGCCCGGATTGGAGAGGGCCATGGTAGGGGTGCCCTGAGTAGCCGGAGTGCGGGAGAAGAGGTCCTTCAGGGTCACTTCCTGTTTGGCGGACTTCAGGCTTTTGTCCCTCTTGGCCCGGGTGGAGGTCATAGCCCAGGCTGATGCTGTAGAGAAATGCCGGGGGAACCACCCCACAAGCCTGCCACAGCGCCGCCCAGCACTCGCCGGACCAGCGCACAACCCTCCAGGCGAAAGGGCCTCCGCCACTATGAAGCCGGATCTCTGCCAATGTCCGACCACTCAGCTGCGCTGCCGGAAGCAAATGATGAGTCCGTGGTCGGGGCAAGCACCCGGGCAGCCCCCTCTCCTCGCCGCCTCCGCCGCTTCAACGTACTGTAGGCCGTGCTTCACAGCAGCACCCCTCCTCCTCGCATCCTGAAGGCTCGCACTGCCAGGGAAGGCCCACAAGGCCCGGCCGCCACGGCCACCCCCAGCCGGCACACCGCCGCCGATGTACGTCCGGGTGGGGCGCACTCCACGGGCTGCCGCCAAATCGCTCCAACCGCAGGCCCCACTGACTGGGCCATCAGCACCACTGCAGGGAGCGTCTCAGGCTCAGGCGGCAGCTCCCATCGCTGATCCGCGGCAACGCGGCTCCCCGCAGGCTCAGCTCCCCATACCGCCGGGACCGCGCGGCCCCCTCAGGTCACTCACGCCATTGCCGCGTGTCTTCCAGCGGCGGCGGTATCCGAACAGCAGCCACCCCGGGGGCCGAGGCCCGCACTCGCGGCTCACTCACCCTCCACTTCCAGCCGCTCAGCAAGCGGTGCAGGCCGACGGGCGGTTAGGGCGCCGCAGCCCAGGGACACGGGCCGCGCCGCCGCCGAGTCTCCCCACCGCCGTGCAAGCCCGTCTGCAGTCGCAGTGATGCCGCAGCTCGCCTCCGCGGGACACCAGGGATCGCACGGGGGCCAGAGGTAAGCTTCCCCAACTTCAATGCTGCTAGGGGCCGGTAGGCCGGTGCTGGATGTCGGCGGTCAGCGGAGAGGTAGCGAAGCACGTCTTACCTCGCCGCCATCTTGGCCACGCCCCCACTAACTTCTTTAAAGACTCAGAACCGTATATAAATACATATCCAGCAGGTCAAAAAAATATAGGCATGGAAAAATAGAGGCATGGAGGGGCAGGAAAATCTCTACTAAATGGAGTTTTGGTGGCATTAGGAAGCATGAATATAAACATAAGCAAAGTTAAACTTTTACTTGCATTAATTGGAGCTGGAATGAAGTAAAAAACGAATGACAGCAAATGCTGATTCTCCTGAGTTGAACGATGTGCGATTAATTGAGAATAGAATCTCTGAAACCGGGCACCATTTCTACTGAGTCTTAATTTGTGGGGTGTAGATTGAAAGGCACAGTAATTAGAGAAGAAGAAGTAATGGGAAGCTAAACAGATCTCCGGATGAACCTATTATAAAGGCGTCCAGGACAGAGCTGAAGTGTACTTTTATTGAAAGGTCACTGCTCATGCATGTGGAATTCTTATGACAGTTTAGAGTGCTGTGGAGGTCAGGTAAATGGCCACCTGCCTGCTTGTCTACTTCTGAGTCTTCCGCGATTTAGCCTGAGTAGGAGACATTGCTGCACTGATGCCGCACTCCCGCTCTAGTCTACAAAAGCACTGAGGTCTTGACCCCCTGAAGAACGCAAGGGTACGTGGTGCAGATCACAATGTACCAAGGACGTAACATACACTGTAAAGAGACACCAAGATTTAGCCTGGTTGCCTTCCCCATGGTTTTAATAAATTCAACAATATAGCTGGTAATTTCCTTAAAGTAAACAGAAAATCCGAGAAATGACGGTAAGCAGTTTCACAACTGCTAATAAATTTAAAGAAATCATCTAAGTACCTTTTAAATATACTATCAAATAGTAGACATACTTCAATTGAAGTTACTGTGATCTGGCTCTTCTTTTAATAAGCGCCAAAAATCATCAAGAATTTATCTTAAGAGATATTGCCTGAAGCTAGAATACTAACCACTGCCTATCCATTAGCATTAAATGTGCACCACTCTTCAGATTTGCATGTAAATGAGGCTGAATGTGAATGATGCAATATGCAAATGAGCATTGATCCTTGTATGAGATAGACAAAATGTTGCCATCAAAGTGTTGCTTTTTGTACAATTTTGCATCTTGTTTTTATGCCTGCAGTGACAGTAGTGCTGCAAACGAGATGAATCAAAATCCCGTCATACTCACCCTATGAGTGTGAGTATCTTGAAAACTAACATATATATACTGCATTGATGTATCTGAACATTGAAGCAGAGGACGCTCAACATAGAGGTCACTGGCTGAGTGCATGTGTTACTCCCTCACCTTAGGGAAGGTCTCAGGCAAGAGCTAGTCATCTCTTGAGCAAGGACAACAAGAAACCTGTGTCTGGCAGCTGCTGCAAAAGAGCTTGTGCTGGGTCCGGCTTTCTATTCTCAGACCAGCTGATGCTGCTTTCCTGGTATTGGAAGTGGCTTGTGGTTGGCTAGGCTGAGTACAATGGTTGAGTTGAGACAATGTCTCGTTACCCAATTCAGAATACTCTTCATCTGCTCATATTTTTCCTAAATTGAATATGCATCACACGCTACACTGTACATGATAAGGGAATAGTACTTTCAGTGCTCTTATTTCTGCCCTTGTTTGTTGCCATCCAACAGAAACACTGAATATATCCCATTTCATAATTCTTTCAATAGCATCCTTTATTACCATTTTCCAGGATATTTTCTTCACCAAAATTCAGACAATTTTCCACTCACTTCAGCAGTGCACTGGACATTGATTGGTTATCCATCTTGTAATACACAGCATATACTTCAACTTAAAACACTGTCAATGCAGAGATGAATCAAACTAATGCAGAACATATGTTTAGTGTTCCTGAAATGTAATGTATCAATCATAATAAAGTCTTTCTTTCAACCTGGAACAAGGAAGAACAAGATGGCCGCTGAGTAGGAGCTCTTCCCTAGAGCTCCGGGTTAGGGATTACCGCATCAGTAGATATCCATTTGACAACCTGCCATCCTACCTTAACTTTCACACATTATCATCATTCGACTCCCATCACACGGATTCGGAGCTTAGATGCCACTTACCGGCTGCAGAATCGCTCTCTCTGGACCTGTAGAGCCTAGACGACTCGCTCTGCCCACCGGCTCGCAGACACCCGACCCTTCTCTGTAGAAGGCCCCTCGACTGCAACCAGCACAGCCAGCACGCAACAAACTCGACCTCCAAGGCTGCCAACTATCTCCGGCGCTCCCGGCACACTCTGCCCTACGGATCGACGACAGGCGACACTACACTGGGAGGGCCCCACGGAGGTGACAAGTCCGATCGGCCCTGAGTTGGTTTGCCCTCCTTGGCTGCTGCCTAGCCTGCTAGACCCTCCACTCCGATCCGCCAGGGCTGCCAACTAGCCCCGGTGCGCCCGGCACACTCTGCCCTCCGGATCGACGACAGGCGACCCTACACTGGGAGGGCCCCACGGTGGTGAAGAGTCCAATCGGCACAGAGTTGGTTCGCCCTCCTTGGATGCTTCCTAGCCTGCCTGACCCTCCACACAGATCCGCCGATGGTTTGCCGGCTCTGCTCCACTCCCTGCCTCGTAGGCGGTGGCCATTCGAGAAATAGGATCGGAAGCCACGAAGGTGCGGCTTGCGACCTGCTTGGCCATCGGCGTGGATCACAGGGCTCTGGCCATCTGGCCCCGGTCTACCCTCTCGCCACTCCGCTTGAAGATAAGGTACGTCGCCAGCCCTGTTGTGCCCATGAACTCGACGGCCCTCTAGCCTCGATCACACTGTGACCGTCCCGGGACGACTGTACCCGTCCTGTGGCTAGCTGGACCGGCCTGGTGCGACTCTGACCGTTCCGGTGCCACCTGGTCCGTCGCGGTGCGACGCTGGCAGGGTGACCCCACCTCTGACACTGCCTACCTCGACTGCACCCTCGAACTTAGCTCGCCCGGAAGCTGAGGAGGTTATTGAATAATCCCTGCAGCCCTGATTCAACTGCACCAGTCATCTGCCTCATCCCCAGCCCGGTGGACTGGGTCTGGGTCTGCCTCGGATCTCCCGCATGCCTTTTGACCCCCTTCCCAATACCAAGACTACGCGGCTGACGATCTCCGGACAGCTGATTTATCTGCGGCCTGCCCGCCAAAATCACGTTTGATCTTTGCCGCTGCCGCTGCGCTTGCCTTCGCTGTGCTTTGCGTGTGCACTTTGCCACTCTCCCCCCACCTTCAGCGGACCTCCACCGAAACCGACTTCACCAGGGGCATGACTCTGACGATGCGACGATCTCGCTCGTCATCGTCCGAGCCTCCCGCGAGGCTCCGCTCGATCTCTTTGGATCTGTTCGGTTTCTGCTTTGCTTTGCCTTAGCTCAGTTTTTCCCCAGTTTTTATCTCTGATGTACTCTGTCTTGGATTTGATTTTGCTACGCGGCCCGTTTGTACAACCGGCCGATTAGCAGCAGCGAGCTGCCTGGCGTGAACAGCCACTCCACGAGATTGATGGGGTAAGTGCCAGTTCAGGACATCATCTTCCGCTATCTCGCAACCCCATTTCCTTAAAATGGCCGCCCCCGCTCATCTCAGATAGAACCTGCTCCCCTTCCCTGCAACCCCAATCTTCCTAAATGGCTGCACCAGATCTTCTTGGAAACATCCGGATCCCCTGTTAGCGCATTATCCCCGGAGTCCTCCCATCCCCCCTGAGCCCCAGCTATGCGCCAACATCATTATTATCATTATTTTTAACTTAACTGCCGGAACCCAGGTCACCGTATTTACCTGTAACACCTCAGCTAACCTAACTGCTGAAATCCATGTCTTCTCTGTACCCTGGATTTCTCCTAATCCATCTCTCTACCCTGCTTCTTCTCACCTCTATTGGCCGATACCCCAGCAATTATGAACCTGCAACACCACATCTAACACAACTATTGGAATCCATGTTATCTCCCTTCCCTGCTTTTTTGCCTGTGCACTCTCTCTACCCTGCTGATACCTCAGCAATTATGAACCTGCAACACCACATCTAACACAACTGCTGGAATCCATGTTATCTCCTTTCCCTGCATTTTCGCCTGTGCTATCACTCTACCCTGCCTTCTCTCTCCATTATTGGCTGAATGCTATGGTCTCCTACTGTCACAAGCCACCACTGACCTTCATAGTTTAATTACTGCAATTTAGAGGCCCTACTATTGCTATTACTGCTAGTACCAGTACCATTAGTTTGACCGCAATTTAGAGGCCTTCATCGTTTAATAACTGCAATTTAGATGCCCCACTATTGCTATTACTGATAGTATCAATACCATTAGTTTGATCGCATTTAAGAGGCAACCGCAAGGCCTACCCTCTCTTCTGCATGCCCCTCCTCGCTCATGCCAAAATGGACCCCAGACTAGAGAAGCTAGGCTCGAATAGCTACACAATTAAATACCCAACTCACCTCTCCAAAAACGCGACTAAATCCTTTAACCACAGGCTACTCAAAGCTAACCCCGAAATCCTTATTTCTGACCCCTATTTCTGCCAAAAAAAGGTGCTATTACTAGCGACCTGATATTTTACACTAAAAGAAGAGTGCAATGGAGAATGGCTCTACAGTCAATACTCAAAATCGCCTTGGCAAAGAATTTTCCTCACGGTCTAAGACTCTTGGCCGTGTCGTCACCCACTTATAGAGCAAATGCTACCATATCCAATCTATCTATAACAATGGAACTATACTAATTCAGGCCACAGATCGCAACCTGCGCATCTTCGATGACAGTTTCGCCCTCATTAAAAAATCGTTAGGCATAAGCGACACCTCTAGTCACTCTAGAAACGTCCTTCCCCTATCTCCGACTCAGGCCCACCAGGATCCCTATCCAGATGGCCACAACCTCCCGATGACTGACCCACCTTCCAGAACAGAACTACTTCATGCCTGGATTGACGGGGCAATTGTTATACCCAGAACCGACCTCCCCATCCACACCTCCCCCACTCCCACGATCACTAGCTCTATCCAACATAATTCCATCTCCCCTCAGATGACCCACCCACTCTTCACCTGGACTTCAGCTCCTACTAACACCCCCCCAACACCCAATCTTTGCGCTCTCCCATCCATCAGAGACTGATTTCTACCCCGGCTGTGGGACACAACCGCCCGTTGACTGACCCACCTTCCTCGAGCAAAACTCACAGGACCGCCCGGGCTCTACCAAACCTAGGCGCCCCAGACTCACCCACCGTGCCCCGACCAGAACTACCTCATGCCCGCATTGACGGGGCAACTGTTATTCCCAGAACCGACCTCCCCAACCACACCTCCCCCACTCCCACGATCCCTAGCTCTAGCCAACATAAATCCATCTCCCCACAGATGACTCGCCCACTCTACACCAGGACTTCAGCTCCCACTAACACCCCCCCAACACCCAATCAACGTGCTCTCCCATCCATCAGAGATTGATTTCTACCTCTGCTGTTGGCCCCCCTTCCCTGCGCCCTCTGGCCTTGAACTCGCCCACGCTCTCCCCAGGGAACAACCCTCCTCCTCCCCTCAAGACCCACTGTCCACATCCGGACCCTGTTGCTAAGCTCTGGGAAATAAACCAGGAACTCCTAATTCTCAAACCCCTCATTCAAAATCTCATTAATTCCACTGAGGAGCTGGCTCTCGATCTCTCCTCTAACAAGACCGCGCACGAGATCCGGCATATGGGCCAACTCCACCTTACTTCCCCACCTCCGTCCACCTGTTTACTGAGTGCCCCCGGGCCAAAACCTCCAGCCCAGACCAGGATTACCACGCCCTACCCGAATCCCCCTTCTAGACCCGTCAGAGCCAAAAATCAATTATCAGAAGCAGACATTCTCTCCCTCCTCCGAGCTTATAGCACCCCGCCCACACCTACACCAGCCCCTCCTAGAACCTCACTAACCACCCCTCTAAATGCCCCTGGCTCGGCCCATCCCAAGCAAGGGAACTCATGAGCCATCCATAGCATCACCTCTAATCCCTATAGAGCGCCCAGACTCAACGCCAATGCCCTAAACCTCAATAACCTCATGCAGATCCCCACATCGCAACCCCAGATCTCTGACAACAAACCACACCTGAAATGCATGTTACTCAACTGTAGATCAGCGGTGAAACATACCTCAGACCTTGCAGATCTCATCCTCGCTCAAGAACTTGACCTCCTTATCCTTACCAAAACTTGGCTTACTGACTCTTCAGGCCCTATCCTGGATATTCTTGTCCCCCCCAGCCACAACATTTTCAGACTCGATCGAGGTAAGAAAACTGGAAGGGGCATAGCTTGCGTCTACCACAACTCCCTGTCTGCAAAACAATCCACCTCACCCAATCTCTCATCCTGTGAATATTTATGCATTGACATTACTATCACACATAGACCTCTATGCACCCTGCACATCTACCACCCACCAGAGACAACCTCCATCTCATTGAACAAACTATGGAGACCATCTCCTCCAACCTGGGCCGTCACTGTCCCCAGATCTTCCTTGGGGACTTCAATCTCCATTGGAATGACCAGCACGATCAGGCGGTTAACACTCTTAAAAACTTCCTAACTGACCTCTCCCTGATTCAATTCTGCGACAGTCCCACCCACAACCTAGGCTCCACCCTTGATCTAATTATCTCCAACCCTAACACCATTCACCTTGAATCTATTCACCCCTGTGACTGGTTGGACCATCACTATATCAACTTCCACATCCTTGAAAGCTGGAATCCCAAAAGATCACAACCAATAAAACAAAAACAGTGGAAAAGGTCACTCCATAATAGAAACGTTAATGAGCTCATATCGCACTGTAATATCTCCCTACCGCCGCCTAATAACATGACCGACGTCCACGACCTCACTGAACACTATAATAACGCCATGATGTCTGCCCTAAATGCAACTGCCCCCCTCCAACTAAAAAGAATACCCATCAAAGATTCCAAACCATGGTTCAATTACAGCCTAAATGCTGACAGATGCTGCCTGAGACTTGCAGAACGCGCCTGGAGATCCTCACCATCCATGGCCCGCCTAGAATCCCTAAGACTAAAAAGAAGCAGATACAACAAACTCATCAGAACCGCAAAAGAAACCTTCTTCAAAGACCAACTGGACAAAGCCAAAAATCGCCCGAAACGGCTCTTTCAGCTTATTAAGTCACAATCTATTAACACCTCTATCCAATCTCTGCACGTCTCCTGCCCGCAACCAAACTGTGATGCGGTTGCGGACTTCTTCCTCAGTAAAGCGAGCAAGATCGAATCAGATCTTAAGTCTGCTCTACTTGAACTCACTTCCTCCCCTGACCCCTCTTTACCCACGACACCAACCACACCGCCATGTCTCTCCCCCAAAAACAATGCCTCCTGGAATCAATTCACACCCCTCAACAACACAGCTATCCTCAACATACTCTCGACCCTGAAACCTTCTAACCACTTCAATGACCCCCTTCCCCCTAACTTCTTCAAAGAAATGTTAGGATCACTGGTCCCGCTTTGGTCCAAAATCATCAACGCCTCTCTTCTTCAAGGTGAAATCCCTGACTGCCTGAAGGCGGGTCTTGTGCTCCCTATTCTCAAGAAACCCACGGCGGACCCCGAAGACCTTAATAACGTCCGACCAATCACAAACATCCCTACCCTTGCAAAACTCCTAGAAAAATGTGTACATGTACAATTGCACAATCACATAGAGAAATTCAAACTCCTTGACCAATTCCAATCAGGCTTCCGCACCGGCCACAGCACTGAAACGGCCATCACCCACATTGTGGATGACGCTCTTACTCTGCTTGACCAGAATGAAACATGCCTGCTAATACTACTTGATCTCTCTTCTGCTTTTGACACTGTCAAACATGACAACCTACTTAACCTACTGGAATGCAGGATGGGGCTCTCAGGCACGGTCCTCAAATGGTTTGCCTCTTTTCTCACCAACCAGTCTTTATCCAAATCCAGCCCCTGCACTCTGGGTGTCCCCCAAGGTTCCTCACTCTCCCCCAAGCTCTTTAACCTTTTCATTGAACCACTAACTGTAATCCTCAAAGCATCCAACATACAATATCACATGTATGCGGATGCCACCCAACTGTACATGAAAATATCCTCCCCTGACGACATCAAGTCACTCAACGGAACCCTGCTCAAAACAATCAACTGGCTAACCACTAACCACCTCAAACTAAACGCCCTCAAAATGGAATTCCTACTCATTTCACCCTCTAAGCAAACCCCCACTGTTGTGAAATTTCTAAGTAACCTCACCACTCTCAACTGTACACCACACATAATTGACTCCACGAAATCACTAGGAGTGGTGCTAGATAAGAACCTTAACATGCAAGACCACATCAGAGCACCTACCAAAGGAGCGAACTTCCAACTGCGCGTCCTCAGAAAACTCAAACCCTACCTTCCACAAGACGACTTCAAATCGGCGGTGCAAGCACTGGTCATCTCGCGACTAGAATACGGCAGTGCTACTTTATGCGGACTGCCAAAACTCAGCCTAGCCCCCCTCAGAGCATCACTCAGTGCGGCGACCAGACTCATCACTGGCTCCAAGAAAACCAACCACATCTCTCCTGACCTGAAATCGCTCAACTGGCTTCCTTTTGAAGCAAGGATCCACTTAAAAATTGCTTGTATGACTCATAGAGCCCTACACTTCAATACACCACTCTACCTGAAAAACAAGCTAGAACTCTCCGGCGGCAACCGGCCCTCAAGGAGCACCAGCACACTGCTGCTTAAGCCGAAGAAATTTAAAAAACTAAGAAAAATACAATCGCACATTCTCTGGCATTGCCCCGAGAATTTGGAATGCCTTACCAGCAGAAACAAGACTGATTCCCTCAACATTTGCCTTCAAAAGGGAAGTTAAGGCCCTCCTAATGACCAATGCGCTGATCTAGAACTTGTTCTCCTCCTGCCTCTGTTCCGGTTTAGCTGCTTTTGCTACGACCTGGCATCTTTTACGACCCGCGGCGCCCTCCAATATGGCATTGCCTGTTGCATATTGCTTTACTTGTTCCTATGTATTTGGTTTTGGTCATTGTGTTCCTGGTGCATATTGCTTTGCTTGTTCCTGTGGCATTTGATTTGACTTTTCCCTCCTCTTGCCCACAGTTATTTGCCTTTGTCTTCCTCAACCCATATGTAAAGCGCTCTGATACCTGTTAGGGTCATGTTTGCGCTATACAAAACTTTTTAAATAAATAAATAAACTCTTTTTTCTGAGTTGCATCCAAAATATAGAGAACTTTTTCACAAAACTGAACACTTTGCAACAATTCAGAAGATTGTCCTCCATTTTGAGAAATGTTTGCTTATTGACTATGTGTATTAACGCTAACATAAACCGTATTTTGTAAGCTTAAAACTTCTGTTCCTCCCTTTCTACAACTAGAGCTTAATTTTGTTTTAATTGTCTATTAGTATTTCAACATATTTCTTGGCATCTACCACAAGATTCTTGAGGTAAGGGACTATACAGACGACTGTTTCCATCTCTCTTAGGCATGGCACACAAAATGTACAGTATTTTCTCCAACTTTCAAGATGAACTCCCCTTTATTTCATTCATAAAATTTGGTCAGCCACTAACTTCTGTAAAGAAGTAGAACCGTATGTAAGTACATATCCAGCCAATCACCAAAGGTTCCAGAAGACCGACAAGTCATGGACCAACAACCAGGTTTGAAGAAAAGTGAGCTGTGAGAGCATTAATGGCACAATGCAACATTGATAAGGTGGGCATCGGGTTCGCAAATGAACAGGTTAGAAAATGGAACTAGGATGCAGCAATTACAGGCTTCAAATATCTAAGAGCTGGAAGATTTTACGAGGTAAGTAGAAGTCCTAAATGAGATAGGAGTTAGAATTTCTGTATTTTAATGTTGTACAGCATTTGTAATGCAAAATCCAAAGGAAGAGAAATTTACCCCAGAGCAGTCTCCAAAGCATAATGGAAGGAGGGACCAATGCAGAAAACTGGCAAACGTCCAGGTTGAGAGTGACGAATAATAGTCCAAAAGAGAATAAAGAAGTTCTAAGTGAATAGCAGATAAAGGAGGGATTTTACAAGCAGCTTAAAAAAATACAGACACGGAAGGTCAGGAAAATCTCCAAATAATGGAGTTTTGGTGGCATTAGGAAGCATGGATGAAAACCTAAGCAAAGTTAAACTTTTAGTTGCATTAATTGGAGCTGGAATGAAGTAAAAAACGAATGACAGCAAGTGGTGATTCTCCTGAGTCTAACTATGTGCGATTAGTTAAGAAAAGGATCTCTGAAACCGGGCAGCATTTCTACTGAGTCTTAAGTTGTGGGGTGTAGATGAAAAGGCACAGTCATTAGAGCAGAAGAAATAATGGGAAGCTAAACTGATCTCCGTATCAACCTATAATCAAGGCATCCAGGACAGAGCTGAAGTGTACTTTTATTGAAATGTCACTGCCTCTGCATGTGGAATTCTTATGACAGTTTACAGTGCTGTGGAGGTCAGGTAAATGGCCATCTGCCTGCTTGTCTACATCTGAGTCTTCCGCAATTTGGTCTGTGCAGAAGACATTATTGCACTGATGCCGCACTCCCGCTCTACTCTGCAAGAGCACTGAGGTCATGACCCCCCGAAGAACGCAAGGGCACGCGGTGCAGATCACAATGTACCAAGGACGTAACATACACTTTAAAGAGACACCAAGATTTAGCCTGGCTACCATCCCCATGGTTTTCATAAATTCAAAATATAGCTGGTAATTCCCTTAAAATAAACAGAAAATCAGAGAAATGATGGTAAGCAGTTTCACAAATGCTAACAATTTTAAAGAAATCATCTACGTACCTTTTAAAAATACTATCAAATAGTAGACATACTTCAATTGAAGTTACTGTAATCTGTCTCTTCTTTTAATAAGCGCCAAAAATCATCAAGAATTTATCTTAAGAGATATTACATGAAGCTAGAATACTAACCATTGCCTATCCATTAGCATTATCTGCGCACCAGTCTTCCGATTTGCATGTAAATGAGGCTGAATGTGAATGATGCAATATGCAAATGAGCATTGATCCTTGAATGAGATAGACAAAACGTTGCAATCAAAGTGTTGCTTTTTGTACAATTTTGCATCTTGTTTTTATGCCTGCAGTGACACTAGTGCTGCAAACGAGATGAATCAAAATCTCGTCATGCTCACCCTATGAGTGTGAGTAACTTGAAAACTAACATATATATACTGCATTGATGAGGAAGCTCAACATAGAGGTCACTGGCTGAGTGCATTTGTTACTCCCTCACCTTAGGGAAGGTCTGAGACAAGAACTAACCACCTCCCTAGCCGGGAACTGCTGAGCAACGAGAACAAGCAACCAGAAACCTGTGGCTGGCAGGTGCTGCAAAAGAGGTTGAGCTGGGACAGGTTTACTATTCCCAGACCAGCTGATGCTGCTCTCCTGGTATTGGAAGTGGCTTGTGTTTGGCATTGTTCAGTTGAGGCAATGTCTTATTACCCAATTCAGACTACTCTTCATCTGCTCATAGTTTCCCTAAATTAAAAATGCATCACACACTATACTGTAAGTGCTAAGAGAATAGTACCTACAGTGCTTTTATTCCTGCCCATGTTTGTTGTCATCGAAGAGAAACCCTGAATATATCTCATTTAATAATTCTTTCAACAGCATCCTTTATTACTATTTTCCAGGATATTTTCTTCACCAAAATTCAGACAATTTTCCACTCACTTCAGCAATGCACTGGATATTGATTGGTTATCCATCCTGTTATACACAGCATATACCTCAATTTAAAACACTGTCAATGCAGAGATGAATCAAAATACTGCAGCACATATGCTTAGTGTGACTGAAATGTACTGTGTCAATCATAATAAAGTCTTTCTTTCAACTCTTTTTTCTGAGCTGCATCCAAAATATAGAGAACTTTTTTACAAAACTGAACACTTTGCAACAATTCAGAAGATTGTCCTCTATTTTGTGACATATTTGCTTATTTACCCTGTGCATTAACGCACCATAAACTGCATTTTGAAAGTTTAAAACTTCTGTTCTTCCCTTTCTACAACTGGAGCTTAATTTTGTATTAATTGTCTATTAGTATTTCAAACATATTTCTTGGCATCTACCACAAGATTCTTGACGTAAGGGACTATACAGACGACTGTTTCCATCTCTCTTAGGCATGGCACACAAAATGAATAGTATTTTCTCCAACTTTCAACATGAACTCCCCTTTATTTCATTCACAAAATTTGGTATAGGCGGTCAGCCACTAACTTCTGTAAAGACTGAGATCCGTATGTAAGCACATATCCAGCCAATCATCAAAGGTTCCGGAAGACGGACAAGTCATGGACCAACAACTAGGTCTGAAGATAGCTGAGCTGTGAGTGCATCGATGGCACAATGCAACTTGATGAGGTGGGTATCGGGTTTGCAAATGAACAGGTTGAAAAAAGAACTAGGATGCAGCAATTACAGGCTTCAAATATCTAAGAGATGGAAGATTTTACGAGGTAAGTAGAAGTCCTAAATGAGATAGGAGTTAGAATTTCTTAATTTTCATGTATGTACAGCTTTGTAATGCAAAATCCAAAGGAAGAGAAATTCACGCCAGAGCAGTCTCCAAAGCATAATGGAAGGAGGGACCAATGCAGAAAACTGGCAAATGTCCAGGTAGAGAGTGACGAATAATAGTCCAAAAATAGAATATTTTTCCTAAATTGAATATGCATCACACACTATACTGTGCATGCTAAGGGAATAGTCCTTACAGTGCTCTTATTCCTGCCCTTGTTTGTTGTCATCCAACAGAAACACTGAATATATCGAATTTCATAATTCTCTCAACAGCATCCTTTATTACCATTTTCCAGGATATTTTCTTCACCAAACTTCACACAATTTTCCATTCACTTCTGCAATGCACTGGACAATGATTGTTTATCCATCCTGCAATACACAGCATATACATCAATTTAAAACACTGTCAATGCAGAGATGAATCAAAATACTGCAGAACATGTTTAATGTGCCTGAAATGTACTCTGCCAATCATAATAAAATCTTTCTTTCAACTCTTTTTTCTGAGTTGCATCCAAAATATAGAGAACCTTTTCACAAAACTGAACACTTTGCAACAATTCAGAAGATTGTCCTCCATTTTGTGACATGTTTGCTTATTGAGCATGTGCAGTAACGCACCATAAACTGTATTTTGTAAGTTTAAAACTTCCGTTCTTCCCTTTCTAGAAGTTTAGCTTAATTTTGTTTTAATTGTTTATTAGTATTTCAAACATATTTCTGTTGCAACTAAAAGTTTAACTTTGCTTAGGTTTTCATCCATGCTTCCTAATGCCACCAAAACCCCATTAATTAGTGATTTTACTGCCCTTCCGTGCCTGTACTTTTTTAAAGCTGCATGCAAAATCCCTCCTTTATCTGCTATTCACTTAGAACTTCTTAATTCTCGCATGGGCAGACTTAGAGTGGCAACTATTAATATTTGCGCTCTTAACGACATCAAGAAAAGGCAGAGGGTCGCGGCTGGGTTACAATTGTTTGGTGCAAATAGTATCTGCCTCCAGGAGACACTTATTGAAGGGTCACAATAGCATGTATTAAAATCACTTGGTTATAGGTTGATTAGTGCAACAACGCAGGGTCCAGGGTTCGGGGCGTAGCGATATTGGCCAAAGGAGGCGGGATTCATCTCACACGGTCATGCTCTGACAAGTTTGGTCGTTGGGCTATTATGGAGTGTCAATTTAGTATAGGAAAGAAATTGACACTGTGCACACTATATGGATGTAACAGTGATGACCCTGGTGTGCTTGATTCCATTTCCAGTGAACTTGCTCATTGGCCACTCCCACTTATTCTGTGCGGGGATTGTAATATTAACCTACCCTGTGATTGGTCTTTGGAGGCAGGATGGAGGTATAAGGGTAGGAAACCAAAAGTGTTTCAGGCACTAAGGAATTTATGTCAGGCCCACGGTTTGATTGATTGTTTGCATTTGTTAAAACCAAATGATCCAGGGTTCACTTATTTTTTTAATCCGCATATGACCCATGCTAGATTGGATTACATGTTTGTCTCCAATACATTAAGCTCGAAATGCCATATAGAGAAGCTACCACGGGTGTTATCAGATAATAACCCATTGGTCCTTGACTTAGAATTGGAGTTATCCAATCCAAACGTAAGATCGTGGACATTTGAGAGATCACTGCTGCTAAATGTAGAATATTGTACGCATATGAGACAATGGATCCCCATGTTCCTGGGGGATAATGTGGGGAGTACATCAATCGAGGTGGTGTGGGATGCCCTGAAAGTGGGGATTCGGGGGGAAACACTGCTGTATTCCTTAAATTTTAACAAACGTGCCAAACAAACAATGAAGGCTCTACAGGATAATCTGGGGCCGGCTGAGGAGGGTTTAGTAAGGGCTGTTCATGAGGGACGGGATTTGGAGGCAGAACAACGATAGGTGGCGATTGCTAAAGCCGCCATCATTGACATACTGGCGGATAAGGCAATGAGTAAATTAATAACTCAAAAAGAAACAGTGTATGAGTTCAGCGAACAGATTGGCCACCCTTTGGCAGTTCGTACCAGGCAACAAATAGCATCTAACATAATCCGAGAAATCAATTATCCTAAACTAGAGCAGATTACTAACCCAGATTTAATCAGGGGTGCATTCAGGAGGTATTATCAAACCTCATATATGGCTGGTACCGGGATTGAACAGAGTGATATCAAGGAATATCTTGACTCAGTCCCACATTCAAAATTTTTAGAAGAAGATCAGGAAAGTTTAGAAAGCCCGCCTCAGTGGGCTGAGATCTTACTGTCCGTGAACAGCTTAGCAAGAGGGAAGCAGCAGGTACAGATGGCATCCCGACCGAATTCTACCTCACTTTTTCCCATCAGTTAAAAGGCATTATAAATGCATTATTTTCACATATTTTTAATGGTGGCCGACCCCCTGGCTCATGGTCCTTAGCTAAAATTGAGGTTTTCTTAAAAATGAATAAATCCTCCTTAGAATTGGGTTCTTACCGTCTGATCACCCTGATAAATGGTGACTCAAAAATCTACTCAAAGCTGCTGGCCAGTCGACTTGCACCAATAATCCATAAGATTATTTCAGTGCGCCAACACAGGTTTGTTCCCGGGAGGTCCACAATAAACCATATCCAGAGAGTTATAGCACTATTTGATGTCACCAATGTTGCAGGAGACCCTATGGCTCTTATCCTATTGGATGCAGAGAAAGCGTTTGATAAGGCCTCCTGGCAATATCTATGGACCACTATGTCTAGAATCGGTATTAAGGATAGTTTTATTCAAGCGGTCAAAACATTATATGTCGAACCATCAGCAGCAGTAATGGTGAACGGTACCCTCTCTGAAACATTTTCAATCTCCCGTGGAACTAGGCAGGGCTGTCCTTGCTCCCCTCTCTTATTTGCAGTCTTTATTGATGCTTTTATCCATAGGTTAGAAAATAATATGCAAATACCGGCAATATGGTCGCGGAATTGGGCAACTAAGACCTTGGCCTATGCAGACGATATTGCTCTTGTTACATCAGATCCTAACTCTGCCATAATGGTAATCGAGGACGAGGCTGAGCGCTTCGGGCATATTTCTGGATATGCTCTGAATAGAGACAAGACGCAGGTTGTCCTTAATGATAAAGTTAAGATGATAGATAACCGGGTAGTTGAAAAGGCCACATATCTTGGTATTAGCATATCTGCCAGATTAGACAACTTGGTTAAAGACAATATGGAGCCTCTTATGGAAAACACTAAAAAAGACCTTGCAAGGCTAAATAATTTACACTGTTCCATAGGTGGCAGGTGTAATGTAATAAAAATGCTCTTTTTCCCGAAAATCCTATATCTTTTTAGGGCCATTTGTTTAGAATTTACTCCTCAATGGTTTAAAGTTATAGAAAATATATTTTCCAGGTTCATATGGGCATATTCTCGACCTCGTCGAGCCCTTAGGTTTCTTCACCTACCGAGGAAAAGGGGGGGTTTGGCTCTCCCGAACCCAAAATTATACTATTGGGCCTCCACATTGATTTACAGTCGCGAGTTGTTCAGGACGAATGTAGATAATACACGAACCAATAAGGTTCCCTCTCCATTTGAACTCATGTTGGGGAGTGAGACTGGAGGATGTTTCTGGCGACAACTACATGACAGTTACTATAAAAAAAGTTTGTTTTAAAACTCTTTTTAGTGCCTTTAAAGTGTGAAGTGCTGTACGTAGAATCCTGGGAGTTGGTAGATTATCTTTTTATACACCCATATTTAATAATCACAATCTTCCTGAGCTTTTTGGAGATTTCTATATGGGAAAGTGGATTAGGGCAGGAATTGATCAGATTGGCTGTTTTATTTCCCCTTCAGGGCTCCGGTCCTTTGATGAGATGAAAAAGGAATATACTCTTGATTGGAGGGATTTTTTAAAGTTTCTCCAGATCAGAGATTTTCTTTTACGAAAAGGAGGCGGACGGGCCAAGTTCGAGAGAGTGGAAACCATTGAAAGAATAGTAAAAGATAAAGTAAGTTCTATAGGGGAGATTTATGGCCTTATAAATGCTGCTGTGCCGGATGATCTGGATAAATGGTTTCAAAGATGGCAGTTGAAAGTGGGGGTTTCAGTTAAGACTTTTATATATGCGTATGAGATGCCACAATCTATTTTAATGTCCACTAGGCTACAAGCACAGTTTTATAAGACCTGTTTTTTCTTATATTATACGCCTGACAAGATAGCAAAATGGGGGGCTGGAAAGGGAACATTCTGCCCACGTTGTGCTCTCTATAAAGCAGATATCATTCACATCTTTGCGTCATGTAATGTTTTGCAAAATCTAATTAAGGATATATCAAATGTTTTGTCGGAGGTTTTAAAAACTGAAATAATATTATCAAATTATTTAATTTTGTTAGGGATTTCTGAAATAAATCGGTTGGGGAAGGGACATGAATTGATTTTTATTTCTATGGCGGTTTTAAGGCTGTGTATTGCCTCCGCCTGGCTGGACCCTAGATCACCCGCATTCCAGCAATGGTTAGCCAGGTTATTAGCAACGTATAGTCTGGAATCAGCTATATATAAGCGGAAAAGGAGTCGCTTACACCGAAAAGGCATGAAAATCTGGGATCCCTTGAGTACATGGACTCAAGGTCAAAGTGGAGTATGATAGAACATATGTTTTTATTCTCCCCTGTGGTTTTCGGGAGAAAAATGGCTTTTATATTGTAAGAGGGAGTTTGCACATGTCACTTTAGGATTTTAGCGGCGTCACATAGTCTGTGCTTTAATGGGGTTGTATTGTATTGATATTTTCTCTGGAGGATATTTATCCTACTGATGTAATGTACTGCACTTGATTAATTATGTTTGATGTATTGAACTTTTACCTGTCTGAGGCGGGGGTGGTGGGGTGGGGGGCGAGGGTTGACTGATATGAATGTAAAAATAAAACGAGTAAAGATTACTAAAAAAAAAAAGAACTTCTTAATTCTCTTTTGGCCTATTATTCGTCACTCTCCTCCTGGACGTTTGCCAGTTTTCTGCATTGGTCCCTCCGTCCATTATACTTTGGAGACTGCTCTGGGGTGAATATCTATTCCTTTCGATTTTTCATTACAAATGCTGTACAACATGAAAATACAAAAATTCTAACTCCTGTCTCATTTAAGACTTCTACTTACCTCGCAAAATATTCCATCGCTTAGATATTTGAAGCCTGTAATTGCTGCATCCTAGTTACATACTCCAACCTGTTCATATTGCAAACCTGATACCCACCTGTAGGAAAGTAAGATCTGCTTTTATGGTTACCCCCACTTTTTGCCTGGTGCTATGCTGTTTCTGACTAGTCTGACTGGGATCCTGCAAATCAGGACCCCAGACTCTGTGCTTTCTCCCATACATTGGTTATGGTAAGTACTTAGGTATATCCCAGATTGGATACTGGTGTACCCTTATAAGTCCCTAGTATATGGTACTGAGGAGCCATGGGCATAGGTACACCAGGGGTCCCCCATGGGCTGAAGCATGTTTTATGCCACCCATGGGAGACCACTCAAACTGTAGCTACAGGCCTGCCACTGCAGCCTGTGTAATCTGGTGCTAGCAACACTTACAACAGCTATAGGTTTCCCTATATCTAAGGTCACTACACTTAAAACCTATAAGTCACCCCTCTAGCAGCCAAGGTCGAGCAGGGGAAGGCAGAACAATAGGTATCCTGTCACAGGGAGGTGTGACCACCTCCCAGACAGGGTTTAGTGTATTGGGGCCGGGTGGGGGCGCTTGCCAGCGCCACTCAGTCTGCTTGAGGGGCACATTTGGTGCCCACCTTGCATAGTCCAGTTCAAACCAGCTCAGGGAGCCGTTAGCTCCCGCTCTGGCATAAAACTGGACAAAGGACATGGGAGTATCCTCCCCACTGGCTCTTTAGAAATGAGCTTTTCCTGACACAGCATGGCAGACCGTGAGCGCCTAGACAGGCCCGGGTAGTAGTGCGCATAATAAATTGTTATAACATAACACTGTCCAAACTCTCCCCTGGGAGGGAGCCCTGAATCGTTCCACCACTTTCCTTAGGGTACTTAAGGGCTTACCTTTGGGTTGGTCCCTAGATTCGTCATGGGATTCGATTCAGCTCCAACTCCACTTCAACTTTGATCGTCTGGACATCCTGGCTGATTTGTGCTGACAGTGCCAGACTGATCGCATCGTCCGTTGCTTTGGGACTGAGATTGCAACTGAGAAGACTCTGTCTGCTCCTGATCTCGTCGTCCTGCAACCCGCTGCACCATCAGTGTCCGTGCTCCATACAGGTTCCTTCCTGGGCCTGTGGACATCAAAAGACATCCAAAGGAATCTCCCTTGGAGTGAAGGAGTCACTCCCCTGCATTTGCAGGCACCGTAACAAGATCAACTGATCTGCCGAACCTGGCCTTCCCTGGATTCCAAAAAGCTCAGCAACGCAGGTGGTGGTTCTGCATTCCATCAAGGCCTGAATTGTCCTCCCATCAAGTTGAGGCCGGCATCCCTCGTAGAACGCCCTACAACCGAACCCCTGTACACCGTGTCATTGCATTGCTTCATCACGCGGTAACCCATTGGTAAACCTCGACCGACTCATATCAACAGAGTCGGACGCATCGAAAAGGTTCTGTCGACGAGTCTGTCCCTGATATAACTGACCCGTGCCGACTTGGTTGGACGGAGGGACTCTGTCGTCTTCAGCATCCCGGTGGCTGGGGTTGAGCTACCGAGTTGGTGTACCGGTACTTGAAGCCTCTTCATCAACTGACCTGCTTCACTAAAATTGAGTGGTCTTTGTCTCCCGGGCCTCCTGGATGTCCCGGTGTGGCATAGACTCTGTTCCCTCTGCTTTCAGGTACTGTTCGACACAAACCCATGTCCGGGTTCCAACAGACTCTTTCATCCTTCTTCACCAGCGGTCTCGTCCTGAAGTCCTCGATTGTGCTCGACAGTGGTTGTAGGTATCCTGATTCCGAGGGTATCCAGGGGTGGGGTAGCTCGCCAACCTTATGTTTTCCACTGGGTGTCCTCAGGGTCCACTGGGAAGGGTCCTTCTTCTTTAACATTGCAACAGCAACTTACCCTTTGACTTGTATTGAGCTCACGGTTGTGTTCCCAGTCTGCACACGGCCTCCGTGGGGTTCCTGGTTACTTACCTTTGGTGGTTCCTTGGGTCCCTGGCACTTCTACGTCTTCTGGGAGAGTCTTGACTTGAGTCGTGGTTCGCATACCACTATTTTGGTATATGATTTGGTCTCCCCCTGGCAACCACTGTGTATTTGTGCTTCTTACCTGATTCTTATTGCAAAGTATTCTGGGCACTGTGTATATCTCCGGAGAGGAGATATCTGTATGTGATAGTGAGTGTCTTATAATAAATACATAATATTATCATTGCACTGTGTGGTTCTTTTTCACTTAATCTATATCAATAAGATTATGTTCTGGTAAAACAAGCTGCTTTATACTCCTTCTGGACTAAGTCTGAAGCTGCTCTCCACAGCTACCACTTAGAGAGATATCTAAGGTTGTCTAAGACCACTAAAATCACCATAAGGGATATCTGGATTAGTGCAGGGTGCCCACTTACATAAGTGTGCACCATATACTAAGCCAGCTTCTCATATTACTGTGCAGCGGTTGGGATTCAAGCCTGGATTGTTTTACCAGATAATCTTGGTGTGGATTAATTGAAAAACCATCTCTAATATTTGGCACATATAATACAGCTTAGAATAAGTAAGTTCTACTGAACTTAGGCTTGGGTAGTTAAGGGTCTAGCAAAACACTTTCTCCACCCTCAGAGAGTTTAGCTCCCACTAGGTTAGGTAGGTGCAAAACCACACTACACCTAGTATGTCTTCAGTAGAAGTCAGTGGCTCTCTGCCTTCTAGATACAGTGGCTGCACATTCCAGGAACTGAGAGCCCTGTGTTCCTCTAGGAAACTTAAGAGAGGGAAGGGCCCTAGCGCTCAACGCCTCTTAGAGGTGTTTCTGCAAAATGACCTCCAGAAAGCTGGTGGATCATAAGAGCATGACCAAGTGGGTGGGCAAGGGACAGAAGAAGAGTCAGGAGGGAACCCCCTCTTTGACTTAGATTCTAACCCTAACCAGGAGGAGTCTAATGACTCCCCCCTGGAGAACTCAGATTCCCCAGGGGATAGTTCAGATGGCACAGAGGGTGTCCCTAGAAGTAGGTCCCCCTTTATTCCACCTGGGAGGGTACAGGGTAGGCAAAGGAGGATTAGTTCCTCCTCTGCAGAGTCCATTGCCTCTGAAACTTCTATAGGAACATCCATCTCTAACAAGAGGGATGACTCCATCGATAGGGAATACCAAAGGATCCGCCTGGAGAAACTGAGACTCAGGCTCAGGAAGGATCAGTTGGCCCTTGACAAGGAGGCCTTTGAAGTGCAGAAGGCTAGGAAGAATTTGGGACTAGAGCCCCATGGTGGCAGCCCCAGTGTTTCTACGATCAGGGAACCCTCCTTTGACACTAGGAACCTGAGGAGGATAGTCCCTCCTTACCAGGAGGATGATGACATCCACAAATGGATCACTGCTTTAGAGAGGCCCTGTAAAGTACAGAAGGTCCCTCAAGGGCAGTGGGCAGCTATCCTGTGGCTCTCCTTTGCTAACAAAGGTAGAGATAAGCTCCTCACTGTTAGAGAAGAGGATGTTGACAATTACTCAGTACTGAAGAGTGCTCTCATAGATGGGTTTGGCTTAACCACTGAACAGTATAGGGTTAAATTCAGAGACACCCAGAAAGCACAAACCCAGGACTGGGTCAATTTTATAGACAGTGCTATTAAGGCTCTGGAAGACTGGCTCCATGGAAGCAAGGTACAGGACTTTGAGGGATTGTACAATTTGATCATGAGGGAGCACATCCTTAATAACTGTCAGAACCAACTTTTGCATCAGTACCTGATGGGCGCTGATCTGACCTCTCCCCAAGCTCTCCCCAAGAATTGGGAAAGAAGGCAGACAAATGGGTCCGCACCAGGGTTAAGCTGAAAACCATGGTAATGGAGGTGACCAGAAGAAGCAAGATTCTTCTAAATCCCAGGATAAGGGTGGGGACAAGAGTAAAGATAAAAAAGAGTCTTCACAAGGGCCCCAAAAACCTGCATCTGAGGGTGAGTCCCACAATTCCAAGAAAGGCAAAAAGAAACCTTGGTGCTATGTTTGTAAGGTAAAGACCCATTGGACAAGGGATGCTGATTGTCCAAAGGCCAAGGAAGCTCCTACTACCACTGCCCCTAAGGTACCTGCTCCCCCTAGCACAAGTACAAGTGGTAGTACAGCAACCAAGGGATTAGTGGGGTTAACCTTGGGTTCTGAGATGGGTTCTGACTTAGTCAGAACTCCAGCTCAGGCTGTTCTAGTCTGTGATGGTGGCATAGACCTTGCCACCTTACTGGTAAGTCCCACTAACTTGGGCAAGTACAGACAACAGCCTTTGATCAATGGAAAAGAAGCAATGGCTTACAGGGACACAGGGGCCAGTGTCACTTTGGTGACAGAGAAACGTGTGTCCCCTGAACAGATCATACTTGTCCAAGTATGATCTGTTCAGGGGTCACCAGCGCTAGCAATGTCAGGACTGACCATTCCTTGGCAGTTGTGAATATCAGCTGGGGAGGGGTAACTAGACCTAAAAATTTTGTGGTTTCTCCAGACCTACCTGTAAGATTGTCTGTTGGGCAATGATCTAGAAACTTCAGCCTGGGCTGAAGTCGAGTTCAGGACTCATGCAGAAATTATGGGCATTTCGGCCAGTGTATTTACTGTTACCAGGGCTCAGGCCAAACAGCTCAGCACTGAAGGAGCACTGAATCCTGGAAAAATGGACCAGGTGTCCTCCTAAGAGAAGGAGCTGGAAGGGGAAGGGATTATCCTCCTCATAAACTCCTAGTGAAGATCAGCCTCCTGAGGGAGATGATCTCAGCCCCTGTGAAGCAACTGTCCCAGAGGAACTTGGGCCTGACCAGGCAGAGTTCTTAAAGGCAGGGGGCCCTTCCAGGGCATACTTGAGTTTGGAGCAGCAGACCTGCCCCTCTCTTGAACCCATCAGACAGCAAGCTACTGCTGAGGAAGCAGGGAATATCAGTGGGTCCCATAGGATCTATTGGGAAGATGGGCTTCTGTACTCCGAAGGTAGACACCCCACGCCTGGTGCAGCCAGGAGGTTGGTAATACCCCAGAGGTTCAGAGGTTTCCTCCTCTCTCTAGCACATGATATTCCTCTTGCAGGACACTTAGGGAAAAGCAAGACTTGGGACAGGCTTGTCCCTCACTTTCACTGGCCCCATATGTTTGAAGACAACAAGGAGTTTTGCCGCTCCCGTGCCACTTGCCAAGCCAGTGGTAAGTCAGGTGGCACCACAAAGGCCCCCCTAATTCCACTTCCAGTGGTTGGGGTCCCTTTGAAATGGTAGGGATTGACATTGTTGGTCCCTTGAACCCTCCAACTGCATCTGGGCACAGTTACATCTTAGTGGTGGTGGACCATGCCACTAGGTACCCAGAGGCTATTCCCCTTAGAACCACTACAGCTCCTGTAGTGGCCAGGGCCCTCCTGGGAATCTTTTCCAGGGTGTGCTTCCCTAAGGAGGTCTTAACAGACAGAGGTACGAACTTCATGTCTAGTTACATCACTGCCATGTGAAAAGAGTGTGGAGTGAACTACAAGTTTACCACACCCTACCATCCACAGTGCAACGGGCTTGTTGAAAGGTTCAACAAGACCCTCAAGGGTATGATTATGGGACTCCCAGAAAAGCTTAGGCGAAAATGGGATGTCTTACTACCCTGCCTTCTCTTTGCCTACAGAGAGATTCCTCAGAAGGGGGTTGGTTACAGCCCATTTGAACTTCTGTTTGGACATCCAGTTAGGGGTCCATTGATGGAGTAACCTTGGCAGGCAGCCTCACTGACCAACAGCAAGCTGATTGTAGGCAAGTCCTCAATCAGTACAGAGATATGTTCTCCTTGACACCCAGTCAGACCACCTGGTGTACCCATGAAGTGGATACCGGTGACAGCCTGCCTGTAAAGAGTAAAATCTATAGACAGCCTGACCATGTCAGAGATTGCATCAGGACAGAGGTCCAAAAGATGCTGGAATTGGGTGTCATTGAGCCTTCAGATAACCCCTGGGCTAGTGCAGTAGTCCTTGTGCCAAAACCTCACACCAAGGGTGGAAAAGGACAAATGAGGTTTTGTGTGGACTACAGAGGCCTCAATGCAGTCACTAGGACTGATGCTCATCCTAATCCAAGGGCAGATTAATTTATAGATACTTGGCCTCAGCCAAGTTTCTGGGTACATTTGACCTGACTGATGGCTACTTTCAAATCAGACTAGCTGAGGATGTCAAGCCAAAAACAGCATTTTCAACCCCTAGTGGGCATTATCAATTTATTGTGATGCACTTTGGTCTGAAGAATGCACCTGTCACATTTCAGAGGTTGGTGAACAAAGTCCTAACAGGTCTGGAAGCCTATATTGCAGCATATCTGGGAGAATCACCTGGTCCACCTCAGGAATGTTCTGGAGGCCCTGCAGAAGGCAGGCCTCACTATCAAGGCCACCAAGTGCCAGATAGGGCAGATTAAGGTTGTGTACTTGGGCCACCTGCTAGGTGGAGGCCAGGTTCAACCATTGGAGAGCAAAATCCAGACCATTGTGGACTGGATTGTTCCCACTACCCAGACTCAGGTCGGAGCTTTCTTGACCCTGACTGGGTACTACTAAAGATTTGTCAAGGGATATGGGTCCATAGTGACTCCCCTGAATGATCTTACATCTAAGAAAATGCCAAAGAAAGTTCAGTGGACAGTAAGCTGTCAAAAGGCTTTTGATGACCTGAAGCAGGCCATGTGCACTGCTCCCATTCTGCAAAGTCCTGACTACTCTAAAACTTTCATTGTCCAGACAGATGCATCTGAGATAGGGGTAAGGGCTGTGTTATCACAACTTAATGCAGAGGGCCAGGATCAACCAGTAGCTTTTATCAGCAGAAGGTTAACCCCCAGGGAGAAACGTTGGTCAGCTATAGAGAGGGAGGCCCTTGCTGTGGTCTGGGCTCTGAAGAAGTTGATGCCATACCTGTTTGGCACTCACTTCATTGTTCAGACGGACCACAAGCCCCTTTTATGGCTTAAACAGATGAAGGGTGAAAACCCCAAACTTTTGAGGTGGTCCATGTCCCTACAGGGGATGGACTATACAGTGGAACATAGACCTGAGAGTAACCATGCCAATGCAGAAGGACTCTCTAGATATTTCCACTTAGAATTTGAAGACTCAACTGGGCAAGGTTAGTCTCATCTTCTTTTGTTTGGGGGGTGTATGTAGGACAGTAGGATCTGCTTTTATAGTTACACCCACTTTTTGCCTTGTGCTGTGCTGTTTCTGACTAGTCTGACTGGGATCCTGCTAACCAGGACCCCAATCTCTGTGCTTTCTCCCTTAAATTGGTTATGGTCAGGGGCGTGGGCGGAGGAGCGTCGCCCCACTGCTTTCTCGCAGCATGAGAAGCAGAAACATAAAATGGTATTAGGAATACCATTTTATGTTTCTGCTTCTGGCACTGCGAGAAAGCAGAAGGGTTTGGTTGGGGGCGGGCGGGTGGGCGGTCCTGCTCCAGGCAGGGGAGGAGTGGCTTGCCCACTGTTGTGGGTGCTGACTGTTTGGTCGGCCCCAGGGCCGACCAAACCAGTCATACACACTCTCCCGATTTCTCCATGTAGGCTGCATGCAGCCTGCATGGAGAAAACTGCCTCCCCATAGACGCCTGTGTGGTCGGCGTCCCAGCCAATCACAACGCTGCCATTGCGGCGCTGTGATTGGCTTAGGGGAGGAGAGGGAGGCTGCCTGCTTCCTGTGAGGAGCAGAGAGAGGAGATGCGACGCGAGACCGCAGGCGAAGGTAAGTTAATTTTGTTTTTTTTAAATTAATCCCCCCTCCCCGTGCGACCCCCTCCCCGCGCGACCAACGAGTCATGCCGGCCATGACTGGTTATGGTAAGTACTTAGGTACATCCCAGATTGGATACTGGTGTACCCTTATAAGTCCCTAGTATATGGTACTAAGGTGCCAAGGGCATAGGTACACCAGGGGTCTCCTATGGGATGAAGCATGTATTATGCCACCCATGGGAGACCACTCAAACTGTAGCTACAGGCCTGCCACTGCAGCCTGTGTAAGCTGGTGCTAGCACCACTTATGAAAGATATAGGTTTCCCTATATCTAAGGTCACTGCACTTAAAACCTAAGTCACCCCTCTAGCAGGCCTTTCTGTCCCTGACGGCAGGGTGCTCGGTTCTAAGTGTGAGGGTGCCTCTGCATGAGCAGGACACCCCTACAACCTTTGGAGTCCATTTTCCTGGGTTGTAAGTGCATCAGCCATTACGATACATAGAGCAGCCATGCGTCGTTACGCGATGACCATCTCTAAACTGGCTTTAACGAACCCTGTCATGTTTGGTATTAAACATGTTGGAATCATACCCCCACACCGTAGAATGGTGTAACGGTGTGGGAGCTATGATTCCGTGCACTGTAAAGATCCTCCGGGAGGCCCTCAGTGCTCCCGGTACCAGTCTTCTAGACCCGGACAGCACAACATGGCTGCTGCCGACCAGAGACACGATTCTGCTCTCCTGCTGCTGAGCCAAGCTCGAGCAGGGGAAGGTAGAACAATAGGTATCCTGTCACAGGGAGGTGTGACCAACTACCAGACAGGGTTTACTGTATTGAGGTCGGGTGGAGGCGCTTGTCAGCACCACTCAGTCTGCTTGAGGGGCACATTTGGTGCCCTCCTTGCATAGTCCAGTTCAAACCAGCTCAGGGAGCCGTTGGCTCCCGCTCTGGCGCAAAACTGGACAAAGGACATGGGGTATCCTCCCCACTGTCCAACCCCTTCCCTGGGAGGAAACCCTGAGTCGTCCCACCCCTTTCCTTAGGGTACTTAAGGGCTTACCTTTGGGTGAGTCCCTAGATTCGTTGTGGCAATTCTTATGACACTTGACAGTGCTGTTGATGTCGAGTAAATGATCACCTGCCTGCTTTGTCTACTTCTAAGTTTTCTGCATATTGGCCTGAGTGGAAGACATTGCTACATTGATTCTGCACTCCCGCTCTACTCTACGAGAGCACTGAGGTCATGTCCCCTGAAGTACACAAGGGCACCAGACCCACTAGGAGTACAGACCACAAGGTACCAAGGATGTGACATGCACTTTATCCTCTTCCTTGCGTTGGACGGCCCCGGCCGTCCGACGCTCAAGGTGCTCGTGTGCGTCGGACGGCCGGGGACCATCCGAACTGCGCATGCGTCAAATTCCGCCGCACCGCGGTGGAATTTGCGCCGCATCGAAGAGGTTAAAGAGACACCAAGGTTTAGAGTGACTGCCATACCCATGGTTTTCTTAAATTCAAATATAGAGCTGATAGTTTATTTAAAATAAACTGAAAATCAACAAAATGATGGTAAGGCCTTCACACTTGGTAGCAATTTAAAATAAATCTTCAAAGTACTTCATAAAAATACTATTGAATAGTATATATCCTTCAATTGAAGTTACTGTGAGCTAGCTCTTCTTTTAATTAGCGCAAAAACTCCCAATCCTAAGAGATATTGCCTGAAGCTAGAATTTTGATCACTATCTATCCATTACAGATTTGCATGTAAATAAGGGAATGATACAATATGTAAATGAGCCTTGATCCTTGTATCAGATAGACAAAATGTGACAAACAATGTTGCTTTTTGTGTAATAGTGTATCTTGCATTGAGGCCTGCAGTGTCACTCGTGTTGCAAAGAAGATGAATTGATATCCTGTCATTCTCACCTTATAAGAGAGAGTAACATGAAAACTAACATATATATACTACATAAATAAGCTAGAGCTTTGGAGCAGAGCCAGGGCCCGTGGGCATCTTGACAAGCAGGCGAAGCGAGGGAGGCATGCCTGGCCCGTCCCGGGCCCTTGGCGGAGCGGCAGGCCGGGGGACAGGGACCAGGGTGGGAGCGCCTGACCTGGGGCCCGGCAGAGCCCCTGTACCCCGTCGGAGCTACTGGGCCCGTACGCGCAGGGGAGGCCTCCCCGGCCCCGCAGGAACCCGTCCCGGGCACCCTGCCATGCAGCAGGCCTGAGGACGGAGCCCGGGGTGGGGAGGGGGCCCTCTTTCCAGGGCCCTCAGGGGCCCCAGAAGGAGCTCCTGAACCCAGCTGAGCAGGGGAAGCCTCCCTGGGCTCGACGGAACCCTGTTCAGGGCCTTTGGCAGAGCGGGATGCCCGGGGACGGGGATCGGGGTGGAAGCACTTGACCCGGGGCCCCTGGACCCTGTCGGGGCTCCTTGGCCCGGACGCGCAGGGTAGGCCTCCCCGGCCCCGTGGGGACCCCGTCCCGGGCACCCTGCAGGCCCGAGGAGGGAGCCCGGGGAGGGCGCCCTCCCCAAGGGCCCTCAGGGGCCCCATTCGGTGCTCCTGAGCCCAGCCGAGCAGGAAGAGGCAGCCCAGGCCCGACGGAACTTGTCCTGGGCCTTTGGCGGAGCGGCAGGCTGAAAGACGGAGCCCAGGGAGAGAGCACCCGCCACAGGGCCTAGCGGACCCCTGGACCCCGTCGGAACTCCCGGGCACAGGGGAAGCCGCCCCGAGTCCGCAGGACCCCCGTCCCGGGCGCCCTGCCACGCGTTGGGCCGGTGGACAGAGCCCTGGACTGGAGGACGTCCTGGCCCGTCTAGTCGGCGGCTGAGAACCGACCTTCCTGGAGCCTTGGCTGGGCTCACGGGGGTGAAGGAGCCCTCATCGGGACTTCCAGGGCAGCCTGGCCATCTGGTCACACCATTGGAAAGCATTGGGCATAACCAGATGGCCGAGGAGATGGGCGTGACCAGATGGCCGGGCCTGAAGGACGGCAATCTGCCTGCCCTGAGCCTTCACAGGAGGGCTCCCGCCTGCCCTTGGAGGGCTCGGGGGCTTTGCATCCCGGGGGCTCGGAGACCCCAGCTGGGCCTCAGGTCCGGGGCTGCGAATTACCTCCGACCCGGGGTCCCTCATGCAACTTGTCACGCGGGCGAAGCAGGAGGGAGGCCTGCCTGGGCCCAACGGACCCCCGTCTCGGGCCCATGGTGGAGCGGGGGGACAGAGCCCGGTCCCCTGGGTCTGGCCGGAGGTCCTGGGTGGCACGTGCAGGGGAGGCCTCCCCCGGGCCCGCATCCCAGGCGGCCTGCCATGCGGCAGGCCCAAGGACGGAGCCCAGGCCCCCTCCACCCCAGGGCAACCAAGGGCCCCGGCCGAAGCTCCTGAACCCAGCCAAGCTGGGGAAGGCCCGCCCGGACCCCAGGCCCATGGTGGAGCGGAGGACGGAGCCCAGGGAAGAGAAGCGCCCGGCCAGAGCTCTCGGGCCCGGATGCCCAAGGGAGGACTCCCCAGGCCAGATGGAGCCCATCCCGGGCACTTTGCTCCGCGGCGGACCGGAGGACGGAGCCCCGGACAGGGGGGAGGTGTTGCCCGGTCCTAGCCCATCTAGTCGCCGGCTGAGAACCGCCAGCCCATGAGGGGTTCCTGCATACCCTGTCCCCAGTAATCCGGAGGAAGGCTACCCCTCTTTCTGGTAATCCGTGCACACCAAGTGACAGAGGGGACCCAAGGCACAAACGCGCCCGAACTCCTGGAGCCCTGGCTGGGATCGGGGAAGCAAATGAGGCCTCATTGGGACTTCCAGGGCAGCCCGGCAATCTGGTTGCCCCATTGGAAAGCATTGCGCGCGACCAGATGGCCGAGGGGATAGGCGCGACCAGATGGCCCGGGCCCGAAAGACGCCAATCTGCCCGCCCTGAGCCTTCACGGGAGGGCACCTGCCTGCCCTTGGAGGGCTCGGGGGCTCTGCATCCCGGGGGCTCTGCGACCCCAGCTGGGCCACAGGCCCCGGGCTGCGAATGGGGGGTCCGACGGACCTCCTACCCGGGGTCCCCCAAGCAACTTGACACGTGGGCGAAGCAGGAGGGAGGCCTGCTCGAGCCTGCCGGACCCCCGTCCCCGGCACATGGCGGAGCGGGGGACGGAGCCCGGTCCCCTATTCCTGGCCGAAGTTCCTTGGCCGGCACGCGCAAGGGAGGCCTCCCCCGGGCCCGTGTCCTGGGCGCCCTGCCACACGGCAGGCCCGAGAACGGAGCGCTAGACGGCGAGGGGGTCCTCCACCCCAGGGCCACAAAGGGCCCCGGCCGGAGCTCCTGCACCGAGCCAAGCTGGGGAAGGCCCTCTGGGCCCCAGGCCAATGGCGGAGCAGAGGACGGAGCCCAGGGAAGGGGAACGCCTGGCCAGAGCTCTCGGGCCTGGATGCCCAAGGGAGGACTGCTCGGGCCCGAGGAGCCCGTCCCGGGCACTTTGCCATGCGGCGAGCTGGAGGACGGAGCCCCGGACAGGGGGGGAGGGCGTTGCCCGGTCCTAGCCCATCTGGTGGCTGGCTGAGAACCGCCAGCCCACAAGGGGTTCCGGCGTACCCTATCACAAGCAATCCGGAAGAAGGCTACCCCTCTTTCTGGTAACCTGTGCGCAGTGACAGAGGGGACCCAAGGTGCGCACGAACTACTTGTAATGCCCAGCATCAGGGGTGGATATACAAACTGGATTGTTAAATCCAGCCCTGGTATCTTCCTATTGAATTCCAGACGACTGTGCTGATTCTCTTAAAGGAGCCCAGTCAGAGGACTGTCCGAGGTATAGGAGCTTGAGTGTGAACTAAGCCCTATTTCCGAGTAGGCAGGTTTGTAAAGGGAGTGACAGGTACATTGATATTTTCACCCTATAGTAATTCCAACTTCAGATCATGCAACTTACTCAAGTTTTATACTAGCAGCTAATTTCCTTGAGATTCCCACTATATTGTATACATTTATGAGTAGGAAACATCCTCTTCAAACCAGTCAGTACCAGAGAACGTCCAAAACAGCACTCAAAGGCATTTTTTTTGTTCAGGGAGCATTTGCATGGAGGTCAATACCTGTGTCCCAGATTTTTAATTTTTCTCAAAAAGACACCGTAAATGTTGTTGCTTACTTTATTTGTTCCTATCACACACTGTCAAATAACTACTCAAAATTCTTCCTCCAGTTTTATTAGATCGCATTCTTGCCTCTTTGCTGTACCATTGCATGTCTATGAGCTCATGCTGGGGAGAGAAGGGCCATACATTTAAAACTGTTGCATCTGAAAGCCTAATGTGAATCACAGCTTCAAATTAGTTACTTAATGTGGATTAAAGATATATTCTTCAGGTTTTTTTCTAGTGTAGCAAAGGTTTTCTGTTCCGACACAGCCACTGCTCTTGATCATTGCTGAAAAACTCCAGCTGTCTCCAATAGACACAGAAAACACATCTGATTGGGTTACTTTGGCTTTCTTTGTAAGGCATTGCCAGTCACTTGATCCAACCATTATTCAGAGATCTTGCTGGGGAATTTACTTTTTTCCAGATAGATTTTACAGAAATTCTTTTGTAAAGAAGATGTTGGTTCTTTGATGCTTTGTTGTTGACTTCCAAATGAAATAATAACTATGGTTATTCAAGTGTTTACCTATGTTAGTGCAGATCTGCAAACATCATTTTTCTGACACATATTTAGAGGGAGCATCAATTTTTCTGTTGTGAACTGGGTGCATCTTACAAAATATCTGGGCATATAAAAAATTCAGATCAGGCAGCCCAATGAGAAGAAAGAAAGACAGATGATCAAGAGAAGTGCATATCATTATTAATAGATTGAAATAGCAGTTGATGAGCTGCTTTCTGCAAACTATGGGTCCTTTCTTTTTCAGCTAATCAACGATATGGCCATAAGGAAAGCAGTTATGCCTAAGCACGACTACAAGGGTATGAACGATTTAAAGTATCCTGCTACATAGATGTTTTTCTAAATCTCCCTTGAATCCTTCTTGGTAGCTTTATTAAGAAAATTCAAGTGATATTTTTACTGTATTTTTTGTGGACTAAAGAAATCATGTCTAGGTGATCTAAACTTGCACAAACAAATTGAAAATTATCCTTGCCATTGCTTATGTTGTGAAGTCTCTTCCTAGGCAAGTTTATGTGCTATATTTATTGATCATCCTTTGCCCTTTTGTGGATATCTGCTTAGGTGTGAAGATGTGGTATATTATAAGATGTTTTGTCTAAAACATTCAGAGCTGTCAAGAAGATTGATGGATACAAATGGGTGAGTATTATGTCTTCTCTCACAGTTATAGGGTAATGAGCTACTTATGGATATTCTGGCTAATTTATAATTTAAGATCCAATTGAGTATTTTGATTTAATAAGTTGCAGTTTTATTTTAACGTAACAAAATTATGACATATAAGGTATTTCTTAAAAGTTAATTGAAACTAGGATGATTTTTGGTATTATGGTTCAGGAATGGAATTGGTTGAGAGGCTCAGACAGATAACAAATTAGTGGAATTGAGGAACAGTGTTTGATCAAGATACCATGGTGCCCATTTTTCAAGAGTGTCTCACTGAAACACTGTTTAATGAGATTTTATTATACCCAGGTATGACTGGTGAAAATCTTTACTCTGGCTTTGTTATCTTGCAGTCACCATGCACAAGGTGCTATGCTTCAAATGCTAGCACACTTGTCTGACCTTCTTTTTGTGCTTGTCAAACGTTTTTGATGAAGATTCCAACATTGTTTAGTGGTTGGCCTCTCAATCCATTTGTATTTGTAGACATTACCCACACTAGATATTATAGAGAAGCAAGGATTCAGAATCCATCTGGTATGTGTCATGATGGAGATAAATCATACAAATATATAATTTTGACAGAAATATAAGTTTTGTGAATATTTGAGGTAGATGTTATTGACTAATCCACGGGTTCATTGAGCAATACTTGTTAAACTATTATTAAGAGACTATATTTTTGGATGTGATGTATTTTTTAAGTTGAAGGATGAGGCAAGATACCTGCACTTCAAAAGAAAAGATGTGTTGTGCTATATTTCATATAGAATACTCCGTGGTTCGACTCTGAGCAACAGTTGCATCCTACAAAATCTTTAAGTCAACTATCTTTTTGATTGCAACTATAGTTTCTAGGAATTATATGTATTTTTATATATTGTTTTTACATTAAATCATATTTATTTATATTTGTGACTACATTTAAATTCTCTACCTCCATTATTTTCTATGGGAGAGTGTTGCAGTATCGGTGGTTGCCTCATGTTTTGCTGGATTAAATACATTTACTACTGTTTTTTTAGTAATAACGTACATTTTGTGAATAGTCAAAAGTGATAAACTTACTCAAAAGTGTAAGTTACCTTTGTTAATCAGACCCATAATGTATAAAAGGACAGTGACACAGTAGTTTAAATAGGGTGTATTTTCTGTATGTGTCTTAAAAAACTAACATCATTTCAGTAAAAAGTGAGAGAAGGGTAGTCTGAATATGGGTATATATTTAATTTGCAGTAAATATACAAAATATTAAATATAAAAGGCAGGTAGTCTACATTTTGGGAAATGTAATTTATTTTGGTTCACATACATTTTTTTTTTTTAAATATCTTTATTGAGTACTGCAGATAATATACATGTGTACACAGTCGATAGTAAGCATTTGGTTACATTTCCAAGAACTATTTGGCATTAATTCTGCATGTGTTCTGGAGCAAAACATTTAGTGAGTGATCCCACTCTACATAAAGTGCAACAATATGCGCAGTGTAAATATACGGACTGTATACTTGTAGTCTGAATAATGACCCAATTATGATCGACTAGTCGCAGTACTCCTTTAAACTCCCACCCAAATTATCCCACCCATAACAACCCCCAAACGAAACAAGTAACCCATTTGCCGCCACAGAGACAATACACTCAGCTGATGGTCTTGTATCTGGTGTTTGTCAGGTCTGAGATCCTCAGGGAAGGGTGCGCAAGGAGGAGGGGGGAGGGGAAAGGGAGGGGGGGGGAAAGAGGCCCCGAAGGGGAAAAAGGCAAAGAAGGCCAGCGGGAGCGGAGCAAAAGAGGAGGGAAAAGAATGGAAGGCAGGAGGGTAGAGTGAGCATAGACATCATACCATTAGTAGTCCAACATCTGTACCATTTTCTGGCATTACAATCTGTGAGTCGTCCAACCCATCTCCCACAGCAGCCTTAAACAGTTCCACTAGGTGCGCCCAATCCAGAGAAATTGGCCGCTTCCGCAGTCCCCTGTACTCCTCACGCTGTAAAGACTCCCTTTCGGCAACCGCCCATCTGACCACCTCCTCACGCCACGCGCCTGCACGGGGCGCTGAAGTAGACTTCCAGCGCTGCGTGATCATACGCTTAGCTAGCATCAAAGCCAAACCTGCAAATCGGCGTAGCAATTTCGCCTTCCCAGGGAGGGGGAAAAGTCCCAGGAGACAGGCCTCAACTGTGTCCCATGCTGTGCGCTCTGTCAACACCCCCAGGCCCTGGACAACCTCCAACCAAAACCCCTGCAGCACCGGGCAATTCCATATCATATGAAGAAAATCAGCTTCAGGCGCCCTACACCATGGACATGCCGAGGACGCAGTAGGAAACATCTTTCGTATCGTTGCCGGGGCAAGGTATGCTTTATGCAATATGAATAATTGAATTGTTTTTAGACGACAATTACGAGAGACTCGCCGGGGGTGCTCTAGCATCTGAGCTCATTCCCCGTCCTCTAGCTCCCGCCCCAATATCAAGTCCCACTGCTGCCTAAGATGCAATAGTGGAATATGTGAATGTTCCCTCAAGCCTCGGTATAGCCAGCGCACCAAGTGTCGGCCGTGCCCCATAACGTGTAGCGATTTCAGCAAGTGAAAAGTTGGGGGCTCTCTCTGATCTATGTACCAATAAGTCCGAGCAAAGCGCACAATTGCAGCATGAGTGAGAAACAAGGTTTCAGGCACCGAATAATTACGTGCAAACTCGTCGTGGGGCATCAAGTGGCCCTCTAAGAAGAGATCTCCGACTGTCCCCACCCCCTCTCGTGTCCACCCCTGAATACGATTCATCGAGATTATCCCACACCTAGTAGGCAGTCCACAGAGCGGGATATTCGGGGCATACGGAAATGGCAATTTTGCTTGTCTTTTAGCCTGTTTCCAATAATGTAGTGCAACTTGCAGCAAATAAGGAGGATCACGTAGCTTTTGTGCACCCGGGCATAACTGTGATTGAAGGGTTCCACGCCTCAAAATGTCCAGGGAGTACCCAATTTCAAATAAATTCTTACCCGCTAACCAATATGCCATCCACTGTAATTGTCCCACTATACAATATGTTTTAAAATCAGGCGCCCCCATGCCCCCCGCAGCACTAGGGAGTTGCAACTTAGCCAGCGCCAATCTCCGTCGGCCCGTCCCCCAGATCAGGGATGATAAGAGTGTGCCAAGTGTTTTAAAAATCCAGGCTGGGAGGACAACCGGTAAGTTCACGAAATAATAAAGGAGGCGGGGCAACATAACCATTTTCGACACCGCCAAGCGGCCCACCACCGTTAATGGCAACGTATTCCAAAAGGCGATCTGGGAGCGCAGCGAATTAATGGCGCGCACTACATTACCATCTATGGTATCGGTGTTAGATCTATAGACATTAATTCCCAAATATTTAAACGTGACCGGTTCAACTCTAAATTGCATCTGGCCAAATTGTAAAAAGGGAGAAGCATAAGTATTATAGAAGGAGAAGGCGACTGATTTAGAGGCGTTAAGACACAGGCCAGAAATTTCCCCAAAACTAGAAAAGGCAGCAGCTATCATGTGTTTATTGGCATCTAAGTCTCGGAAATACAACAGCATATCATCTGCGTACAGTGATACAGAGTGCATCACCCCACGCAAGGGGATGCAATAAGGGACCATGACCTGACGCAGATATTGCGCAAGAGGCTCGAGGGCTAACACAAAGAGCATGGGGGATAAGGGGCAACCCTGGCGCGTACCCCGGGAGATTGCATAAGAGGGGGAGATGGTCATACCCGTCTTAGCGCACGCTGTAGGGCTAGTATACAACAATTTAATCCATGTACAATATGACTGGGGTAAGCCGAATTTAGACAATACTGCTAGCATATACGGCCAGCTTAGGGTATCAAAGGCTTGACGCACGTCTAAAGACAAGCAACCAGCAAGAGGTGAAGTTTCTGACGCTGCGTGCATTAGGGCATGGAGTCGGCGGATATTCAGAGAGGTGCTGCGTTGGGGTATGAATCCACATTGATCCGTATGGATCAATCGAGGAAGGAGGGGAAGGAGCCGCGATGCCAAAACCTTACTGAGAATCTTGTATTCTGTGTTAAGAATAGAAAGCGGTCTATAAGATAGGAGGTCAGTCGGTTCCTTATCAGGTTTTAACAAGGACGTGACTATCGCCTCTCTAGTGGTGGGGGGCAGGACACCGTCTTCCAAAGAGGAAGTGTAAAGTTGCAACAACCGAGGGAGCAGCATATCAGCAAAAGTTGAATAAAACTCCACAGGGAGGCCGTCAGAGCCCGGCGTTTTGTTATGGGCCAATGCCTTTATCGCCACCCGGATCTCTGCAATAGTAATCGGACTTGCCAAGTCCTTAGCGATCGAAGCAGAAACTGTGGGAAGTTGGACCCTGGTCAAGAAGGAGAGTGTGGGAGCCGAGACATCCAAGTCTGGGGCGGTATATAAACGAGCGTAATATTCCTGAAACGCAGCATTGATCTCACCCTGAGAGGTAACTAACGTGGTATGGTTTGTATTTACAGCTAATATGGGAGTAGGGCTCACCGTAGGTTGGATCAGTCTCGCCAACAGTGTACCTGCCCTATCCGCCTCGGAGTGTGTGCGCAGCGTATAGGCATTAAAATCTATCATACGTAAGCGTTTCAGCAATTCAGCATACTTAATTCTAGCGGACTGCAGGGGCTCCACGCCGTCAGCACTCCTCTGAGCCGCTACCTCCAGAGCCTGCAAGTCCCCCTCTAGGTCAGCTATGTCCCTAATCGTTTCCCTACGTGAACCCGCCAAAGTCCCCATGGCGACCCCACGTACAGTCACTTTGAAGGCCTCCCACTCAATAGATCTGGACGAGGCAGTACCCTCATTCTCCACGAAATATGTTTCAATAGCTGAAGACAATGCGGCCCGATACACCTGGTCTTCCAATTGTATAGGTTGCATCCTCCACGTTGGAATAGGAGCAGGGGAACGGCCCCAAGACAACAATAATTCTATGGGATTATGGTCAGATATAGTCTTGCCCAGGTACTCACAATGTGTAATAGAAGAGGATAAATCTGGGGAGCAAAGAAAGTAATCCAAACGTGTGTGCAGCTTGTGGGGGTAAGAGTAAAAGGAATATTCCCTCATGTTCACATGCAAAGCCCTCCATACGTCCAATAAATCCCAGCCCTGTGCCCAACGTGTCAAGGCCACGGCCTGCGCCCTCGCCGTAGTGTTAAATAAAGGGGATGGGAACGATCCAGACATACGTCAAACACCGCATTCAAGTCTCCACCCAAGAGCCACGGGAAATGGGACCAGCCAGCAAGTGCCCGGGAGACCCGTGTTAAAAATGCCTCTTGATCTGTATTCGGAGCATAGAGGGACCCCAGAACTACCTGTCTACCATCTAAGGATCCCAGTAGGAGGACAAACCGGCCCTGATCGTCAATTTTGCTCTCACTAAGGGAAAAGGGGATTCCCGCCCGAATCCAGATGGCGGCCCCCCTAGAAAAGGCCGAATATGCAGTTGCATAAAATTGACCCCGCCATCTCCTGTGTAGTTTCGTAGTCTCGGAGGGAATCAGATGTGTCTCTTGAAAGCATATTATGTGTGCTTTACAACGATGTAATTGTGCAGCTATTCTGTGCCGTTTAGCAACGGACCCCATACCTCGAACGTTCCATGAGACAAAAGTATAAGAATTAACAGCAGGCATCACCACAATTAAGAAATCCTCCCGGATCCCAAACCCACCCACCACCCCCACCCACCCACCCACAACCCACAGACCATGCGGCATAGTTACAAATACCTCAACAATGTCCCAATACTGGGTCCAACGCCCAAACTTCGTTCGACCAAACCGTGAAAACAAGGTTAACATGCTTCACATTTAACAAATGCTAACGCCTACGGGGGAAGGTCGCCAACACTATCAACAGCCACACTATAGCAGCAATCAACACATGAAAACGCCCAGAACGCGGGCCGGACCAGGGGACTTACTAATCCGCCCCCACCTGTCGGACAGACGGACAAATTTTCATGTCATACTACCATTCGGGTAAATGAGCATATGTAGAACAACAGCACTTCGAACAGGACCAAGAGTCAACAAAAGGCTGGGCATGCCTTACGAGGGTACATGTCATAGAACTAAGAGCCAGTAGAGGCCAGAGGATCATTACTAAGTTGAGTGGTCACAGAAGGAAACAGTGCAACGCTGCCATCGGAATCAGTGTCTGTATTCAATCCTTCAGACGGACTGGAGCTGATAGCCGGACGATTGGTGCGGAAGGTCGAGGCAGTATGTAATGCCCTTCGCCTGCCCTCCATTACTTGAAGACGAATCAGGGGACTGGAGGCCGAACTTTGAGTAAGAAGCCCTCTCTTACGCCTCCGAGGGGGGCGTTGTGTTTTTGGCAGCGAGGAGTCCATACGTCTCATAGGCTGGACATCGGGGAACGTCTTGTCCAGCCAGTCCCATGCACTGTCAGGAGTGTCAAAAAACAGGGAGCGTTGATTGTAGAGGATTTTCAGTTTGGCTGGAAACAATAAGGCAAACGACAGGCCCGCTGCCCGAGCTCGTGCCTTCACCTCCATAAAGGAAAATCTTCTGCGCTGAACCGCCAGGGTGTAATCTGGGAATATGGAAATCTTCGCGTTGTCAATCTGCAGTGGACCATTGTCCCTCGCCGCCTGCAGCAGGCGATCCCGGTCCCTGAAATTCAAAATCCTAGCCAAGATGGGACGTGGGCTGGCGCCCGGAACCGGTCGACGCGTAGGGACACGATGTGCCCGCTCGACTGTGAAGTGTGCGGACAATCCGGTCGGGGCCACGCTAGACTTGAACCAGTTTTCTATGTATTCCGTGGGCGTAGATCCTTCCGTTCCCTCCGGCAGACCCACGATTCGGAGATTATTCCGGCGTGCCCGGCCTTCCGCGTCGTCAGCCCGGGCCTGAAGGGAGTCGATCTGTTGGCGCATATGGTTTAGTTGTTCTTCATGGGCTTGTACTTGAGGTACCATGCTGTCCACCTTCTGCTCCGCCATTTTAACCTTCTCAACAAGCTTCTTATGATCATCTTTCAATAAGTTAAGATCCACTGAGATCACGCCCAGTTGCGCTTCCAACACAGAACGAGAATCACGGATCTCCCGCAAGATCATGTCCAGTTTGTCCTCCGAAGCGTTGGTACCTACACGCCCTTCCGTTTGATGAGAAAGGGCGGAGGAATGACCCGAAGGCGGCGAGAGAGAACCCGCTCTCCCTGACCTTGTAGACACCCTAGGCTTTCCCTTGCCCATGGCCGGCGGCGCGGTGGAACAATGCAACGAACACTCGGCAACAGCAATTAGATATCAGCGAGTCTGCCGTATCCACAATCAGGGGGGCAGCCGGGGAGGAGCCACGCCAGATATCGAGCACCCTCTACTAACCGGCAGCACAAGTCAGTGGCATGGATGCCCCACAAACCAACCACAGTAGCAATCCGGGGCACCCAGGCGGAGTAAGGCAGCCGATACCCAGTGCAGCAGTGGGCTCCTCCAACGCACTGGAAAGGGATCGGAGTAAAGGGCTTTAAGAAAGCGTCATGCGGCGCCCGGGGTGCAGAGCCCAAGCAGTCCAAGCAGCCCTCAGTGCAGCCCTCAGTGCAGCCCGGTGCTCATCCAGCCACTTCACGAAGGTGGGCCACCAAATGCAGCAGTGTGCTCGCCTCTGCGTGTCGCCAACTCCAGCAGAGCGAGGGTCAACACAGGTCCAGCCAGGAATCCGCCACTAACAAGTGGCGCGAAAGGGCCCCCTCAAGCAGGAATAGGCCGCCCCACCTCAGCCATCAGATTGGGAGGTAGTAGGGACACCCCAGCCAGTCCCGGGCCCAGCCAGTCCACCAAGTAGCCCGGAGATCCCAATGTGTCGCCAGGTGCAGAGGGCGACGTACGTAGGCCCCACGCCCAGCAGTAGCGCTCACCTCGATATTTCGGGGGAAGCAGGGAGCATCAGTCCAGCTCCCCCAGCCGTCCCTCGGTCTAGTAGAGCAACCCGGGCACAGCAGGGGACCCGCCACCGATTCGTGGCGCGAAGCGGTCCTGTCTCCAACAGGGGCCTCCCCCGGGGGGTCCCCGCTACGGCGGGCAGTGTCGCACCAGCTCACCGGTGCGTCGCACGTCCCCTCCGGCGGCAGCAGCGATCCGGAGCCCACCAGCAAGCCAGGGCAGGGTGCAGGCAAAAGCAATCTGCAGCAGAGAGGGTGCGGAGGCCCCGGGGCTGGGAAAAAAAGTTACCTCCGCAGCCGGGGACAGGCGCACTCAGCCCAGCCCGCCCTCAGGGCAGTCCGTGGCTCCAATCTCCCAGCAGGCCGTAGGAAAGGCCGGGAAGCGCCGCCGTCCCTCAGTTCACTCCGCAGGGGTCATGGGCGTCCGCAAAGCACCGTCGAGGCAGCCCGCCAGTGAGGACAGTTCTTCAGCGCTGGAAACACCGTCTGACAAGGTAGGGAATGACGGATAATGTAACGGATTCAAAGCCCCGGCCCGGAGCTCGTCGCTTAAGCGACCACCATCTTGGGCTGCAGACCACGCCCCCTTTGGTTCACATACATAGTGCATTATTGCAAGAGTGAAGGGTCATTAATTTGAACTGGATTACTTAGGGCCTAATTACGAGTCTGGCGGTCCTCGTACCGCCCAACTCGTGGAGGGCCGCAATGGCGGTCTTCCAACTGCCACAATATGACCCTGGCAGTCGTGCCTTCTTGAGACCACCACCGCCACCAGGGAACCGAAGTTTCCTGGTGGTGGCACGGTGGTCTTGAGGCAGTAATATGCTTGGCAGGACCACCACGGCCCGCCAAGCATATAACGACTTTCCTCACCGCAACTGATTTCATTGAGGTTTTTTGTCCATGAAAACAGAGGCAGTGAGGAAAGAAAGGGGGCCCTATAGGGCCCCCTTGTGCCTCACTCCATGTGGATGCACACAGGGGGGCTCAACATGTGCCCCCCTGTGTGCATGCACCCCCAGTTCCAGCACACAGTCCGTGCTGTGCTGGAGCTTCCTTTGACGTTCCCATTGCGGTGGCCATTTTATAGGCACCACCAAAGAATCGCCCGCCAATGACTAAAAAAGTCATAATACGGCGGGCGGTTCTCACGCGGGTTTGGCAGTGCAGCGGCGGGCGGACCCGCCGCCGCACCGCCAAACTCGTAATCAGCCCCATGGTGTAGATTTTGGAATAAATATCCTGCATAGTAAGAAAAGAACAGGCACCATTCTGAGAATGTGTGAATGGAATATATATGGATTGAAAACTCATATTAATAAAAACAGTAAAAGGGAGGAACGGAAAATACTTCAGATTTGGGGATACATGCTCTATATATAGCTAAAAGAGAACAATGACAGTGGTCAGAATTTGGGTTAGTATGTTGTATGTTAATAAAAGAGTAGGAGGTCAATACTCTGAATTGTGGTATATTCTTTACATTTTCGGGTACAGGTCTGTTTATCATTCAAATATGTGCAAGACAATATTCTAAATAGGCTCTGAATAATTAGGTAAATACATGTTAGGTTAATACATAGGTGTAATGGCAAAGGTTTAATTTTAGCATATATGGTATATTTGTAGGATAAATGCTTTGTATGTTAAAGGCTTTAGCTTGAACTGAAGCATACACAGTAGATTTTGAGATGGTAGCTATTTAGAGGGGTATTGTGGTGGATGGTGATGGGGAGGGAAACCATCAAACATTTGGATGTTTTGTTGCAAAGATACAAATTCATACTGAAATTATTGCTGCTCTGAGGCTTTCAATATACTATTTTGAAACTAATCAAAATTTCACTGAAATTTGATTCCCTGACTATTTAGCTCTCAACAATGGCACATTTATACTTTAGAGTCTTGGGGGCTTATTTTACATCACTTTTGTGACGGTCCGGAGGGGCAGACTTTTCATGGCCTCCTAATAATAGAGTAAGACAAAGCAGTGCAAGTCGCTGCCTTGCCTTACTCTGCTTCAAACAAATATTCCATGGATGTTGCGGTGGGTGTTCCCCCGCAACACCCATGGACTTTGATGCTGCCCCAGATTTACAATATCTCGTAAACCTGGGGCAGCGCCAATACCTTGAGCCTCCCTAGAGCAGGCGCATCGAGGAGAAAAGTTTACATTTCTCCTTGTTTTTTCCTCTTACCACGTGTGCTGCATTCTGCAGCACACATAGAACGAGGTTCATGCCAACAACGCAGACACCTTCTGTTGTAAAATGGGTCATTAGTTGTGTGGCCTCCACAAGTAATGGGTCAGCATTTGCCCACCACTGGGAACCAAACACCCCACTGTAGCGCTTGACTCTCATAGGGTAGTGTTGCAGAGCAGTCCAATGCTTACTCAAGGGAGGCAGTGTGGGCTAGTAATCACCATTCACAGATACACAATAATAACACTCAATAAATGATTGTCCAGTCTGTTCTTTTTCTTTTGAAAAAGGAAAAAGTACATTTATTACACACACATACATTACCCAATACTATGCAGCAATTTACAAATGTACACAAGCTGATGGAAATACTTTTGGATGACATTACATAATCATTCTAACTCCCCCACTCCCCCAAGGGAGGTAAATACACAAATCACATCAGAACATTCACTTGTATTAAAAATGCAATAATGGAACATCACTTTGAATGAACTCACTTACAATTGGCAATAAAGCATGTTTACTGGACCTATGAGTGGTTGTTAGCGTCATTACGTCCTTAAAACATTCACAAGGTAAAATGTCTAAGCATGTCTAGGTGATCTGAGTTATAAGAATTACCTTTAGCATGAAATACACACTTAAAGGGAGGGTGCTTGCAGACATAAAGATACTGCACTTTAAATATAATCCCTAAAGGACATCTCTTTGGTAAACACACATAGGTGTAATTACCACATTTCTCCCCTAGAGGGTGTCTCTAAACATGAAAACTCATATTAAACACTTTCAGGCCACAACTGGTTGTAGCCAAAATCTTCACACACAGAGGACAGAGCCTTCCCAACTCTAAAACAAAAGTTCTAGCTAGGAGTAGCTTATTAAACATTTGAAACCCTTGAGGGGTTATCTTTCATAGAGTCTCACCAAACTCAGAGTGAGGACCGTGGCACTTTCTTTGCGGGTTGCTAAGCTACTCCTACAGCTCCCCCGCACTTTGGGATAATTTTGGTGGTGACCCTGCTCTCCTGGGGTCACCACAAGCCACAAACTAGTGGTTTCCACTGTGTACATCTAGGGCGAATCTGATTAGCCCTGCAGGGCATTTTGGGGTGCTCCTCGCAATTCTTGTGAATTTTTAAAAAGCAGCTCTCCCCCTGCATTAGGGAGAGCTGCGTCGGTTTCCGTTTGTTTCTTTTTGGTCTTCTGTGGCCTCGCGCTGTGGGGCTTTTTCTTTGGGGTGCCTCGTCCCACCCGGCCACCCCACGGTCTTTGAAAATGTTGGAGAGCAGCTCAGAGAGCCCACTCCCGGCTGCTCTCACCGGCTCTCTGCACGGTCAGCACCCTCACATGCTGCCGCAGGAGCCGTCACTTCACTTTGGCCTGCCCTCACCAGTGGGCAGATGCCTGTGAAGCTGCAGTCTTCCTGGTCGTGTGGGGGAGTGTGATGGCACTCCCCCCTCCTTGCTTCCACCATCGTGGCCCAGGGATGGGGTCCTGGGCCCCCTCTTGCCTTCACAGGGGTGTGACGGCGCTCCCCATTCTTGGTTCTTCTCGGTCCCAGGGATGAGGTCTTGGGCCCCTTCTAAGCATTGCGAGGGGGTGTGACGGCGCTCCCTTGTGCAGTTTCTTTTCCGGGGAGGCCTCCAGGCCCTAGCCCACCGCTGAGGCAACAATAAAATATGGTGTCGGAGCCCCATGCACTTCGCCACTGAAAAGGGATCAAAGGTCACCCAACACCTCTCCAGGGCATTTCTTGGGCCCCGGGTGGGCGTTTTTTGATGATTCTGGTCTCCTTTTGCTTCTGGTGGTGCGCACTTGCCACCAGGAGCACTTTCTTCAGGCCTCCTGGCCTCAAAGATTCCAAACTTGGTAGGGAGCAAGTCTCACTGGCTCTCTGCACCAGGCTTTCACTTGGGTGTCCCTCTGGGTAGTGCTCCCTCTTTGCACACAAGCTCTGTTCTGCAACTCGTTCTCAGGGGGTGTAAGAGGACCAGTTTTCCTGGTCCCGGGGTGTGCCCCACTGGTCCTGGGGGCAATCAGAGGCAGAGTCCTTGATCCAGTGGGCAGTCAGGGGAATCTTCCTTCCAATTGTCCATGGCGGCAGCCTCCAGTCCCAGTGTTCCGCAGAAAGGTACAACCAACAGAGAGTTCTCTCCCTTGTGGAAGACCTTTTAAGTGGGGGCAGAAGGTTCCAGCAGGGCTGCGCCTCTGGCCTTTCCTGATGTACCACATCATCTCTTCACCCTAGTTCCAACCTCCCTGCACAGTCTTCTGGGATAGCTCAAAATGGCGTCACCCAGGAGTCACTTGCCACATGTGCGCTGGGGTGCTCATCTCCACCCCTTGCTGACATCACTGCCAGGGCCCTCTCCCAGCAAATCTTCAGAGGAGCCCCCCCTCTGGTTTGGCTTCAGAGGTCTGGACTCCCTCCTTTGCTGAGTGGCCTGGGGCAGGCCTTGTTCCTGGCACAGGATGACAGATGGATGATTTATGCAGAGTAGTTCACCCAATCCCGCCCTCCTTCAGGGCTGTCTTAAGCACTGTTAATAGCTTCCTTTGATGGATGAGGCCTTTATTCTTGTAGCTGGAGAGAAAAGTAATTAACCCCGCACAGCAGGGTGACAAAAGGCCTGGGCTCTGATCCTGAGCTTAGTCAGAGAATTATGACATTCCTGGATGACCCATAAGCTGCACAGATATGCTTTTGGACTTTACAGAATTGTTATTTTCACACAGGTTACAGTGTACATTGGTGCGCCTCTGGAGTCACTAGGCCAAAGGGAACTGGAGCTGCTCCCTAAAGCAACCTTTTCCATAGGAATATAATAAAGCCATCTCACGTGCAACCAGCCCAGTGCGCTTTATCCTTCCTGTGCCACAGCAGCCTTATCTTAACCCCTTGCATGCGTCGGACGGCCCCCGGCTGTCCAACGTCACGGTGGGCGTGTGCGTCGGACGGCCGGGAGCCGTCCAATCTGCGCACGCGTGGAATTTTCCCGCACCACGGGGAAATTCCGGCCGCGCCCAAAGGGTTAAAAGGCGGACACTGGTAGTAAACATGTGCAATCCATTTTACCATGAGATTACTGTGGGTGAGTTCCAGGAGATGAGGCTCTCCCACAGTAAAGACGGTCAAAACTAGGTGATCGAAAAGTGAAAACTCCAGGCGGATAAGATGGCCAGAACCACCCTATCACACCCATGGTGCAAGGGTGCCTGCATTGATGCATGGCTGAAAATTGTGTGCTGATGCTGAAAGATAGGACAGGAATGCACCGTATCTTGTAAATAGGGTGCATTCCTGCCCTTCGAATTAGTGTAGCAAAATTACTTGCGGCTCTGCCCTATGCCAATTCTTTGTAAATATGTCCCATAGACCCTTACTTAGACCTGTTGTGGGCAGATTCTCCCTCCAACTTTAAACTCTACTGCCAACCCACCAATCTCCTGTCATTGCCATTGTGAGCTTCATCCCAGTGATGGGTATACCTGGATTTGGGGAGTAGAATGTCATACCAAAGCTAAACAACAGTAGGCCAGTGAAAGCATTGCTATTCTGAAGATAGAGGGGCGGTCGGGGGAAGGAGGGGCAGGGATTTGGGGATCACCCACTCTGCATACTCTGGAGGAAAAAAATCATTTAACTGGTAATTTAAACAAAATTATCAATATAATGTTGAAGTAAAAACAATCAAACAACTTTGGACACAAAATTAATTACCCTGAGATTACATTCCCAAAATGAATGCCTAATTAATTTATGATACTGATTTAATCACGTGGAACACCTTGGTCAATATATGTCTTAATTGAACTAGAAAAAATCAACTATTAACAACACAACTAAAAATACTTCCATGGGCCAGAATGCCATTCAGATACTTTGGGCCACATGTACGACTATTTCCTTTTGCGACTCGCAATTTGGGAATTTTAGTGACTCGCAATTTGGGAGTAATAAAAGGAAATGCACTAATGTGTCTCAGACACATTTTGCGATTCCCAATGGGGTCACAAATGTCCTGCCTCATCAATATTCATGAGGCAGATCGCAATTTGCGACCCATTGGGAAAGGGAAATAACACTGGGATGGTGGCCTGCTGGGGACAGCAGACCCCCATGTCTGTGTTTGCTTTTTAAATAAAGTAGCTTTTTTTTTTTTTACAATACAGCCCGTTTTCCTTAAAGGTAGGCAGTGGTCCGTGGGACCTAATATCTCTGTCTTAACACACCCAAAAATAATTGTGCACTCCTCGAACCCCCAATCACACTTATAAAATGCCTGACCATGAAAACGCTTTATTCCCTTTATCAAAGCAAAGGAAGGTCAGTATAACCTCAATCCCACTATCTGATCATATTAATGATGTGAACACTATTTCATTATGTCATTATCATTATAACCATGACTTTCCTGAACGTATACCCTCACAAGTTTCCTTTCTCAGAAGCTCCTCGAAGCAAATGAGTTCTTCAGTGTATAGTAAGTTTAAAAAATAAATGTAAACATATTTCTTGAGAGGAAGTTGGATGGTTTCAGGACTACCTGCATTGGTGGCAAAGCCAGAGACCATGTAGCATCTGTGTGCCAGGGTGGAAAAAGACAGGCAGTCATCCACTGAGACCAAATCAATCAATCAATCAATCAATCAGGGAATTGTAAGCGCGCTACTCACCCGTGAGGGTCTCAAGGCGCTGAGGGGGGGGGTCCGCAGATCTGTTTAGCCGAAGAGCCAGGTCTTGAGGGTCTTCCTGAAGGTGTTCAGGGAGGGGGCGCGTCTGATGTCTGCCGGTAGCTCGTTCCAGGTCTTGGCTGCAATGTGAGAGAAGGATCTTCCGCCTGCTCTGGCTCTGTGGATGCGCGGGGTTTCGGCCAGTGCGAGGTTGGAAGATCAGAGGTTTCTTTTGGGTACGTGGAAGTTGATTCTGTCATTGAGGTATTTGGGTCCGTTGTTGTGTAGGCATTTGTAGGCGTGAGTGAGGATTTTGAAAGTGACTCTTTTCTCCACGGGGAGCCAGTGGAGACTTCGTAGGTGTTGGCTGATGTGTTCGTGTCGGGGGATGCCGAGGACGAGTCTGGCGGCAGTGTTCTGTATTGTCTGGAGTTTGCGGAGTAGGGATTTGTTGATGCCGGCGTAGAGTGCGTTACCATAGTCCAGTCTGCTGGTGATGAGTGCGTGGGTGACTGTCTTCCTTGACTCAGGGGGGGTCCACTTGAAGGTCTTGCGGAGGATGTGGAGGGTGTTGAAGCAGCTGGAGGTGACGGCGTTGACCTGTCGGTTCATGGTGAGTGATGAGTCGAGTACGATGCCGAGGTTCTTGGCGTGGTCTGAGGGGGTAGGTGGGCTTCTGAGGGCGGTCGGCCACCAGGTGCTGTCCCATGCAGAAGGGGTGGTACCGAGGACGAGGACTTCTGTCTTCTCGGCGTTGAGCTTCAGGCAGCTGTTGGTCATCCAGATTGTGACGTCTTGCATTCCTTTCTGGAAGTTGAGTTTGGCAGTGGTGGGGTCTTTGGTGAGGGAGAGGATGAGCTGGGTGTCGTCGGCGTAGGATACGATGTTGAGGCTGTGTTGTCGGACAATGGCTGCGAGGGGGGCCATGTAGATGTTGAAGAGGGTGGGGCTCAGTGATGAACCCTGTGGGACTCCGCAGGTGATTTTCGTGGGGTCGGAGAGGAAGGGTGGGAGTCTGATCCTTTGGCTTCTTCTGGTGAGGAATGATCGGATCCAGTCCAGGGCTGTTCCTTGTATGCCTGCGTCGTGTAGTCTGGCGACTAGTGTGCGGTGGGAGACGGTGTCGAAGGCCGCCAATAGGTCGAGTAGGATGAGGGCTGTGGAGTGGCCTTGGTCCAGGAGGGTCCGGATGTCATCTGTGGCGGCGAGTAGGGCGGTCTCTGTGCTGTGGTTGCTTCGGAATCCGGATTCGGACGGGTCGAGGACGGCGTTCTCTTCAATGAATCATGTCAGTTTCCTGTTGACTGTTTTCTCTGCAACTTTGCCTGCGAAGGGGAGGAGCGAGATGGGCCGATAGTTCTTGAGGTCGGTGGGGTCAGCTGTGGGCTTCTTGAGCAGGGGTCTGACTACTGCGCGCTTCCAGTCATCTGGAAAGGTGCCTGTTTTGAAGGTGGTGTTGATGGTGCATTATAGTTCGGGTGCGATGGTGGCTGCGGCTCTGTGGTAGATGTGAGGGGGGCAGGGGTCGGTCATGGCCCCCGAGTGGATGCTTTTCATGGTCAAGGCGGTGTCTTCGGCCGTGATCGGTGTCCAGTTGGAGATGGTGGGCTGGCTGGTGTTTCTGGGGGGCGGGGGGCCATCTGTGGCACCTGGTGGATGGTCAATGAAGTTGTCGTAGAGGTTTTTGATCTTGAGGTGGAAATAGGTTCCAAGCTTGTCGCAGAGGTCTTGGGATGGGGTGATGTCTGTGGCTTCGCTGCGTGGGTTGGTGAATTCTTGAATGACACTGAAAAGTTCCTTGGAGTTGGCCAGGATTTTGTTGTGGATGAAGTTCCTCTTGGTGGCTCTGATCTGGTTGTGGTAGTCCGTCATGGCGTCCTTGTAGGTGGTGTGGTTTTCGGTTGTCTTGGTGTTTCTCCAGTTCTTCTCCAGGCGTCTGCAGGTGCGTCTGGCTTCTTGGAGAGTGGTGGTGAACCAGGCGGCTTTCCTGGGGCGTTGTCTGTCGGGGTTGCGTCGCGGGCGAGCTCGTCTGCGCAGTTGGAGATCCAGGTGTGGAGTTCTCTGGCTGCGTCGTTTGCGTCGGGTGCCCAGGTGTGGTTGTCTCGGGTGAGCGTGGAGTTAAGTTGCTCATCGGTAAACTTGCTCCAGTTCCTTCAAGGTGGGCGTGGGGCTGGTTTGGGTGCCTTGGGTTTGTTGATGGCGAAGTGTACGCAGTGGTGGTCGGTTCATGGTGGCTGCGTTGTGTGGCTGAATTGATGCTGTTTCCTGCTGCGTAGATGGGGTCGAGGGTGTGTCCTGCTCTGTGGGTCGGTGTGTTGACGAGTTGTTTAAGTCTGATGCTGGCGAGGTTGTCACGAAGGATAGTGGAGTTGGGGTCGCTGGGGTTGTTGAGGTGGAAGTTCAGGTCTCCAATGAGTATGTAGTTTGTTGAGGCGATGGCGTGGGGTGCGCTGAAGTCGGTGATGGTGGTAGCGAAGGTTGTTCGGGGGCCGGGGGGTCTGTAGATGAGGGTTCCTCGGAGTGTGGCTTTGGGGGAGGTCTGGATCTGGAAGTGCAGGTGTTCGGCAGAGGGGAAGGTTTCGCTGGAGGTGGTGAGGCGGAGGGTGCTCTTGTGGGTGATGGCGAGGCCCCCTCCTGGGTGGTTGGGGCAGTCTTTCCTCTGGATCTTGTATCCGTCTGGGATGGTGTTGCTGATGTCGGGGGCGGAGGATGCGTTGGTCCAGGTCTCTGTGAAGAAGGCGATGTCGGGTGAGAGAGAGTCGAGTAGGTTCCAGATTTCCATGGCGTGTTTGTGTACGGAGCGTACGTTGAGGAGGATGCATTTTAGTGTGTCGCCGGTGCTGGCGTCGGCGGTGTTGGAGGCCGGGGTGGCGGTGAGGGTCTGGCAGCAGTGGAGGCAGGGGAACTGGCCGTGGGTCATGTTCGGCAAGGCCTGTTGGCATTCTCTAAGTCTTCCAGGGTTGAGTGCGAGGAGGATGGTGGTGTTGTAGCGATGGGTAGTGGGAGGTCCGGGGTTCCTGGCGCTGGCCGCGGTCGGGTCATGGACAGGCGCAGACGGGCTTGCCTTTGGCGCGCCGGTGGCGCGACCGCACAGCGGTTGCCATTAAGTAGGTGGGAGGGAGGAGAGGCTGGGAGGCGGGAGTGGGGGTATTCCGGGGGGAGGGGCCGCAGGGGTAGCAGCGGTGAAAGGCGAAAGGAACAGGCAGGCACTAGAAAATAAAAACAGTGGTGGAATTAGAGCAAGACACAGATGGGCACAATAACAGTGGCACATCAGGGAAAAATTAAGAAAAAAAATGGCTGAGAAAGGTTACGGTGGTTGCAGGCAGTCTGGTCCCAGTTGGAGCGGGCAGAAGGCGCAGGAGCGGGCAGCAGCCTCGAACCTCCCAAGGAGGAGGTCGGGGTCTGGAGGCAAGAGACGGCACAGCGGAGCTGCGGGGAGAGAGTGGACCTAGACCGAGGGACCAAATAATCTCGAAGAGTCATGGAAATAGAAGTGCAACAGAGCACGAAGTAGAAAACACACAGCAAGTGGCCACAGAACTAGTACAGAATCTCAGCAAAGTAAGCAAACTAACCAAGGATGGAATGCTTCCCCACAATAATGTATGCCTATGAGCCATTCAATGAAGATCTTAAAGATCAACTGCTACGACCTTCAATCCCTTCTTATCCTCACAGTTAACAACTCTATCTGTGCAAATATCCACACTGACACTTCTAGAGACGGAGGAAAACCCCTACACTGTGTGCTCATTTCATCCATAGTTAATTAAACTATGATGCTAAAAATATTCTACAGTTCTAGGAACCTTACTGGAACCAATACTTCCCAAACAAATCCATCTGGAGAAATATGGTTTTATTAGTCCCCAAGAGCAGTCTGAGAATGCCAAAACTAGTGAGAGATTTCTATAATAGGGCAAGATCTCATTAGCAGTGCTATCATTTGACAACTAAAAGGCTTTTGATTGGTTTTACCAGGAATATAGTTGCATGATATTGATCATATATGGCTTTGCCCATGACTTAGGATCAACAGACATGCTGAGACAAAATGAATTTATGGAGAAACACAATGCAGGGATGCCTTTTACCACTACAAATTTGCACTTGAGCCTCAAGCAAAAAATTAAAAAAGAACAAACCAAGGGTCTGTTAATCTACAACTAAAAGAATTAAGTTACTCTATCACAGATTATTTCCTGTATCTGGTGAGTGTCAAGCTTGTTGAATACATTGATTTTCTGAATATACTATTAACAATTAGCAGTGTACATGTTTTATACTTAATAACTCAAATTGTCTAGCTTTAAATATTAGCTGCCCTTGAGGTTAACTTAGATTTTAAATGGGTAATGAATCCCTCAAATATAAATGTGTTTACCTCATTTACACAGGGGTCTTTCTCCAGCATAATGCTGAGATGCCATTTGGCTAGAACAGTGGAATCATTTGGAAATATCTTGGTCTACAAAAATAATTATCCTTAAGATGTGTTTGTTGCCTATACAAGCACTAGTCCAGAATGACGTTCATCTTTTGATTCCTAGACAAATAATTAAGGTAATCCAGAGAAGAAGAAAAAACAGATTGTTTCTTTTGGTGGCAAGGGGGTATTAATAACTTCATTGGCCAAAAGACGAATAGCCATCCCTGATTGTGGAACATTCCACTCTTGCAGGCACTGCTACAAACCCCACTCCAACTGATCTGGGCCAACTCATGTATGTGGCCCATGTCCCGGCTAATGCATCCTAGAGCAGCACAACTCCTCCCGCTTTCCAAGTTCCATGGAACCATACAGCTCACTCCTGTCTCTTAGCTCCGCTTCCCAAAGCCTGGCTTGCTACACTCTACTCTTCCAGCTCCCTGAAGCCATTCATGGATGGGCATGTTTATATGATGAACCCAGGCAGGACCCCGCTCCACTTGCACAGCTTAGAAACTAAATGCTGGGAAGAAAAAACAAATCCACCATATCAACTACAACTATATTGGCAAGGAAAGTATATTTAGCTAAGCCTAGATGTACTATTCTTAACTCCACATCTACTTATCTTGACAAAATAATGGTGGTCAATATAGTGGATGCAATATTTTGAAAGTTGATATTTTGACACCAATATAATGGTATAATACCAACTGCAATCAACAGGTGAATAAACCCTGAGTACAAATAATACACCCACACTGATGTTGGAAGATATCTGGACAGCACAGCTTTTATCCAGATGGGACTGGTTTACCTTGCCTAAAGATGACTTATGGGTAACAATGGAACAATATGCCTGGCTTCTTGATCCAACCATGTTGCTGTGTCCATGGTTATCAAAGTGCCCCGAGTGTCAACATTCTCTTACATTATCAGCTGCTCAAAACAAGCTCACATCAGAAGAAGGGATTGAAGGTCTCCTGGATATCTTCATACTAATTGCCAATAACCTCTACATTCGGTAACATAAACATCTCCCCTGGCTGGTCACACTGCACCAACTATATACATAAAGGAGGATAACAAATTCAAAGTGTGTACAACTGATGTTGGATTCTCAAAAATGAAATGAAAATCCTTCTCTGGATCCAAGAACCTCATGGAAGGAAGGGTGGGACATCCAAAGTCATTCTGTTTATCAAAGCCTTGAAGAACCAAAAGACCAGATCAAGCTAGGGGTATATGTACAAAGGGGAAACATGTGTTATCATCTTTTGTTTGATCTAGGATACTTCATTTACGGGGTGTATACCAGACTCTCTTTGTAGCATGTTTTAACATTTTCTTAGGATAACCCCTCCGCAATAGCTGACCGTAAGGAAGATAATCTTCATTACGGTCAGCTATTGCGGATCCGAAGGAACTGTTCTTTGAAGAAAGATTTTGAACGACATGCGGCATCCTTCTGCGAACAAATGATTAAGAGGGGTTATCCTAAGAAAATGTTAAAACATGCTACAAAGAGAGCCTGGTATACACCCCGTGAGGTTTCTCTTGCAAAAGAAAGATAAACCCGCCCTTGAACGACTGGTTTGTGTTTCTACATTTGGGCCCGATACCAATAAATTTAGACAAATTATTCTAACCAACTGGCATCTGTTACAAAATTTGCAATGTCCTTTCCAAAGGCCGTTGTTTGCCATGAAAAAGAATAGAAGCATTGGACAAGAAATTGTCAGGGCAGACATATTCCAACCTCAACAAAAGGCAGATTTGCGCACACAGTGGAAACTCAAACCCATAGAAGGTCACCACAAATGTGGTAATTGTGTAGCTTGTGACTCTACAATAGAAGGAACGGAGTTTGTTCACCAAGACATCAAATGGAGACACACAGTTTTTACCAATTGCAAGACAAAAAATGTTGTTTACGCTGTGTGTGCCCATGTACCAAGATCTATATTGGGAAAACCAATCAACAAATAAATCAGCGGATTACGCAGCACCGGTCCAGAATCAAGAAGAAAGTGGTTGCAGCCCCTATCTATGGTTGAGCACTTCTTGGCAAATGCACATACTGAGAAAGATTTTAAGTGGACAGTGTTGGCCGCGCTCAATATAACAAAACGAATGCTGGATATTGATGTAGCACTGTTGCAGAAAGAGGCTTATTTAATTCTAAAATTCATCAGTGCCACTACGGGTTTGAACGAAATGACTGAGCTATCAAAAACCTAAGCTTTACCTTTTCAATTTATATAATTTGTGTTGAGATGCATTGACTGGGGAAGGTTGGTTACACCTCCACTTCGTGTTCATGTAAATCAATTACATTCATTTGTATTTCAATCATTAGTTCTAATATCTGCACTACAAGATCCATAAGGTACAGTAAGGAATAGTTGTAAGTTCAGAACAGAGCCTCAGTTAGTTGGGAGGCTCTGATTAGACTACAAGTCCCATGAAACATTATGTCACACCGAGCAGTTAATTGAATTCCAACAGGAAGTGCCTCTGTTGTTGCTCATGCGAAGTTCTATGCTGAGAAAGGATCACTGACACAGAAAGCCCGACTAGATACAAGTAAGTTAGCTGCAACTGCAATGTTTTTGTTTTTTTTAAACGCTCTCACACGAGCAAGCTATAGTGACAACTCGTTTCGCGTGTTCTTTCAGAAACGCTGAAATATTCCCGAAGTCGGAATGGCGTCGAGTTACGTCTAAAAACTAAAGAGTTACCGTCAAAGAATAACGTCGATACCTTCTCGAACTTGAATTTGCACCGAGTTACGGTTGCTAAATAAAAGAATAAACACTCAAAGGTACGTTATGAACACCCTAATGTGGAGCACTGCTTTTAAACATTAGCGTGCGGTCTTCTATGTGTGAGACTTTCCTTACACGTGTATCCCTTGTTTTCAGACTTTATTATAAAAGTTGGGCTGATACATTTTGTTGACTTTGGATGAGAACAATACTCTATCGCCCGTCAGTGAAGGTAGGCACTATTCAAACTTGCGTGCGTATTCGTGTACCAAAATTAAACACATAAGTTTTTGATAATAGCTTTTTCTTAAACAGGGCTGTCAGGACTTTCCGCCGTTTTAAAAAAACAAGAGTAACCTTGATGGAGTTAATTCCTCCCATCAGGTAAACGTTTTTTGCTATTTGACTCATGAGTTTGGAGAATAAGAGAGTAGTTTACAAATTAGTTACACTTTTTTATTTGTTCTTTTAGATCACACCAATATTTGTAAATCAGAAGCCCTGATGAGAGCCCCTGGAGTTTCACCGGGTCTCGAAACGCGTCGGCATTTCATTTAACACTGAGGAATTATAATTGATGGGTTTATGTACAGTGTGAGGGAAATGAATTGAAAGTGTTATTCCCCCATTTTTGTTTGTTTTACATAAACCGTTCCCAGTGTTTGACAGTTTCCCTGTTTGGTTTAAAGAAATGTTAAGGGTCTGTCAATTGTTGAAATGATATTGGTGGATGAACTCATTTATGTGTCGTGTTATACGTTGTAAATATATGTTGATTATTGTTGTTGTTTTCCCTAAATGTATGTATCATTTTTGAAAGGCTCTCTGGAATGAATAGGTTACATTCCTATTCACACATTGAAGAATGAAAAATATATATAAAAAGATTGTTCAAAAAGAAAAGAGGTTTAATACATAACCGGATCAAATTGAATTATTTTCTTTTTACTTTGCTGAAAATAGGTGGCATAAAAAACTAATGATTACCAGGTCCTCATCTTTGTTCTACTTGAAATACGGCCCTACCTGGTGTTTGTCCCATTGGGCCTAACCCCCCTAGTTACTAACTTTTAGAAAGTAGACATTTTCCAGCCCTTAGACCTTTCTGCCTGCAGACTGTCTTAAATCACATGACTGGATGTAACTGAAAGTTAGACTTTGTGAATTCAATCACACAATAGAGGGATTAGGTGTGCCTGAGCAGGCCATCTGCTGGCAGGATGGGGGTGTGGGAGGGAGATGAGCACAACCCCACTTGCAACTGAATAGGTTGTGCTCTGCATCACCTCCACATTGTCACTGCAGCCACCTTGGAGCCAGGGCAGTTGGAAAATTCTATGCACTTCAAAAAATATTTCCAGAACCGTCTCCCAATTTTCAGAGGGAAGGGCACCAAGTATAAAAGTAGGACCCACAGATCCACTCTTCAGTCCTCTTCTGGACCTGTGGAAGGACTTTCAGGTGACTGCCTGCTGCTGTGACCTGCTGTGCACTCTGCAAGACTGCTTTGCTGTACCTGGAAGGAATGCTCTGCTGCTTGGAGCCTATGTTGTACCCTCAGAGGCCAGCCCTGCTACTGAGCCCTGCATCTTCACCTGAGCACAGGACTATCAGAGTGACTCAAAGGGCTAGTTGGTGGTCTCCTGTTGAGAGCCACAGTGACACAAAAGGCTCCCGCCATCTTGAACCTCCACCTGGTCCCAGCCTGAGTGAGCCCTGAACCTCCATGGGGTGTCTTACCAGTCCTGGATGCTTGGTTGTAGTGCTAAAGAGGCCCCAATGGTCAGATCCCAAAACTGAGAACAAGGAGGAGACTGGGACCAACCTGCTTGCCTATCCGCCTGAGGTGCATCGCCGGTCGGACTGACTTTGTGTCTTCTCCTGTTACGTTCTTCTCCGTGGCAGCAAATCCTGTTCAGCGGTCCTTCGCCAAAAGAGCATCCAGCCATGTGGAACTGCCTTCAGTTACAGCCTTCTGCTCATCCCGCTGTCGATTTTCGACTTCCATAAAAATGACTATGTCCAAACATAGAACTCTTCTCTGCGGCTTTGACCCAAGGCTCCCCAACAATGATGCTCCCTCATCGGTCACCTCCTGCAGCCTTGCCACGCTCAACTTTACCTTCTCAGAAAATTTTTCTAAAAATGTCTTCTAAGTCTGAAGGTAAGCGCTGACTGGGCCCAACCCACTTCTATTAAAAACACGCTCCAACGCGGTTGTCCATCCTTTTTACTTTGACCAGATCTGGCCTGACTAGATGTCCACGGTTGGGTCTTTGATCTTTTCGGTGTTGTTTTTACTAAAAGCTTAAAAAATTCATAACTCCAGTTCTACTGATTGGATTTTTGTCATTTCGGTTCCAAAGACATTATTAAAATGTACTCTATGTTTCCAAATTAGTATGGAATTTTTCTTGTGTTGTGTTTTCACGTTATTACTGTTTGTGTGCAGCATAAATACTTTGCACCTAAGGTAAGCCTGGCTGCTTTTTGTGCCAAGCTACGGAGGGTTAAGCACAGGTTAATTCAGTGACTTTTTGTGGTTCACCCTGCAAGGTATAGTGGTAGTTGCTTGACCAGGGCTCCCACATCAGTCAATCAGCAACCCAACTTCTCACAATAATTGTATATAATTTTGTAATCACATAGATATACACACAAACACAATTTCAGTGTTTAACAGTTGATGTAGATCTCTGCAAAAAGACGTTAATAATACAATTGTACATCTATTCACATTAGCACCTTCCATCATAACCACGTGCAAAACAACAAACTATAGGGCATATTTACATGTCCCTATCACCACCGGAGTGTCACTTTTTGTGATGCTCTGATGGCATAGCAGCATTTCCCATATTTACAAGGTGGCGCTGAGCCACTTAACCTGGCATAACGTCACCTTGTAAATATGCCCTTTCCACTGAAGTCCTCTGCGGCAAAGGGGCATGCAATGGGTGTTGCAGAGGCTGTTCCACTGCGACACCCATTGCTTTTTGACACTGCCCCAGATCTACTAGGCTGGGGCAGTGCCTAAAACTAACGGCAGGGAATACCTTGCCTTAGGATGGCAATATGAGGAGAAAATATTAATTTCTCCTCTTTTTTTGCTCTTTCTTTGTGTTCTGCATTCTGCTGCACACATAGAAAGAGCAAATGGCCCTTATTGAATATATGCAGCGCAGGCACCCTTGCAACATGGCGGCAGGGTGCCGGCACTAGCGCTAGGCAGCTTTTTTTTGCACTAATGCCAGAGGTGCACCTTATTCTTGTGAATTCGGCACATCCCTCCATTTTAAAAATGTCGGAGCGTGGCGCTGCCACATTTGGCATAGCACCGCGCTCCGACATTTTTTTTGTGAATTTGCCCCCATAAATTTTAAAACACATACCAAAATCCCTTAAAAGTAAAATATCATATTCCATATCTGGGAAGAAGTGGGAAGAATGATAAAGTGCACAATTCATCAAGAGTACACACAAGAAATACACGCACACATATATATACATCCGCAATGCTTTCCACAAAAATGTCCATGAAGAAACAGACCTGCACTCTGAGTGCATGTCTCTTTCTTTACAGGCGGGGAAGAGCTGAGTTTTTGCCGAGTCCTATGATTGGTCTCCAGAGGTCTGTAGCACTAGATGTATTTTCTGTCAGAGAACTGAATCCATAATTAAATCCTCACTAAGATGTCAGGCCAGCTGAAGTGTAATGAAGGATTACTTGATGGTGCTTTTTGCCAAGGATCCCGGAAGACATATACACTGTGGACACCTAATCAACAAACACGCTAAAAGAATAAAGTGCGGAGACGCGCGTGAGCGCGAAACAAGATGGCCGCCGCCTGCTGAGCTCCGATCGATTTTCCCCGTTTTTGGCCAAATAACGACGATTCTTTTGTCAAATTATTTCAAATAATGAGGTCGCTGTATTATTGATGTCCATACCTTTGCTGTGAGGCTTTTCCTGGTCTTTTCTTCGGTGGCAGTGGCATTTTATCCCTTTCTGCTTCAGCTCCCAGCCCTGCTTTGAGGTAATGCCCGGCTTCTCTGTCAGGGGGGCGGAGTAAGTGATTAGGAGAGGGCCTGACTTTGGCCTAACCACTCCCACAGTCAGTTTTAGCTGCTGCACCTTTCATTTTTTCAAGCTTTTCTCAGCAATTCTCATTCTAACTTCAGTTTTTCTCAGAAATTATTACATTTTTCTTTTTTTCTCCTAACTTTATATTCCTTGCAAGTTTATTTATTTAAACAAAGCATGGATCATAAGAATGCGCAAACACCTTATAACAAAAGGAAGCAACAGGTTTCACCTCCCCTGTTAAATCTAAAGTGGTTGAGTCAAGTGAACCTTCTTTATCATTGATTCTTGACGAAATTCAAGCTCTTCGTGTCAACACAGACTCAATTGCGACAGAGATTAGAAATGTGCGCAGACATGGCTAGTATGTCAATGAAAATTTCTGATAACTCAATTAAAATAAATGACAATAAAGTTAAAATCGACGCTTTTTCGCCACTTGTCGCTAAAATCTCTCCTATGTCAAAGATTTATTTGTCTTATGCATTTATTTCTCTTTATTGGAGATTTTTGCCAATTATTAATTATTGATTAGCCTTGCAAAAACTCACTCTTGAATCATATTTTCCTGAACTTTCTTTGGAGAATTCTGATTGACATTTGATTGCCTCATTCCCTTCCTTTATGGAATGTTTTGTATGCAACCTATAATATGTTCTGTATTAATTCTATTTTTCCTGTTTTCCAAATTCTGTAACCTGATTGATATTTGACTAATGAATAAAGGGTCAGAGAACCTTAACTTTTGACTAGAAAATAAAACCCTTTAAAATACTCACAACTCTCTTTATTGGCTTAAATATTAATTGCATTTTGATTTTTCATGTTTATGTAAAGTCTCCTGATGGTTAATATACAGTGGCAAGGGTCCAGTACCTTTGCAGCGATAAATTAGAAGGTAAATGAGGTTTTGCATTGAGAAATTACCGTGAAATTACCGCTGCATCAGTTTCTGGTAGCAAGAGGAAGGTTATTATCAATTAGTTTGGTGATTAAGGATTATTAATATCACCATCAACTATTTGACTAATAGTCCATTGACCTTAGGAGGAGAGTTGATCTGTGAAAATTAGTTCTAGAAAAAAATTGCCCAAGTTAGATAAATGTCCAAGTCCTGATTCCTGACTCCAATGCTCAGAACCTGAAGACTGGCAAAGCAGTACTGGAAGGTGATGCAAGAAGGTGATTGCTGGAGTGGTGTGAGTATCAATAGGGTTGTGAAATGTTGTTAATGTGCTAGGATGTATTTTTGAAGTGTTGAAAATACTAAGGGGCAGATTTACAAGCCCCTTGCGCCACTTTTGCGCCGCCGTTGCGTCACTTTTGTGACGCAGCGGCGACGTAAACCATGCGCCACGTTGCGCATTATTTACAACGTGACGCATCTAGGGAGATGCGTCACGTTGTAAAGCCCTGCGCCACATGAAACCTGCGTCAGGTTTCATGTGGGCGTTCCTCCGCAGGGTGGGCGTTCCGTCGAAGGAAAGCCTCGTAAAAGTGACGCAGTGAAATCTACAAGATTTCACTGAGTCACTTTTCCGACTTGCGCTGCGACGAATCCTTACGCCTGCTTCAAGCAGGCGTAAGGAGTGGCGCACCACGTTAGGTATGGGCAGCCCACGAGCATTGCTGGAGTTGCGTCGCGCTTGCGACACGACTCCAGCAATGCGCCGCCCTTGCGCCACAGGATGCGACACGCATCGGCCTTTCCTTGCGCCACGGTGCGCCGCATTGTAAATGCGGCGCATCCGTGGTGGCGCAAGGAGAGAATTGCGTGTCGCAACTATTCTGGCGCATCCCTGCTGATTTGCAGGGATGCGCCAGAAGTTGTAAATCTGCCCCTAAGGGTTTTGACTGTTGGTGAAATTTTGCTCATTTTGAATTGATGGTTTTATTGATTATATTGGTAATTTCATAGGACAGGATTTATTGGTTATTGATTACATGTTTTAACTCTTCATGTTAAGTAAGTTAGTGTCTTGTTCTATGTTGTCTGAAAAAACAGGTATGTACACCTGTGGAAATCCCGGGAAGGAATAGCGGGTGGTAACTGGAAGCCACACTGCAGGAGGTTACTCGTCTGTTGGAAGTAATACTGAGAAGCTACGTAGGGCTGGCAGTGTTACAACAGGGACCATATATCATATAAAAGTGAGTGTGAATGGTAGCATAAGGATTTTACTTGCGAAATCACTGGCTCTACTTCCCAAAAGGGGTATCCAAGTAACAGGTCTTATCTGGAGCTTGAGTGAAGGGTAAGCGGAAGGGATTTACTCGCAGTGTTTGAAGAGTAAACAGAAGTTCTTACTTTGTGAGGAGTAAGCGGAATGTGTTACTTGCAGTGAAAAGAAATCTATCCTTTGTTTAGTGGAGCAGACAGAGTAGCGAATGTTTTTATTTTGTTACTAACAGAATTTTGATTAAGAAAACTCAGAAAAATATTGCAGTAAGATTTTGTGGAGGGTCAGTAGTAGAAGTTAAACTGACTGAAATTGAAACTGACAGCATTGGAGAAAAGAAATTGCATTGAACTATTGCAGGAATGAAAATGTTTGAAGGTTTAAAGAAACTGTTGGGAGGTAAAGTGAAAAATTCGTTTTTAATTGGTGATGCTCCTGAAGGAACACCCGTGCATTTTATGTCTACCAATTTGGGACAAAATTCATGTATGTGGGTTCACCAATGGTGCAAGATTACTGAAAAAGAAGGTCCTTTGAGGTTTCCAAAAGATGGTACTTTTGAATTAAGGGAAGTGTTATGTGACATAAAGACACCATCTAGAGCTGCACAATTTGAGGCCTTAAGCATGTGGGAAAAGACAGCAAGAGACAAAGCAAGTGAGGATAAAAAGGTAAAGCACCAGATGCAGGAGAAGGGAATTAATGATGATAAAAAGCTTCAAATAAATAATGATTATGGGGATGAAATAATGGATGCATTGTTAACTGAGTGTCCGCCACTTTATGTGGTTCCCATTAAAAATACTGAAAATAGTGTACCAGTATGTACTACAGTGGCTACTGTTTCTGTTAAACAGAGAGAAACACAGATTGAGAGATCAGTGCAGACATTTCAGATTGACCCACTACTTGTTGATTCAGCACTGACAGTGATACCTCCAGGTGTTACTGCTTTAAATGTGACTGATTCAGTCCAGATATCACAAACTACAGATGCACAGGCAATGCCTAGAAAAATTGTGACTGTCCCAATTAATATGGCCCCTACTCAAAAGGTTCAAACAGCTGCAGAAGGAGTAATTATGTAAGGGTTTATTTCAGAAACTCAGAATTCACAGATTATTGAACAGAAATTACCCCAGACAGTCCAAGCACTGAAAGGTGGGGGAGAAATAGTCTTTACAACACCAATAGCCCAGGGAAAAATGAATATATTTGAAGATGGGATTTTTCAAACCTGCTGTGAGGAAGCAGCAGTGCTTAAAAAGATAGAGAGCATGGGGACCAAATTAACCCAGACCATGGAAAAGAGAAACAGCTTAGTGTTTTCAATTCAACATTTGAATATGAAGAAATTAACAGTCCCTGCTGTTCAAATCATGAAAATGTGAACCAGTGTCAGGAAAAAGAATTAATTTCCCTGAGTAAGGAAACAAATACATGTGCAGTAACTACACATGAGAGACTGACTGATTTGGCTCAAAAATATGAAATTAATGTTTCAGGAAGTTTTCCATTTCAGAAAAGCTTCAGGGTACATATGAATAATGAAGCAAATGAGAAAATGTGTTCTTCAGGAATGCAATTGCACATTGCAGAAATGAAATATATTTTTAAATGCAATGGGTTTGAGAAATTAGGAGACAAGTGGGCAAGAAAACATGAGAAGAAAAAGAAACCACCAGACCTAGCAAGGAAACTGGATAAGAAAAAGAAACCACCAGATCTAGTTGAGAAAATAAGCAGAATGAGGGAGAAGCTTTTGCTTACTCATTGAGAGAAATAGTGGGAGAAGTGCATGTTCCTATGCCACGGAACCAAAGTGAACTTGCAGCATTTCTGAACACATTGTCAAAATTGAGAGACAAACCTATGCTGTGGGACCCACAAGTTGATGGATTTGTTGAAAATTTAAAAGAGTTGTGCATTAATTTGGAAATGTTCTTTGACATTGCCATGCAGACTGAATTGTGGTTAGAATCTAAAGTTGTTGTGCAAAGGCCAGGTGAGGAGACAATGATAAGGGTTTGCATGAATGCACCATCATTTTCTGTTGTTATGGAGAAAAACGTAGCAGTGATTACTTTCCTGAAGGGCAGAGTGCCAGCAAAGGATGTTGATTGGGTACAGATTAAAAGAACACAGGATGGAAGTAAAGGTGTTTTGGTCTGTGTAAATTCAGGTATGGATGTTGTACTGCTGGAAAAGGTGTCCTTTTGCCATCTTTATAACAGATTTGAGCATCGGAAGAAGAAAAATAAATTTAAACATGATGCAGCAGTTGGAAATGTACAAACACAGAGAGAAATGCAGGTGCAAGATGTGTCAGCCAAGCAAATGCAAATATCAGTTCAGAAACAGGTACCAATGGAAGGAGTTTTTCAAGCCCAGATGCTCCCACAAAATATGGAAAATGCTAAAATTAATTTAAATAAGTTGTCCAGAGCAAATGTGAATTATTTTCAGAAACAAAATCAGAACCCAGTTCAACAGGTTGCTATATTTGAAAATGAGAGTTTTAACCCTAACAATTCTGAATTTACCAAGTCCATTGTGAAAGCAGTGGAAGATTCAGACTATGGGGCCGATTCCGATCTTGGCGGTAGGGCACCGAATCGGATTCGGCTTAACCGGATCCGATTCGGAGCCCTATTTCCCGACCGAGTCGTGCAGCGCGTCCGGGCGAGCGAGTACGATGCGTGCGCTCGCGAAATCTCCGACCGACTCGTTCGCAGGACCCGACCGCTCCGACCGACTCGCACGGGGACGACGCGCACCTCGCAATGGAGACGTTCCCCGGCCGGGTAAGTACGATGCGCACCTCGACCGCTCCGACCGACTCGCGCAGCAAGGCTCCAAGGAGCTGTTGGAGCCGCACTTTGGGGGTCCATGTCGGACCCCCCTGGAAGCGTAGGCGTGCGAGTCGCACACAGGGGGGACCCATGGGTCCCGCCTACACGTGCATGTACGGTGCGACCCGCATCGACGCGAACACGCTGTAGGGGTCGCCCTTGTTCGCGTCGTGCCCATTGAGTCAATGGGAGCCCGTGTACGCGTCGTACGACTGGCTCCCATTGACTTCAATGGGAGTCCGACCGAATCGAGTCCGATAGCATACGTGCGCATCATACTCGTTCGGTCGGACTGCTAGGGTCCGATTCGGTCGGAAATCTCTCCGGGTCCGGCTCGGTCGGGGAGATTTCCGGCCTGAATCGGAATCGGCCCCTTAGTTGTAGGAATTGTAAAAGGAGAAATTACAAACCCAGTTTTAGAAGAATTTGCACCAAAAATAGGCCCATTTGAGGAAAATTACCAATTTGTTGTTTGTGACTCAGGCCTAGCAGGAAAACAATTGTTTTGCAAATTAAACAGCACAAATTACTGTACACCAGATAATGTTAATTTTCAGATTCCTGATGAGGATGTACATTTTAAAATGGCCCAACAAGAGACAGCTGTAGCATTGTTTTCAGAAAAGACAGTTGAAAAATTACCTTCTGATTTGAAAGAAATAATAAACACAGAAGTAAGGGAGTTCACAGAGAAAGATGTCAGATTAATAAAATGTGCAGAACATGTTTTATTTAAATTAGAACCAGATGACATGTATTCAAGAACACCATCAGTTGCAGAAATTTTACCCATAATTGGAGATAAAGTGAGTAAAGTATTTTTGATGGAATTGATTGAAAGTTTATGTAACTTTCTGATCACAGGTTCACAGAAACTAAATGAAAAGAACAGATTAGTGCAGGAAATTAATAGCATAACTTTTCCATGTTGTCCTGTGGTACCGAATCCAGCCAATATATTTTTTCACATTCCATGTGCTGAAGAATGGCTTACTGTTATTGATTTTTGTCAAGTTCATGTCACAGTGCCATTGCATGAGAATAGTCAGGAGTACTGTCAAAAGAAAATGAATGTCTGGGACACATTATTGGAAAGGGAGGTAGAAAGGTGTCACCAAAGAGAGTGGAAATAATTCACCAGATAAATCCACCTCAAATTCAGAAAGAAGACAGGAAATGTTTGGGAATGGTTGGCTGCTGTAGAGAGTGGTTATTAAACCTTTCCCTAGTGGCTAAGCCTTTACTGAGGCTGACACACAAGAATGTGTCTGATCCGCTTCCATTGGACAACAATTGCACAAAAGCATTCCTAGAGTTGAAAGAGAAAAAGTGTCGCGCCCGGCACTAGGAATGCAAGTTTATTTAAAAGAAAATACACCAATTTGCAGTGAGAGGGAGGGCTGCGCTCTCTCAGTGCCTGTTCAAAAACATGAATGTGGTCAAGGGTCTGTGATGTATTTCCCAATGACCTTTGATCCCAACATCAATGAAACTGAATATGAGTGTCTAGATGTCATGAAAATATGCATAAAGCCAAGATCAGACTTTAAGGATGAACGTCTGATTCAGCCCAACAATGTCCATTTTGTAGATGGCCCATATTTGAAAGGTAATAATGACACATTAAGAGCAGCACATGCTGTGCTTCCTATACATTATGTTGTCAAAGCTTCATGACTTTCAGTAGTTACCTCAGCCCAAAATTCGAAATTGATTGCCCTTACCATAACATGCAGTATATCTGCTCAAATGGGAGTCACTGTTGTCATGGGAGAGAGAATTGCTAATTCAGTTGCACAAAATTGTATTCTGTTAGCATATACATTCAATGGAATCTTCACAGGTGAATTAATAGAGGCTCAAGAAATTGTTTCAGAAACAGAACAACAGGGTTGTATCAGAACTGTTTTTGAAAAAAGTGACAACTGCATAGTAGCAAATGTATTATTGCAAAAACTGATGCCCAGGTATAGATTGCCAGTTTCTCTGAAATCAGATCATAATGAGGTTTCAAAGATGATGAGTGCAGAACAACAGATTGGACAAAGATTCGATTGTAGCCATCAGCCTGAAGTTTCAAGCATAATAAAGCAACACAAAGACAGCACAGAGTTACACTTTGCAAAAGACTGTGTTTCAGCATCACCGAAGTGGCTTGAAAATGGACATGCAAATGCACTTGTGAAAAACACAGATGAAAAGACTAGCCATTGCTGTGAAGGTCTGGCTGATGTGGAGCGTGCAGTTTCTCACCAGATTGCAGCTGCTACACAAGATCTGCATAATGGATGGTGCAACGACTTTGATCTGAGAGATGCTGTGAAATGGAAAGGCCTGTTCCAAATGATCCTGGCAAAGACTGTTGTGAAATGTGGTGGCCTTCCAAATTGGGTGCAGCATGCCTCTCACACACGTATGGTCCTGTGTCCCCTGATAAAACAGCTCCTTTTCAAGAAGAGATGCCAGCAGTGGTCAAAAGTCCACAGAAGAGGGTCAGTCAAGCTGTAAGGGAACACACAGAGTCTGAAGCAGCACTAGAGAAAACTGAAGTGGCACTGGAAAAGCAAAAAGTGGAAACTGACTCAGATGAAAGCGGTGTCCAAAGGATGAAAGAGTCAGATGCAGCCTCTGAAGAAGAAATTAGTGCTGTGGGCCTACGAGTGGAGGTAGGAAAAAGCTGGCTGAAAGTGTATCCAAAACGTCTGGAGTGGTCCTTTGAAAAATCATTTGCACTCATAGCTGAAACATCTGAATCTGATCAAAGTGAAAATAAAAGTGAAAGGCTTGGATTGGAAAAGTGCAGAGAATTGATGGTGCTCTGTCAGAGTTTCTCAGCACCTGAGTGGTCAAATTGCATGGAAAAAGTACAGAATGCCACACTGTATGAGCCACCCTGATGGCAAGCTGATGGAGAGCCAAGAAATGCTGAAACAATAACTGAGAATTGTCAAGAGCTGAAGAGAAAAGAATATTTGAATGATGAAAGAAAAAGAAGAAAAGAAGAAAAGAAAATAGAAAAGAGAACTGTCCTGTTGAATTCTCCCTTTTATTATTTGAGTTACTTATTTTAGTGAAGACTAACAGTTCCAAGAAGCTAATTACAGAACTCTGCACTAAACATATGATCTGATTACAGACAAGACTTGTGTTTGCCTTAGAAATAGAAGTAAAATTGTTATATGCTCAGCTTTTGCAATAAAAATGTCACTTGTGAAAATAAATACGTGTGATGATCTACAAATCATTTGAGGTATCATGATTTGTTATCATCAAAGGGTGAGTTGATAGAGCTAGATTTCTCAAATTAAGCATTGCTTTATTTTTATGTTTCAGACAGACTGCATTTAAAATGGCACACAAATGTTGGTGCAAGTGAAAACACATGGCACATGCCTAGTCAAAAGTTTTTTAAAAGTGGCACTTTTGGTGCATGCAAAGTGAAAAACATAAAATGAGGCTTGGTCATAAATGCTTTCAGTCTGAAATGCTTGTGCTGAATTAACATGTGTTTTTGCAGTGTAGAGAAAACTCGTGATTTCAGTGGCCTCTTTAGCTTTGAATCATGGAATGTGTTCTCTCTTTTCAGTTTCCTTTCCCTTATAATCTACACTCCCTGTTCCTGTCTCAAGAGACTTTGGCTTTGTTGCATATTTAGACAATGCATATTCAGTTCATAACACATCTTTTTATAATGTGTATTAATTAATCAACCATGCACCAACACTACACATGGGGCAAACGCATTTTGCATGAAAAGCTATCTAAAACATTAGAGCATGTTGCTATGAGTATGTATTAACTGTGTGCGCTTTCAAAATTTACACCAGTGCATGTTTTATGCTATGTTGTACATTGCACATTTTTGCATGTTGTGCACAAATAATAAGAAAAGCTGCTTTAAACTAATAGCTTTTGCTAGGTAATCATTTATACAGGGTATTAGTATGGGGGAGGTAAAACATAATGGGTTTTATTTCGTAAATTAATACTATTTTTGTGTTTGTTTTGTTTATGGGCCCACCATTAAATGGCTGCCTAAGAATCCAGCAAGGCTGTGAATTGTATTGAATGAGAGACGCATGCACAGAACCAGCTACATACTGCCAAGTGCCTCAAGTGAAGACCTGGTTCAAGGCCACCATGAACTGTACATTCTTGTTACCCTGCCAATGTATCAGTGTTTGTGGAATGTGTCCTTCCTGCGTGCGATGTGACAGGAAGGAGGAAATAGACTAAAACATTTTTCCTAGTAAATGTTGCTAAAACATATAGTTGTATTAATCATTAACGCTTCTTTTGTTAAAACTGGTATGGGTTGGATTTGCCAATGAGAACAGGATGGTGAGACCCTCGTCATCTAAGCTATCCAATCAGGGTACAAGCTTTACTGAAAATTTGCAACATTATTAGAATAGTCAGCCAAGAATTAGAGTATAAATAATGACCTCTTAGGGGGCGTGGGGGCTCGCTTTTTAAGCCTTAAGCTTTAGGGCCTTAGTCTGAGAGGGAGGAGAGGAGAAGAAGCAGATGAGATCAGACATCATATGGGTTAGGTACGCGAACGTCGCGGGTGCAGTCTGAGAGCAGATTGCGTCCGTCCGAGGAGAGATAGAGGGAGGTGGGGGGCATAGGCTAGCCTTGCACGTCATATTTTTGGCAAGGCAGATCACATTCCTCTGTGGTCTTGTGAAGGGCGGGCTGTCTCGCTCCTTGTGAAGCAGCCTCTCTCAGATTGAACAGACCAGGGCAGAGAGTGGAGCTGGATAGAACAGGTAGATTTAGATGCTAAAAATATAAGTTTATGCTTTGACTAATTAATTAGTTTTGAAAAGATTTATTTGTCTTATGCATTTATTTCTCTTTATTGGAGATTTTTGCCAATTATTAATTATTGATTAGCCTTGCAAAAACTCACTCTTGAATCATATTTTCCTGAACTTTCTTTGGAGAATTCTGATTAACATTTGATTGCCTCATTCCCTTCCTTTATGGACTGTTTTGTATGCAACCTATAATATGTTCTGTATTAATTCTATTTTTCCTGGTTTCCAAATTCTGTAACCTGATTGATATTTGACTAATGAATAAAGGGTCAGAGAACCTTAACTTTTGACTAGAAAATAAAACCCTTTAAAATACTCACAACTCTCTTTATTGGCTTAAATATTAATTGCATTTTGATTTTTCATGTTTATGTAAAGTCTCCTGATGGTTAATATACAGTGGCAAGGGTCCAGTACCTTTGCAGCGGTAAATTAGAAGGTAAATGAGGTTTTGCATTGAGAAATTACCGTGAAATTACCGCTGCATCACTATGTCTGCTCACCTTCTGGATATGGAAAATCGTAATAGACAATATAATTTATGCATTTTTAACTTGCCAGAGGGTGTTGAAGGTTCCAATTGCAGATTATATTTGGAGAATCTGATTCCTGGTCTTCTAAACATCAAATTTCCAGAAAGATTTGAAATTGATAAGGCGCACAGGATTCCATCACATCGTAATCTACGCCACACAAAACCTCGACAAATGATTTTTAAAGTTCTTCGCCACCATCATTTGGTTTTGATAAGAAAAGCTGCACGAGAAATTCCTCCTTTGATGGTCAATGGGAATAACATTTTTATTCACCAAGACTTTGCTAAAGAAACTGTTTCTATTCGCAAGGAATTTACTGCTCTTCGTCCTCAGCTCAGAAGTCTTGGATTCAAATATGGTCTTTTTGACCCATCAACAATGCGCATTTGGAAAGATACTTTCTCTAAATCCTTCCAACGACCTGAAGAGTTAAAATTATTCCTGGATCAGCATTCAATGGATACTCATGACTCGGCTACCTGAACATCAGTTTTATGAATTCTCCTGACAACTTTTATGGTTATATTTCTAGGGGCTCCAGCGGTTTCGGTCATGCTTGTAAAGTGTGTGTGCGTTTCATTCCTGTTATTAATGTTTAGTGTTTGTCGTTTTTTCTATGTTTCATTTGTTTTCTTCCTCTTTCCCTCTCTCTTTTCATCATCTGTTTTGGAGTTACTATTTTTCTCTCTCTATCTACATCTTTGTCTCCTCTTCTTGACCTTCTTTTTCTTTCTTTTTCACTATGGCTAATATTCATAATATTAAGATAGTTTCTTTAAATGTTAAGGGGTTACGTCATCCTGTTAAACGTACGAAAATTTTAGACTATTTGAGTAGTTGTAAAGCGGATATTTGCTTTATACAAGAAACTCATATTGATGACAAGATTTTGGAATATATGAAAAAAAAATGGGTTGATAGTATTGTTTCATCTCCTGCAAATGGCAAGAAAAGTGGTGTTGCTATTTTTTTGCAAAAAGATTACATTGTCAAATTCTGAGTAAATTTTCAGATACAGATGGAAGATATGTTGTCGCTAAGATTAAAGTTCATGATTCGGTTATGTTTTTATTAAACGTTTATGGTCCTACTGCTGATGATCCTCACTTTTGGTCTGTCTTGGCAACTGAAGTTCTCAAATTAGGTAAAGTTCCTCTTATAGTTGGTGGAGATTTTAATGTTATATCAGACCCCTTATTAGATAGATTATCTCTTACTAAATTTCGACCTCCTAAAGTTTTTTTGCTTTTAAATCTTTTCTTCAAACTACAAAGCTAGTTGACATTTGGAGATTACATTTTCCCATAGAAAAAATGTTTACATTCTTTTCTAACCCACATAATTCTCATTCTAGGCTTGATTATCTATTAATATCGAGACAACTAATTAACTCCGTGGTCACTCCTAATATTGGTAATATTGATATTTCGGATCATGCCTTAATTTCTTTTATTTTGAAATTGAACTCTAATGTTGTAACGCAATCCAGATGGAGAATGAATACTAGTATTGTTCTTAATGAACAAAATAAACCTAAACTCTTAACTGCTATACATGATTACTTTCTTCTTAACCCTGAAGGCTCTACTTCTATGGTGAATAGATGGGACGCTTTTAAAGCTTATATTAGAGGTGTTACTATTTCTATTATGGCTCATGACAATAGAACTTTTAATGCAAATATTAAATCTTTAGAAAAACAAATTGCAAAATATGAGAGACTTTTTATTACGTCTACTGACCCTCAATACAGATTCAAATTACAGAAATTTAGATATGAGTTTAACTCAATCCTTAGCAAAAGAGCTGGTATTCAGTTTTCAAATTCTAAAGTCAAATTTGCTTTTAATGCGAATAGATCTGGAAGACTGTTAGCCAATTATTTACGCATTAAAAAAGATAAAACACAAATAAATTCAATTCATGGCACTAATGGTAAAATTGCTTTATCCCAAAATGATATTGTTAATGAATTCATGGATTTTTACACTACTCTATATAACAAACCTGATTTTGATGATGCTTCCTTAATTGATTCTTTTTTATCAAATTGTGATTTACCCAAGATTTCTCAGTCAGATAAAAATGAACTTGAAGTCCCTATTACTCAAGATGAAATTCTATTAGCCATAAAATCTCTTAAAAAAATAAATCCCTGGCCCTGACGGTATTCCCGCTGAATTTTATAATGAATTTCAATTGCAACTTATCCCTCATTTATTTCAGTTTTTTACTTTTTTTGGTTCTACGGGAACTACTACCGGTTCTTTTACTGAAGCTTTAATTATTGTTTTACCCAAACCTAATAAAGACCCTACCCTTGTATCAAATTATCGCCCTATCTCTTTAATAATCCAAGATTGTAAATTGTATGCCAAAATACTTGCTTCTAGACTATCCTCTGTGTTAGATTCTATTATCCATCCAGATCAATCTGGTTTTATGAAAAATAGATATTCAGCCAATAATACTAGAACCCTATTGCACGTTATTGAACAAGGATCCACTTTATCTCTACCAGCAGGAATTCTAGCATCGGATGCTGAAAAAGTGTTTGACAAAATTCACTGGCAGTTTTTATTTCATACTTTATTGTCATTTAATTTTGTTGACGTATTTATTCGTATGATTTCTGCTTTATATTCTACTCCTACTGCTCGTTTATTTATTAACGGCCAAATTTCCAGTCAATTTTCTCTTTTCAGAGGTACAAGACAAGGTTGTCCCCTTTCCCCCCTGTTGTTTCTTCTTGGTATCGAACCATTGCTTGTTTCTATAAGAAAATGTGATAATATTACAGGAATTAATATCAAAGAGGTTGTTATTAAAACTTTAGCATATGCTGATGATGTATTGTTATTTATTAGTGATCCTGTATCCTCATTCCCTTCATTACTTGAAATTATTACATTTTATTCCACAGTTTCTGGATATAAGTTAAACACTAACAAAACGGAATTCTTTCCTTTAAATATTTATTGTACTCCTGATATGTTACCCATGATTGATATCATTTGGCAAAGAGATAAATTGAAATATCTTGGAATTGAGTTCTCTTCATCTATGAAAGCAACAATATCGCTAAACTGTGAATCCATCATTAACTATATTAAAGATAAAACAATCAAATGGTCTTCACTTCATCTTTCATGGTGGGGTAGAATGGATTCTATAAAAATGACTATCGCACCAAAAATATTTTACACTCTTGCCATGATTCCGAAGCAATTTCCTTTAAAGTTTTATAAAACTGTAGACAAACTCCTCTCCAAATTTCTTTGGAATAATAAATCATCTCGGATCAGTTATAAAAATTAAAATTACCTAAGTGTAATGGAGGCTTTGGATTACCAGATTTTTTTATTATCACAAAGCTTTTATTTTAAAACAAAGCTCTATTTGGTTTAACCACTCTTTCTTAAATAATCCCCCTACTTGGCTTTTAATTAAAAAAGCTTTAATAGAACCTTTTCCATTACCCACTTTGTTAACTATGTCTAAGAAATCTAAATTTTTTCATAAATCTCTTATTTTAAAGTCCACCAAGCTAATTTTTAATGATTTGGATTTAATTTTTCAATCACCGATATCTTCTACCGAAGATATGTCATTATGGTATAACCCAGTCATAAAACTTAATAGAAATGTTAGATTTTGGTCCTCTTGGATTAAAGCTGGTATTTTCTACCTTAAGGATATCTATCACAATAATGCTTTTTTATCATTTGAAGTTTTGCAAACAAAATTTCTTTTACCTTCTTCTGATTTTTTTAAATATGATTCATTATGTAATTCTATTTTAGATTCATTTCCTCATAGTATTCCTTCTAATATTAAATCTGACTTATCAATTTATATTCAAACTGTTTCCACTTTACCTCATGGTGTCTCTATATTATATAAAAAAATGTCCAACTCTCAAGGTACCAATATTAATGTAATATCAACTTTCTGGAATAATGAACTTTCAATCTCTCTCTCTATTGATACATGGAAAACTATTTGGCTTAATAGTATTTCTGGTTGGTTACCTGTTTCACTATATCAAACTAACTCATATATTTTATATAACTGTTTATGGACTCCATTTCGATTATTTCATGCTAAACTTCTTCCGTCTTCAATTTGTTGGCATTGTAACTTACATTCTGGTTCACTTCGGCATATGCTTTATGATTGTCCTTCTGTTTTTATATTTTGGACTGAAGTTTGGATTATTATAAAAAAGATATTTAATATTCAGGAAGATGTTTCATTCAAATTAATAATTTGAAAATCTGTTGTTCTTTCACAAAAAGTGATAGAATTAGAAGTTAAACTTTTCAACTTTTTATTGTCAGCTGCTTTAAAATCCATTACGCAAAAGAAACAATTGATGGAGGGAATGCTGGACAATGCAAACATTCACCCCCAGTCACAAGGATCTGGGTTTAATCCATCATTCTTTTGCTCACCACACCACCCCAGTTTGGACACAGCCATATGCAAATCAGTCTTGACCCTGTTCCTTGTGGGAACAGTCCAGCCCGAACTGCCAAGCCAGGTCCTCCCTGTACCGGAAACAAGCATCCTGGGACCGGTTTCAGGGCATCACCCTTCTTCAGCCAGGCTAGCTTGAATCCAGTGGTGTGCTGAGCACAGGACCCACGTCTGGGCATACCCTTCCCACTTAGGGCAACATATGCAAAAGAAACAATTGATGGACGGAATGCTGGACAATGCAAACATTCACCCCCAGTCACAAGGATCTGGGTTTAATCCATCATTCTTTTGCTCACCACACCACCCCAGTTTGGACCCAGCCATATGCAAATCAGTCTTGACCCTGTTCCTTGTGGGAACAGTCCAGCCCGAACTGCCAAGCCAGGTCCTCCTTGGACCGGAAACAAGCATCCTGGGACCGGTTTCAGGGCATCACCCTTCTTCAGCCAGGCTAGCTTGAATCCAGTGGTGTGGTGAGCACAGAACCCACGTCTGGGCATACCCTTCCCACTTAGGGCAACATATGCAAAAGAAACAATTGATGGACGGAATGCTGGACAATGCAAACATTCACCCCCAGTCACAAGGATCTGGGTTTAATCCATCATTCTTTTGCTCACCACACCACCCCAGTTTGGACCCAGCCATATGCAAATCAGTCTTGACCCTGTTCCTTGTGGGAACAGTCCAGCCCAAACTGCCAAGCCAGGTCCTCCCTGGACCGAAAACAAGCATCCTGGGACCGGTTTCAGGGCATCACCCTTCTTCAGCAAGGCTAGCTTGAATCCAGTGGTGTGGTGAGCATGGGACCCACGTCTGGGCATACCCTTCCCACTTAGGGCAACATATGAAAAGAAACAATTGATGGACGGAATGCTGGACAATGCAAACATTCACCCCCAGTCACAAGGATCTGGGTTTAATCCATCATTCTTTTGCTCACCACACCACCCCAGTTTGGACCCAGCCATATGCAAATCAGTCTTGACCCTGTTCCTTGTGGGAACAGTCCAGCCTGAACTGCCAAGCCAGGTCCTCCCTGGACCGGAAACAAGCATCCTGGGACCGGTTTCAGGTCATCACCCTTCTTCAGCCAGGCTAGCTTGAATCCAGTGGTGTGGTGAGCCCGGGACCCACGTCTGGGCATACCCTTCCCACTTAGGGCAACATATGCAAAAGAAACAATTGATGGACGGAATGCTGGACAATGCAAACATTCACCCCCAGTCACAAGGATCTGGGTTTAATCCATCATTCTTTTGCTCACCACACCACCCCAGTTTGGACCCAGCCATATGCAAATCAGTCTTGACCCTGTTCCTTGTGGGAACAGTCCAGCCCGAACTGCCAAGCCAGGTCCTCCCTGGACCGGAAACAAGCATCCTGGGACCGGTTTCAGGGCATCACCCTTCTTCAGCCAGGCTAGCTTGAATCCAGTGGTGTGGTGAGCACGGGACCCATGTCTGGGCATACCCTTCCCACTTAGGGCAACATATGCAAAACAAACAATTGATGGACGGGATGCTGGACAATGCAAGCATTCACCCTCTGTCACAAGGATCTGGGTTTAATCCATCATTCTTTTGCTCACCACACCACCCCAGTTTGGACCCAGCCATATGCAAATCAGTCTTGACCCTGTTCCTTGTGGGAACAGTCCAGCCCGAACTGCCAAGCCAGGTCCTCCCTGGACCGGAAACAAGCATCCTGGGACCGGTTTCAGGGCATCACCCTTCTTCCGCCAGGCTAGCTTGAATCCAGTGGTGTGGTGAACACAGGACCCACGTCTGGGCATACCCTTCCCACTTAGAGCAACATATGCAAAAGAAATAATTGATGGACGGAATGCTGGACAATGCAAACATTCACCCCCAGTCACAAGGATCTGGGTTTAATCCATCATTCTTCTGCTCACCACACCACCCCAGTTTGGACCCAGCCATATGCAAATCAGTCTTGACCCTGTTCCTTGTGGGAACAGTCCAGCCCGAACTGCCAAGCCAGGTCCTCCCTGGACCGGAAACAAGCATCCTGGGACCGGTTTCAGGGCATCACCCTTCTTCAGCCAGGCTAGCTTGAATCCAGTGGTGTGGTGAGCACGGGACCCACGTCTGGGCATACCCTTCACACTTAGGGCAACATATGCAAAAGAAACAATTGATGGACGGAATGCTGGACAATGCAAACATTCACCCCCAGTCACAAGGATCTGGGTTTAATCCATCATTCTTTTGCTCACCACACCACCCCAGTTTGGACCCAGCCATATGCAAATCAGTCTTGACCCTGTTCCTTGTGGGAACAGTCCAGCCCGAACTGCCAAGCCAGGTCCTCCCTGGACCGGAAACAAGCATCCTGGGACCGGTTTCAGGTCATCACCCTTCTTCAGCCAGGCTAGCTTGAATCCAGTGGTGTGGTGAGCACGGGACCCACGTCTGGGAATACCCTTCCCACTTAGGGCAACATATGCAAAAGAAACAATTGATGGACGGAATGCTGGACAATGCAAACATTCACCCCCAGTCACAAGGTTCTGGGTTTAATCCATAATTCTTTTGCTCACCACACCGCCCCAGTTTGGACCCAGCCATATGCAAATCAGTCTTGACCCTGTTCCTTGTGGGAACAGTCCAGCCCGAACTGCCAAGCCAGGTCCTCCCTGGACCGGAAACAAGCATCCTGGGACCGGTTTCAGGGCATCACCCTTCTTCAGCCAGGCTAGCTTGAATCCAGTGGTGTGGTGAGCACGGGACCCACGTCTGGGCATACCCTTCCCACTTAGGGCAACATATGCAAAAGAAACAATTGATGGACGGAATGCTGGACAATGCAAACATTCACCCCCAGTCACAAGGATCTGGGTTTAATCCATCATTCTTTTGCTCACCACACCACCCCAGTTTGGACCCAGCCATATGCAAATCAGTCTTGACCCTGTTCCTTGTGGGAACAGTCCAGCCCGAACTGCCAAGCCAGGTCCTCCATGGACCGGAAACAAGCATCCTGGGACCGGTTTCAGGGCATCACCCTTCTTCAGCCAGGCTAGCTTGAATCCAGTGGTGTGGTGAGCACGGGACCCACGTCTGGGCATACCCTTCCCACTTAGGGCAACATATGCAAAAGAAACAATTGATGGACGGAATGCTGGACAATGCAAACATTCACCCCCAGTCACAAGGATCTGTGTTTAATCCATCATTTTTTTGCTCACCACACCACCCCAGTTTGGACCCAGCCATATGCAAATCAGTCTTGACCATGTCCCTTGTGGGAACAGTCCAGCCCGAACTACCAAGCCAGGTCCTCCCTGGACTGGAAACAAGCATCCTGGGACCGGTTTGAGGGCATCACCCTTCTTCAGCCAGGCTAGCTTGAATCCAGTGGTGTGGTGAGCACGGGACCCACGTCTGGGCATACCCTTCCCACTTAGGGCAACATATGCAAAAGAAACAATTGATGGACGGAATGCTGGACAATGCAAACATTCACCCCCAGTCACAAGGATCTGGGTTTAATCCATCATTCTTTTGCTCACCACACCACCCCAGTTTGGACCCAGCCATATGCAAATCAGTCTTGACACTGTTCCTTGTGGGAACAGTCCAGCCCGAACTGCCAAGCCAGGTCCTCCCTGGACCGGAAACAAGCATCCTGGGACCGGTTTGAGGGCATCACCCTTCTTCAGCCAGGCTAGCTTGAATCCAGTGGTGTGGTGAGCACGGGACCCACATCTGGGCATACCCTTCCCACTTAGGGCAACATATGCAAAAGAAACAATTGATGGACGGAATGCTGGACAATGCAAACATTCACCCCCAGTCACAAGGATCTGGGTTTAATCCATCATTCTTTTGCTCACCACACCACCCCAGTTTGGACCCAGCCATATGCAAATCAGTCTTGACCCTGTTCCTTGTGGGAACAGTCCAGCCCGAACTGCCAAGCCAGGTCCTCCCTGGACCGGAAACAAGCATCCTGGGACCGGTTACAGGGCATCACCCTTCTTCAGCCAGGCTAGCTTGAATCCAGTGGTGTGGTGAGCACGGGACCCACGTCTGGGCATACCCTTCCCACTTAGGGCAACATATGCAAAAGAAACAATTGATGGACGGAATGCTGGACAATGCAAACATTCACCCCCAGTCACAAGGATCTGGGTTTAATCCATCATTCTTTTGCTCACCACACCACCCCAGTTTGGACCCAGCCATATGCAAATCAGTCTTGACCCTGTTCCTTGTGGGAACAGTCCAGCCCGAACTGCCAAGCCAGGTCCTCCCTGGACGGGAAACAAGCATCCTGAGACCAGTTTCAGGGCATCACCCTTCTTCAGCCAGGCTAGCTTGAATCCAGTGGTGTGGTGAGCACGGGACCCACGTCTGGGAATACCCTTCCCACTTAGGGCAACATATGCAAAAGAAACAATTGATGGACGGAATGCTGGACAATGCAAACATTCACCCCCAGTCACAAGGATCTGGGTTTAATCCATCATTCTTTTGCTCACCACACCACCCCAGTTTGGACCCAGCCATATGCAAATCAGTCTTGACCCTGTTCCTTGTGGGAACAGTCCAGCCCGAACTGCCAAGCCAGGTCCTCCCTGGACCGGAAACAAGCATCCTGGGACCGGTTTCAGGGCATCACCCTTCTTCAGCCAGTCTAGCTTGAATCCAGTGGTGTGTTGAGCACGGGACCCACGTCTGGGAATACCCTTCTCACTTAGGGCAACATATGCAAAAGAAACAATTGATGGACGGAATGCTGGACAATGCAAACATTCAACCCCCAGTCACAAGGATCTGGGTTTAATCCATCATTCTTTTGCTCACCACACCACCCCAGTTTGGACCCAGCCATATGCAAATCAGTCTTGACCCTGTTCCTTGTGGGAACAGTCCAGCCCGAACTGCCAAGCCAGGTCCTCCCTGGACCGGAAAAAAGCATCCTGGGACCGGTTTCAGGGCATCACCCTTCTTCAGCCAGGCTAGCTTGAATCCAGTGGTGTGGTGAGCACGGGACCCACGTCTGGGCATACCCTTCCCACTTAGGGAAACATATGCAAAAGAAACAATTGATGGACGGAATGTTGGACAATGCAAACATTCACCCCCAGTCACAAGGATCTGGGTTTAATCCATCATTCTTTTGCTCACCACACCACCCCAGTTTGGACCCAGCCATATGCAAATCAGTCTTGACCCTGTTCCTTGTGGGAACAGTCCAGCCCGAACTGCCAAGCCAGGTCCTCCCTGGACCAGAAACAAGCATCCTGGGACCGGTTTCAGGGCATCACCCTTCTTCAGCCAGGCTAGCTTGAATCCAGTGGTGTGGTGAGCACGGGACCCACGTCTGGGCATACCCTTCCCACTTAGGGCAACATATGCAAAAGAAACAATTGATGGACGGAATGCTGGACAATGCAAACATTCACCCCCAGTCACAAGGATCTGGGTTTAATCCATCATTCTTTTGCTCACCACACCACCCCAGTTTGGACCCAGCCATATGCAAATCAGTCTTGACCCTGTTCCTTGTGGGAACAGTCCAGCCCGAACTGCCAAGCCAGGTTCTCCCTGGACCGGAAACAAGCATCCTGGGACCGGTTTCAGGGCATCACCCTTCTTCAGCCAGGCTAGCTTGAATCCAGTGGTGTGGTGAGCACGGGACCCACGTCTGGGCATACCCTTCCCACTTAGGGCAACATATGCAAAGAAACAATTGATGGACGGAATGCTGGACAATGCAAACATTCACCCCCAGTCACAAGGATCTGGGTTTAATCCATCATTCTTTTGCTCACCACACCACCCCAGTTTGGACCCAGCCATATGCAAATCAGTCTTGACCCTGTTCCTTGTGGGAACAGTCCAGCCCGAACTGCCAAGCCAGGTCCTCCCTGGACCGGAAACAAGCATCCTGGGACCGGTTTCAGGTCATCACCCTTCTTCAGCCAGGCTAGCTTAAATCTAGTGGTGTGGTGAGCACGGGACCCACGTCTGGGCATACCCTTCCCACTTAGGGCAACATATGCAAAAGAAACAATTGATGGACGGAATGCTGGACAATGCAAACATTCACCCCCAGTCACAAGGATCTGGGTTTAATCCATCATTCTTTTGCTCACCACACCACCCCAGTTTGGACCCAGCCATATGCAAATCAGTCTTGACCCTGTTCCTTGTGGGAACAGTCCAGCCCGAACTGCCAATCCAGGTTCTCCCTGGACCGGAAACAAGCATCCTGGGACCGGTTTCAGGGCATCACCCTTCTTCAGCCAGGCTAGCTTGAATCCAGTGGTGTGGTGAGCACGGGACCCACGTCTGGGCATACCCTTCCCACTTAGGGCAACATATGCAAAAGAAACAATTGATGGACGGAATGGTGGACAATGCAAACATTCACCCCCAGTCACAAGGATCTGGGTTTAATCCATCATTCTTTTGCTCACCACCCCAGTTTGGACCCAGCCATATGCAAATCAGTCTTGACCCTGTTCCTTGTGGGAACAGTCCAGCCCGAATTGCCAAGCCAGGTCCTCCCTGGACCGGAAACAAGCATCATGGGACCGGTTTCAGGGCATCACCCTTCTTCAGCCAGGCTAGCTTGAATCCAGTGGTGTGGTGAGCACGGGACCCACGTCTGGGCATACCCTTCCCACTTAGGGCAACATATGCAAAAGAAACAATTGATGGACGAAATGCTGGACAATGCAAACATTCACCCCCAGTCACAAGGATCTGGGTTTAATCCATCATTCTTTTGCTCACCACACCACCCCAGTTTGGACCCAGCCATATGCAAATCAGTCTTGACCCTGTTCCTTGTGGGAATAGTCCAGCCCGAACTGCCAAGCCAGGTCCTCCCTGGACCGGAAACAAGCATCATGGGATCGGTTTCAGGGCATCACCCTTCTTCAGCCAAGCTAGCTTGAATCCATTGGTGTGGTGAGCACGGGACCCACGTCTAGGCATACCCTTCCCACTTAGGGCAACATATGCAAAAGAAACAATTGATGGACGGAATGCTGGACAATGCAAACATTCACCCCCAGTCAGAAGGATCTGGGTTTAATCCATCATTCTTTTGCTCACCACACCACCCCAGTTTGGACCCAGCCATATGCAAATCAGTCTTGACCCTGTTCCTTGTGGGAACAGTCCATCCCGAACTGCCAAGCCAGGTCCTCCCTGGACCGGAAACAAGCATCCTGGGACCGGTTTCAGGGCATCACCCTTCTTCAGCCAGGTTAGCTTGAATCCAGTGGTGTGGTGAGCACGGGACCCACGTCTGGGCATACCCTTCACACTTAGGGCAACATATTCAAAAGAAACAATTGATGGACGGAATGCTGGACAATGCAAACATTCACCCCCAGTCACAAGGATCTGGGTTTAATCCATCATTCTTTTGCTCACCACACCACCCCAGTTTGGACCCAGCCATATGCAAATCAGTCTTGACCCTGTTCCTTGTGGGAACAGTCCAGCCCGAACTGCCAAGCCAGGTCCTCCCTGGACCGGAAACAAGCATTCTGGGACCGGTTTGAGGGCATCACCCTTCTTCAGCCAGGCTAGCTTGAATCCAGTGGTGTGGTGAGCACGGGACCCACGTCTGGGCATACCCTTCCCACTTAGGGCAACATATGCAAAAGAAACAATTGATGGACGGAATGCTGGACAATGCAAACATTCACCCCCAGTCACAAGGATCTGGGTTTAATCCATCATTCTTTTGCTCACCACACCACCCCAGTTTGGACCCAGCCATATGCAAATCAGTCTAGACCCTGTTCCTTGTGGGAACAGTCCAGCCCGAACTGCCAAGCCAGGTCCTCCCTGGACCGGAAACAAGCATCCTGGGACCGGTTTCAGGGCATCACCTTCTTCAGCCAGGCTAGCTTGAATCCAGTGGTGTGGTGAGCACGGGACCCACGTCTGGGCAGACCCTTCCCACTTAGGGCAACATATGCAAAAGAAACAATTGACGGACGGAATGCTGGACAATGCAAACATTCACCCCCAGTCACCAGGATCTGGGTTTAATCCATCATTCTTTTGCTCACCACACCACCCCAGTTTGGACCCAGCCATATGCAAATCAGTCTTGACCCTGTTCCTTGTGGGAACAGTCCAGCCCGAACTGCCAAGCCAGGTCCTCCCTGGACCGGAAACAAGCATCCTGGGACCGGTTTAAGGGCATCATCCTTCTTCAGCCAGGCTAGCTTGAATCCAGTGGTGTGGTGAGCACGGGACCCACGTCTGGGCATACCCTTCTCACTTAGGGCAACATATGCAAAAGAAACAATTGATGGACGGAATGCTGGACAATGCAAACATTCACCCCCCAGTCACAAGGATCTGGGTTTAATCCATCATTCTTTTGCTCACCACACCACCCCAGTTTGGACCCAGCCATATGCAAATCAGTCTTGACCCTGTTCCTTGTGGGAACAGTCCAGCCCGAACTGCCAAGCCAGGTCCTCCCTGGACCGGAAACAAGCATCCTGGGACCGGTTTCAGGGCATCACCCTTCTTCAGCCAGGCTAGCTTGAATCCAGTGGTGTGGTGAGCACGGGACCCACGTCTGGGCATACCCTTCCCACTTAGGGCAACATATGCAAAAGAAACAATTGATGGACGGAATGCTGGACAATGCAAACATTCACCCCCAGTCACAAGGATCTGGGTTTAATCCATCATTCTTTTGCTCACCACACCACCCCAGTTTGGACCCAGCCATATGCAAATCAGTCTTGACCCTGTTCCTTGTGGGAACAGTCCAGCCCGAACTGCCAAGCCAGGTCCTCCCTGGACCGGAAACAAGCATCCTGGGACCGGTTTCAGCGCATCACCCTTCTTCAGCCAGGCTAGCTTGAATCCAGTGGTGTGGTGAGCACGGGACCCACGTCTGGGAATACCCTTCCCACTTAGGGCAACATATGCAAAAGAAACAATTGATGGACGGAATGCTGGACAATGCAAACATTCACCCCCAGTCACAAGGATCTGGGTTTAATCCATCATTCTTTTGCTCACCATACCACCCCAGTTTGGACCCAGCCATATACAAATCAGTCTTGACCCTGTTCCTTGGGGGAACAGTCCAGCCCGAACTGCCAAGCCAGGTCCTCCCTGGACCGGAAACAAGCATCCTGGGACTGGTTTCAGGGCATCACCCTTCTTCAGCCAGGCTAGCTTGAATCCAGTGGTGTGGTGAGCACGGGACCCACGTCTGGGAATACCCTTCCCACTTAGGGCATCATATGCAAAAGAAACAATTGATGGACGGAATGCTGGACAATGCAAACATTCACCCCCAGTCACAAGGATCTGGGTTTAATCCATCATTCTTTTGCTCACCACACCACCCCAGTTTGGACCCAGCCATATGCAAATCAGTCTTGACCCTGTTCCTTGTGGGAACAGTCCAGCCAGAACTGCCAAGACAGGTCCTCCCTGGACCGGAAACAAGCATCCTGGGACCGGTTTCAGGGCATCACCCTTCTTCAGCCAGGCTAGCTTGAATCCAGTGGTGTGGTGAGCACGGGACCCACGTCTGGGCATACCCTTCCCACTTAGGGCAACATATGCAAAAGAAACAATTGATGGACGGAATGTTGGACAATGCAAACATTCACCCCCAGTCACAAGGATCTGGGTTTAATCCATCATTCTTTTGCTCACCACACCACCCCAGTTTGGACCCAGCCATATGCAAATCAGTCTTGACCCTGTTCCTTGTGGGAACAGTCCAGCCCGAACTGCCAAGCCAGGTCCTCCCTGGACCAGAAACAAGCATCCTGGGACCGGTTTCAGGGCATCACCCTTCTTCAGCCAGGCTAGCTTGAATCCAGTGGTGTGGTGAGCACGGGACCCACGTCTGGGCATACCCTTCCCACTTAGGGCAACATATGCAAAAGAAACAATTGATGGACGGAATGCTGGACAATGCAAACATTCACCCCCAGTCACAAGGATCTGGGTTTAATCCATCATTCTTTTGCTCACCACACCACCCCAGTTTGGACCCAGCCATATGCAAATCAGTCTTGACCCTGTTCCTTGTGGGAACAGTCCAGCCCGAACTGCCAAGCCAGGTCCTCCCTGGACCGGAAACAAGCATCCTGGGACCGGTTTCAGAGCATCACCCTTCTTCAGCCAGGCTAGCTTGAATCCAGTGGTGTGCTGAGCACGGGACCCACGTCTGGGCATACCCTTCCCACTTAGGGCAACATATGCAAAAGAAACAATTGATGGACGGAATGCTGGACAATGCAAACATTCACCCCCAGTCACAAGGATCTGGGTTTAATCCATCATTCTTTTGCTCACCACACCACCCCAGTTTGGACCCAGCCATATGCAAATCAGTCTTGACCCTGTTCCTTGTGGGAACAGTCCAGCCCGAACTGCCAAGCCAGGTTCTCCTGGACCGGAAACAAGCATCCTGGGACCGGTTTCAGGGCATCACCCTTCTTCAGCCAGGCTAGCTTGAATCCAGTGGTGTGGTGAGCACGGGACCCACGTCTGGGCATACCCTTCCCACTTAGGGCAACATATGCAAAAGAAACAATTGATGGACGGAATGCTGGACAATGCAAACATTCACCCCCAGTCACAAGGATCTGGGTTTAATCCATCATTCTTTTGCTCACCACACCACCCCAGTTTGGACCCAGCCATATGCAAATCAGTCTCGACCCTGTTCCTTGTGGGAACAGTCCAGCCCGAACTGCCAAGCCAGGTCCTCCCTGGACCGGAAACAAGCATCCTGGGACCGGTTTCAGGTCATCACCCTTCTTCAGCCAGGCTAGCTTGAATCCAGTGGTGTGGTGAGCACGGGACCCACGTCTGGGCATACCCTTCCCACTTAGGGCAACATATGCAAAAGAAACAATTGATGGACGAAATGCTGGACAATGCAAACATTCACCCCCAGTCACAAGGATCTGGGTTTAATCCATCATTCTTTTGCTCACCACACCACCCCAGTTTGGACCCAGCCATATGCAAATCAGTCTTGACCATGTTCCTTGTGGGAACAGTCCAGCCCGAACTGCCAAGCCAGGTCCTCCCTGGACCGGAAACAAGCATCCTGGGACCGGTTTCAGGGCATCACCCTTCTTCAGCCAGGCTAGCTTGAATCCAGTGGTGTGGTGAGCACGGGACCCACGTCTGGGCATACCCTTCCCACTTAGGGCAACATATGCAAAAGAAACAATTGATGGACGGAATGCTGGACAATGCAAACATTCACCCCCAGTCAGAAGGATCTGGGTTTAATCCATCATTCGTTTGCTCACCACACCACCCCAGTTTGGACCCAGCCATATGCAAATCAGTCTTGACCCTGTTCCTTGTGGGAATAGTCCTGCCCGAACTGCCAAGCCAGGTCCTCCCTGGACCGGAAACAAGCATCATGGGACCGGTTTCAGGGCATCACCCTTCTTCAGCCAGGCTAGCTTGAATCCAGTGGTGTGGTGAGCACGGGACCCACGTCTGGGCATACGCTTCCCACTTAGGGCAACATATGCAAAAGAAACAATTGATGGACGGAATGCTGGACAATGCAAACATTCACCCCCAGTCACAAGGATCTGGGTTTAATCCATCATTCTTTTGCTCACCACACCACCCCAGTTTGGACCCAGCCATATGCAAATCAGTCTTGACCCTGTTCCTTGTGGGAACAGTCCAGCCCGAACTGCCAAGCCAGGTCCTCCCTGGACCGGAAACAAGCATCCTGGGACCGGATTCAGGGCATCACCCTTCTTCAGCCAGGCTAGCTTGAATCCAGTGGTGTGGTGAGCATGGGACCCAGGTCTGGGCTTACCCTTCCCACTTAGGGCAACATATGCAAAAGAAACAATTGATGGACGGAATGCTGGACAATGCAAACATTCACCCCCAGTCAGAAGGATCTGGGTTTAATCCATCATTCT